>ML778753.1:626628-651971 GCA_009831015.1 Picea engelmannii
GTTACAAAGCCTGAGGAAAACCCCGAGTACTTCCCCTCATTTTAGGGATGGTACCTGGGGTAAACCCTAGCATATTCAAGGCACAAGATCATTTAACAAAAGGGATCAAATCCATTACAACAATATACACATCATGAGCTCATCATGTCACTTGTAGGAATTGAACCTAGGTAGGGAGAATAACATTCATTCCTCCCAACCACCCGAGCTAAATTCAATTGACCTATAATTGACCCACTTAAACATTTAGCAATAACAATAATAATAAATTAAAAGGGGTGGAAGAAATACTTTCCTTATTCCTCTGGAAGGCCTAAAGAAACTTGATGCTAACCCATTAATAAGAACAACAATGAAACAGAAGACAGACATCCCATGATCTAGTTTACCATTTGTACACATAATCCTATATGAATCAAAATGAGTTTAATACATATCCAATTAGATATATCATATTCCTTAGATAAATCTAGCTTCATTACCATTACATTCATTCTCTAAGTTTTGATTGAGTGAAGGCTTTCCTCAACCAACCCTATAGCCTCCTAAATTTTGTCTCCCATGAAGGAACCCATTTTTTTCTTTTGAAATAGAATTTGATATGGCCTTCTTCACCCTAATATATATGATGTTTTCATATATATATATATATATATATATATATATATATATATGCTAAAAGTCATTAAAGGAAGAGTGACCATCCATTTTAGGGATCAAGGTTAGGAAAGTAGAACTGAAAGAACCCAATATTTTCCTAGATCTCCTTGAGTCCTCCACCACTCTCAAAAGGTCTTCTTCCATAAGGTCATAAAACCCTATAAATAAATCTAGGAGCCATCCATAAAGCTAGGGACTCTTGTCCTTTTGAAAAGAATCCAATACAAATTTCATCTCTTCCTTTGTCACTTCTTTTGTCATAGTCTCATTTCCATCCTCTCTTACAAAATTGGGGAAAATGAAGTAATCTTCATACTTTCAGCTATGTTTACACTTTCCTACTCTTTAAACAAACCCTTAACATGAGATACCCACATATCTGCAATTTTCTTGAAGGACCTAGTTTTGCCTCTATCCACCTTCTGCATCTCCCATATTGTATTTGTGTTTTCCATAGTATTACCATAATTATGAAATATCTAGTGTTTTCATCTCCATTATCCAACCTTAATGCCCTACTCTTTAATCTCCATTAAGATTCATTTTCTTATAGAAACTTTATCTTTGTTTGTTCTAGATTTTTCATCCTATACCTTATCTCTTTCGTCAAATTTTCCTTCAAAGTCTCTAGCATAAATATCTACGATTTGTTCCTCTGTTGAACCCAAATATTGCTTATACTCCTCTTTAAATGTTCTCAGTTTTTCATAGCAATGTTATATCTTTTTAGGTTTGTTTCAAGATGAATGGTTGTAAAATCCCTTAAAGAATAATCATATTTAAACCATTCAACCAAGATTAATTTTTTGATGCCTTCATCTTCTAACCATCAATGATTGGATTTAAAAGGACAACAGGGTTCCACATCTTCTCTTTCTAACTGGAGGATAATTAGAAGATGGTCTAGGACACCCTCCAACTCAATGCAAGATCAAATCCTTCCATTAAAACTCATTATATCCTCAGAAATAAGAAATATGTAGATAGCCTTTTGGTAATCATATCCTCCCCGATCCTCAAGTTTCTCCATGTTGGAGAAAAAATAATAGAATCCACATCCACCAATATAGCTTCCTCAAATTTATATAAAAGGAAGCTTGATAATGGATTCTCCCTAGAATAATTCCCCTAAATTTCATCTCTTTTGACAATAAAATTTAGATTGCCCCACATACTAGTGTTATAAGTAGAAAGAAATTTCTACAATAAGTATTTCCAAAAAAGGGTTATGTCCTCATAGGGCTCATAAAAATTCACTGTAGAGATACTTTCCAAGGTCCACTAACTAAAGTTTATAACCAATCCCTAAGGATAGAAACACCAAGTTAATCAATATAAGAGATCTATATCTCCACCTATTTATCAGGCCCCTAGAGTGACCAGATGAAACAATAGCTATAAATTCCCAATCCTTCCAAGTCTTTAAGAAATGCTCCTTGATATTTTTACCCTCTCCCATGGTCTCCTGAATTAAAATGATATATGCTTTATGTAGGTTAATTAATATCCCCAGGGAAATTGTTTTGAAGGGTTTACCCAACCTTTGAATATTGAGGAATATGAATAACATTGGGTAACCTTATTTGGGTCTTTCCCTACTATAAGGGCCCCTTTTATGGTAAGGTGTTTCCCTTCCAAAACCTCTCTTATGGATCAATTTGTGGTAATGGAAAATTGATAGTTTCTACCCTTTACAAGATGAGAACCTTGCTTCCTTAAATCTCTACTCAAACCTCCTTCTACACCTCCTAGGGACTAGTTTTGGAGCCCTTTTCTATATCTAAGAGGGTATCCACAAGGGTCCAACCGAGAAGAGTCCTCAACTATATCCATAGATAAATGAATTCCCATGTCCAAATGAACATTATCATCTGCAAGATTACTAGGATATAGGTCCCTTTTCCATAAAGGTAAATTAATTATTTCATTGATAACTTATATCCCAGTACCATCCTTCCCTTACATTTAGACCCATTCCTGTCTTTCAATACAAGGGTATTCTTGTAAACTTCAAGACCAAGCCATAATTATGTAGAAATATTAACTTGTATATTCTCGATCTTATAAAAAACATTTAAGGAATAGGTATACTTACCAAGTTGAATAAATTGTTGAATGGATGCATGTTCCATGCTTCGAGGATCCAAACTTGTCATATTTTGGATCTCCAAAGAAAAAAACATCCATGGGGAATTGTAAGTCCTAAATTTGCATCACAACTTGTAATACTAGAGGTTATTTCACTTCCACCTATAGAGAATTCCAAACCCCTTTTTTACCCTACTACAAGATGAGGATTGGGAGTCTCATCATACTCCTTAGGGTTTCTCTCACTAATCAATTCTTCCCTCCCATCAAAACCATTAGAACCATAATCCTCCTTCCCACCATTCATAACTCCACCTCCCTCCAATTTCCTACACCATCAACCCTTGTAAAATTTCAATAGACACTCATTAGCCAAATTCCTATAAGAGTGGCATATTTATCTCTAAAAAAATTGACAACATTTTTAACCACCTATATTTATCTCTAGTGCCTCAGCTAGACCTTCGTGTAGATCAAGCTCAACAAAAATTCAAGCCACCACATGAGATATATCCACCTTGAAATGTTCATCAACCTCTAAAATGTTTTTGAGGTTATTTCCAATCACATGAAATACTTCCACTGACCAAAACTCTAATGATAACCCTAGTGATTTTACTCAATATGGATGTGTGGTTAGACTCTCTAACCTAGGGTCAAAGATAGGAATCCATCTCTTTATGGTTAGGTTTTTTGTACCCCAAATTCATCGCATCCCCATGATTTTCCCTGCATCTTATTCAGATAGAAAGTAGAAGGCCAACTAACATCTCACCAAACTATGATGCTCTAAATTGTACCCTAAAATAAACATATAGACTTGTTAAATCCAATTAGAGATGTTCTTTTCAGAGATGTCCCTTCATATAACCTTCTTATCCACATTTTAGTACTCATCTTGACTGTCTAAATTATAGGAAATCTTTATGCACTTGACTCTCTCATTCCCTCTATAACCCCTATGTTGCGACAACCCTTTTCTTCAATTATCAAATTATTAGCTCCAAACACTATATCCTCTTCTCATTCAACAAAAAATGGTGTCTTCTCTCCTTCCTTATCAACACCTAAGCAAATCTTGAACACAATTTTCTCACTAACTCCTAGAAAGGGATTCTCACTTAAAGAGGGATTAGACACTATTTTCCCCTTCTATATAACAGTAAATATGTTAGGGACCTGTTGTAACTCCTTAAGTAGATATGCATGTTTCTATGTATAAAAGACATCTCTAATAAATAAGGCCCATGTAGTAGTGTGAAAACAATAATTGTAAGAAGGCTTACTGGAAGGTTCTGCCTACTTGAAAGTTCCTTCTCTATAATGTTCCTAGGAGGTAGATAAAACTATATAAATAAGTAGAAGAAATGTAATGAGGTGCCTTGTGAATTTTATTATAATCGAAACTTTTCTCAATTGGATTTTTCCCACTTGAAGAGGCAAGTCAACACTCATTTCATCAATAAAGGTGTTGAAATGTTTAATAGTACTAAGAGTTGGGGGGGTGAATCAGTACTGTATACTTTTAATACTTTTTATTATGATCTGAAAAACATAGTTAGGATTTATTCTTGCAGTTAGTTATACCATAAATGTACTCATCATAATCATAAACAATATTCAACACATTTACAAATTTAGAGGTGGAAATCCAGATTGTGAAGACATTAAGAATATTTACAAATGAATATAAATTCATATATGAATAACTTTCAATAAGGACACCAATCCTCTTATGAGAACCAAATCTTAAACTAGGCACCAACCTGAAAACATGAACCAACCTACAAATGGATGAGGACACCAGTCCTTTGTAGGCACCAACCTGCAAATTGAGCTCCAAATCAATCTTTCCTTTCTCCACCCTGCCACCCTTAATTTTTCATTTGTTCACAAGAAATTGTTCTATTGCATTTATATTATTCTTCTTGATCTAAAATAGTCTTTCAAAAGCTTCTAGAAGAGAGTTACATCTATACAGAACTATCATAACTACACAATATTGTCTTAATAATTTTTTTTGTATTCTTGTTGCAATCCTTATACCTTAATTGTGCTCATGTTCATCAAAATTACTCCTCGAAATTTTATGTCACCATACCTTTCAATATTTTCACTGAAAATTCAATACACAGAACTAGTCTTTAGTCCCTTAGAATTCCCAGAGTTCCATCTTCCTTGTTATAACACCATGAAAAACACTTTCCTTTTTATCTTTGTATTCAGAAAAAAATCTTCGTTCTAATTCTTTTTTCCTTTATTATCCCTAAATAACCATATTAGCGCTCCCCATTTGTTACTTCAAATTCACAATTGTTCTCCTCTACAATTGTTGCTAAACTCAAACATATTGTCTCATAACTCCCTTCTCTATATTTCTATACTTTGTCTTCATCTTCGTTATACATATATATGGTTTCAATTGAATTTTGTGGATTTATTTTATGATGAATGTGGACCTTATTCATCCTTTGAGCCGACCAGAGCACCAAAAACAGCATTGAAAAGTTTGCACAGAGTGTAAGCCCCCGAGGCTTATTTTCCTTTGTTACTTGAGTTAGCCCAATGGGCATAGAACCAAGCACGTAGGACCACGAGCTTTATTGCGGGGGGTTGAACCCTTGAATTGGATCTTGAGGAAAGGGGGGCACAATAAACAATGCATCGACATGTGTATTTACTTTTGAACACATGTTGAAATTGAGAGGGGGTGCCTTTTTATTAAAATGCATGCTAGTTAGTCGCCTAAAATTTGACGAGAGTCATTGATCTCCTCTTTCCATTATTGTTCTTATCTCCTCTTGGCATGGTAAATTTGCATTGTGGAGGGTCTTTCATAGGGTTCGAGGGTAATACTTATTCTCTTTCTGGGGTAGGTTCTCTACTCTATTGTACAGACAGGTGTTTCAAGTCTTTCTGTGTTCTTTCAACTTCGACATCCAGATCTCTGGTCCTCTTGTTCTTCCAGCAAGTGCATTGTTCTCCTAGCCATGAAATCTCTTAGTTCTTGTTTTTTTTGTTCTAGAGCTTCCTCTTCTTGGTTCCTTCGTATCTGATCTTTCTCAATCCAGGCTTTTCCTAGAAAAATAGCAAATGGAGTGTTGTTCTCAACAAATTTAACGATATCAAATTCTTCTTCTGTTGAAGTTCCATGAGAACTCATAGATGTATGGGTAAGTCTTCCACATAGGGTTATCATATTTTCTCTAAACAATCTTATTCCTCCTAATGAAGGAACCATATCAGGTTTTCCCAAAATTTCCCAAGTTCTTTCTATCATGATATTCACATGTGTTTCCTCATCCAGGACACAGTCTATGTCGAAGTCTTCTACTCTTGTTTCTATGCACTCTTTCTCTTTTAAGATCTCTGATAAATTGGTGTCTCTGTTATCATTCAGGGTTTCTTTCATCTGCAATAATATGGCCTCTAACTCTTTCTGGTTCGTGAGCATATTCTTAGTCTCTTGGCCTTCCTCATGGTTTTCTTGTCTCATATTCATCTTTTCAACTTTAGAAATCATTATAGGGAAATCCAAAACTTCATGTCCAGTAGATTTACAACAAAGGAAAATATGACCTCTACCAGGGCATTCCTTAGCAAGATGTCTCGGTCTTCCGCAACTATAATAAAGAGTTAACTCTATCTTTCTCTTAAATCACCCCCAACCTTTCCTGTACTGCGCATTGGGATCATAGTAACTAACCTGCAAAAAAGTCTTTCTAGGATCATGCATCCACTTGTTAGTCCAACAATTCTTTCTATGCATAGGAATAACATATCTTTCATTATTTCTATCAGATCTATTCATATCCAATCTTCTTTATTCTAGTTGTACCCTAGTTTTCAGACTAGGACCAAATCTATTAAACATACCTAGATCCATTCTTTCGAAATAAAAAATTTCACTTATCTTACCTTTTTTCTTCAAATCGAACTTCTCTTCTTAGCACAGAGCTTCGCAAGTCAAGTAGAATATTCCACACTAAATCAACATATCTACACATAGAGATTTATTTTCTTCAGTTCCCAACAATCATAGTTTCAGGTCCTGGCAACTGAACCATTTGTTGGCACGGGGGCAAACCTAGGGTTCAACGCTTCAACAACGCACCAACAAAACCCTAACTACCAGCCCTTTCGGCAACACCTGTGAAGCAGATGAAGTCTCACTCGAAGTAGAGGCAGGGGTGGTTGCAAGACTCAGATGTCTGCAACCTAGTTGGGACACAGATCTGTGATTAAAATACCTTAACAGAGCACTCAACAGTTAACATTCATCAGCATTCAACCCTTATTCATATCGCAGATTGAAATCCTAGTTACAAAGCAGCACAATACTCAACAAGATCTAATACATACAGCACTTAACACATAGAAATAGATCATATATAGCATTCATTCATGTTACTAAGAACTAAGATATTATATCATATGTATTTAACATATATCATTGCACTAAGCATACATCACATTAATAACATAACAACTATAATGCACAAAGAAACAACAACACAGGATATGCGTGGTTCACCCCAATGTGGGGCTACGTCCACCAACTATTCTCTTCTTTATTGTCTTCTTTTAATCTTATACAAGCACAGAGCCACAGGAATCCACTCCGCATAGGACAAGAGATATGTGTGCACCTCACCAGATCCTCCTTCCCCGATCTAGGTTTAAGCACAAATCCTTCTTATAATTTGCACACAAGCTTCTTACAATCACTTGTACTTAGCTCTGCAAGTTCTTAACACACAGTATGCACAAAGCCTCTAGCTCTGCACTAAGATGATTCTATTAGATCTCTCCTACTTACATCGCCTAGCTTTCTATTTATACATTACAAAGGGGCCTAAACATGGGTAAACCCATGGGATGACATCCCATACCCGTTACATATACCCTAAACCCAAAAAATTCCCTAAGAAGGGGTCGAGATCCCGTGATATCCACTTCGCCTTACGCTCCACCTTTGACTAGCCTATCAAAGTCCCAAAATCAGTCAAATGTGAACCAAGTTCTCCAAAACTTGGTCAAGGGCCAACAGCTACAAAACACAAGTTTATCGATTGTCACTATTTCCCCTTGATGAGGGAAGAATAAGACAATAAATATTGATGAGACAACTATAGTCATCTCATAGAACCAAGCGCACCTAAGTAACAAGTTGTACTCATCGGTGCGTTGATAACCTCCACGGCAACAGATATAGTCTTACCACCTAACTGGATGGGTAAGACAATGATAATAGCACGTGGCTAGAACATGTTTTTGTCTAATTATTTCAACAATTTTGTAGATGTGTCAAGATTTGGAGAATTTAGGGCCTTCCAACATGACATATACATAATACAAGTCAAAGCTCCTTCATCAATCACAGTGCAAAATATATTTTTCCCCATCGACCTCACTTTGGTTTGGAAAGTGATTTGATGGGAGAGCCTATGATGAACTTGATTAGAACCAAAGGTTATCAAACTTGAATCTAATGGATCAACCCTTCGTATGGAAGACAACAAGTATTTTCACTGCATTGGGAAACTTTGGAGGACTTCGAGTGCAGACATGGCACATGGTTCCTAGGCCAAGTTTTCCACAATTTTGTAGTTGTGGGAAACAGATGTATTCAAGTTGTGTGTTGTTTGTCAAATAAATCCCTTTAGGAGGAGAGGAAATGTTTCAAAGGATGGATTATCAATCTAAAGAGGGACACCAGGCTGGGAAGAAGATGTCGGCTCATGCACAACAGGAGTAGGATTTGAATTTTCATAGTTCTTTGCTCGAGTCTACAAATCGACCATCTGGTCCCACATGAAAATGGAAGCATTCAAGGATGACCCCTCATGTTGAGGGATACCTTCCATGCCCTATTGTGGAGGGGCAGGGTTTGTTGCAACCATGTGTTGAGGTTTAGGGGGAAAAGGATGAGTTAGGACAGCAGGTTGTTGGGGGGGACTTTTCTAAGCCAATAATTGATGGGCCTCATCCTTTGAAGGACACTCATGAGTAGGGATATCCTCCCCAAAAATCATGCAATGGAACCGAGTCTTTTTATTTTATTTCATACCCCCCCCCCCTTGATTTTTTTGGGCGAGAGAAGTCCCTTTCCTAGTATTATATTTCTTCTTTTGTTTCTCTTATTTTTCCCTTTAGGTTGTTGAGGATTCTTCGATTGCATGGATTGCACTGAATTCACCTCGAAGTTATGAGTGGGGGCTGTAGCATTTTGAGCATCAGGACTACTAATTGATGGGTGTGACGAAATGGACATGTGACCCGTGTGAACCTAAAGGAAATGTGCTCCCAAAACTAGTCTCGGGGAAGAACCCCCCAGGACTGGAAGTATGGGAAGGGATGGCCTCCCCATTGTGGGAAGTTACCCCTAGGGAATGGTGTGCTAAAATGTGGGAAATAAAACCCTCCTGACGTAGTGTTTCCCCCAACCTAACTAGGGACAGGACCAAAACCACTAGGAATATTCCATCCAAAAGGTAAACCGGCACTTGACAATGTCGGTCCGCTCATAGGAATGATGTAGGTGGAAGGAACTCCACTCCCCATGATGAAACCAAGGCTCGGCCCCCCAATGGAATAAGATCAAAATGTGGGCATCAAAATGAATGGAATGGGTGTAGGAATGCTTCGTAGACTAATGGATGGAAAATAAGACATGGTTGGTGTCCCCCAGACAGAGGAACTCATAGAAAATCGAATAAACAATGTAATTCCAATGTTGCTTGGTGATGGTAATGTGGACATCATGGGGATGCACCTTGTCCCACTCACATATGGGAATGATGGCTCAACCACATGGTGTAAGTATTTCTAAACAAACAAAAAGGTTCACTAAAAATTTCCCTTACCTGGATAAGTATGGGTGCTTATGGATTAGTCAAAGAAGGGTTAGCATTAGTAGAGGACTTTTTTCAACCACTTCCACTTCAACCAAACCAATATCCTCAAACCAAATATGGGACTCTTTGAATTTGTAGTCACCTATCTCGCACCACTTGAGAGACGATTGTACCTCTATGACTAACTCTAGTCCTCGTAATAGATGGGATTGACACGATGATTCAGCCATGGTGAAAACAATATGTGCAAATAAAAACATAATTCAACCTAAGGCTGACATAGACATGGAACCAAAGATAACACCCCTAACAAATATAGGACAACAATAAGCAATCCACTGAGTCAGAGCACCTTCCGAAAACCAACCCTCTAGGGGAGATGAAGTCATTGCAATATTGGCTAGCGAAGGTATGAGGAGTAGTTATGACGAACAATGAAAAATAGCCCTGACCAGTGCAAGTACCCTTTATTAAGGTAGGCACCCTCCAGGGGAACTGAGACCATGAACGAACATTTTCCCCAAGTACTATAGGCACGTCCCACTTGTAGTCACCTCTTTAAGATACCTAGTAAAGGTCACTAAGGCCACCACCTCACAATCAATCATCGGGTGAACAGTCGTAGGTCCGACCACACGTAAAGGTAGGGTAACTAATCTCAAAGCTATAAATGTGTTACCTCACATAGAGGCATGGAACCAATGAAACCCCCATATACATAGTAGTTGAAGTTATACCGCAAACAAAAAATCAAAGAGAAGGGGGTAATATCCCTACTTGAAGCGATGTGACCTTGTGCTTGACTCATGTGTTAGAGGATATTTTTGACACACTGGTTGTAAGAATGGGTTTTACACTCTTTAATGACACTAGGTTTTGTTTTGGTGGCCTTGGAGAGTTCACTCTCCAATCATATTCCAAGGCCCTAAACCCATCTAATGTTGGTTTTCTAATAAAGGAAAGAGTCTAATTGACTTTAATTTATGAATCTTTTCTTATGGTTGTTGTTTATGTCAAAGGGAATGTGAATGAAACTTTTATGGTGTTCTCGAATATTTCTTGAATATTAACCCAACCAAAGCAGTGCAAATATTCCAATGCAATTGTACAATTTGATGAATTCTAACAATGGGAGGGAGAAGATATTTTTTTCTTTATAAAAAATGCAACCTTTCAAACACCAATCAACCATGCAAAACAAATCAAATCCAAATTTTGGACAAGATCTCAAACCAAACACTTCAACAATGCACTGTGTTTTTAATGCTTCAAAATCTCATAAGCATGCAACGCCTTTTTGTTTATTTTTCCAAATATGATGCAAAGGGTTTCTTAATATGAACAAGAACACAATATGAAAATGGAAAACCAACAAATCAACAAGAAAGAGTTGTAGGAAATTGATATTAATGTTGAAATCCCACACCAATGTATCTACAAGAATTTCAACCCAAAATTTACCTATGAAAGTAGATCCAGTAATGAACACCAATCACAAAACCAAATTCAATCGATATAGGACACTACCAGATCTGATCAAATATGTTGGGTGCATTTCCCAACTTCAATGGATCACTAGATGACAAACAAGAGTAAACAAGCAAGCCACACAAACACACTTCAAACCGAAATTGAAGACACAAGGGTGTGACAAAAAGACTCAATGAAAGACAATATCCAAAAATACTTACCAATCATAGACCCCTGAGACCAAACAAGTAATATATATTCACAACAATATAGCAATTCTAATTTTCCCAATTTATAGGGGGTGTCACATGTCAAAGGACCTACAACATGTGATGCATCGCTTTTCAGCAGTAGTGCAACAAGAAACACCCTGCAGAAATTTTCAAAATAGAGATCTGACTCAGATCCAATCATTTCTAAGCGATCGAACCTCTAAGGGAGTATCAGGGAAGAAAACAACCAAATAAAAAATAGAGGATAAAAGGTAAGGGATTATGAACTAGAGAAGAATCAAATATCCTTCCCCAATGGATTTGTCAGTTCTATTATGGAGAAATTCTCACGGGTGGATGGTAAGATCTCCCTACGATCTTCCTATTGATCCTAGACAGATATTGGGATAGACTTCTATGGATTTCCTAGAAACAAGGAATTAGATACATAATTAATCTAAGAATGGGAAGAAATAGCATGCCTTTTCTTGAAGTTTGTCCTTCATATATCCTGGTTGTTGCGGTTTTGATGTTCCAACTCCAACCTCTACAACCTCCTTCCTATACACAAAAGACAAATAATTCCTTCCTACTTCTCTTATTTGTGTTAGAATCCTAGATCTAGATTGGATCTAACATGATCTATAATAATAATAAAAATCAGATCTGAACATTTATGCATGAAATAAAAACATCCATAGGGGAAAACCAATGATCTATTAATTTAAATAATGGAAATACATCAATGCAATTACCTCTTAGTGTAGATGCATTCCCTTTTTCCCCTTGCTCCTTGCTCCTCCTCAACTCTTCAAACAATCTTGGAAACCTGATTGCAAATGATGTAGATGGAGAAGCATCTATAAATTTTGATAGCATATATATGTAAATGATTCTTCCTCCTCGTGCTAAATATTTTCCTTCTTTATATAGATCCTTGGAAGAGGCTTAGGAGAGATTCTTGTTGTTTGTGGAGCCTGATTATATTCATGATTCATAGGTCTTGTTTCAGTTGTGTTTGGAACCCATTTCCTAACGGGGTGTGTGTGGGGGATTTCTCCCCCACATTTGGATCCAGGGGGGTCTATGGGGGGTGGCGACACTTTATGGAGCCCCCCCCCAGCGAGGGTTCGAGGGCAGCACCCCTAAAGAGAATTTTTTGGGAAAATTTCCTTGTAAAATATTGTAATTTCGTAGTCAATTTGTATCGTTGATTATAAGGTTGCAAATCTAATGGTAGAAGTTATGTTAGGGTTTTTTTCCCTAGAAGGCAATCCTAATTTATGAGGAATTGTATTGTGCCTGTGTGTGATAGTGAATATCGTATTCTATGAGAGGAGACTGTGAGAGAAAGAAGAGGAAGTTACAATGGGAGTGTTGTAGGTTGTATCCCTTCACTTTGTTGGATAATAATAAAGGAAGGACTTGCAATTTGTCTAGTGGACATAGTCCACATCGGGTGAACCACGTATATTTGTGTCTTTGTTTTATTTTGTATCTTATGTGTTTTATTTATGTATCTATTTTATTTTATTCCTTTGTGATCCTCTCTTTTTTAACACTTCTAGATCTTCTAGAGATCAATGGATACTCGAATGATGTGAGTTCCAAGGCTCATGACACGAAGAACCAAATCATTCCTCACTTTCCTCTTCGAAACTCCATGAATATATAAGGTTACAAAGGGTGTCGTGGGTTGCACTAAAGTTGACCAAAAACATGTCACTTGTTGTCCATGTATGACAAGAGACACCCTGCAAAAGTGACCTAAATATTAAGCTATAGTTGTGGATTTCATCTTCTATTGTATTCCCTTCTGGTTTTGTAAGGTGGAAATTAAGGCTATAACACCCTTGAGTAGAAGTAATTTTAATGCTCAACTTGGGACAATTTTATTTGTAATGGTAAGTTAAAGGAACTAGTAATTGCATGCATTATTTCATGTTTAGATTTCATCTTAAAAATCCACAAACATAGAGAAAAGTGCATCATGTAATAGCCATAAGCACGGGAACCTGCAAGTGGTTCTTATGGAGACCACAAGTGGTTCTGATGGTCGAGTCTAGGACCTACAAGAAAATCATGTAGGAGTATGCATGTTGATAGAATTGGTAAAGGTATGTTATCTCTTAGTTCCAGCATTTAAATATGTAAGAATTTCATTTAACAATATTATATTATATTGTAAATATAGTTCTTATTTCTAATATTATGCCCAAATTGAATGCCTTTTATTCTTGAGAATTTTAGAAAGTGAAATTATTAAATTGTGCATCTGGAGTGGGTTGGCTACTATGTTTTTTATGCTTTTTATTTTCCTAAAAATAATAGATATCTCTTTGAGTATGTTTGTATTAGAACTATGATTTGGATATATTCATGAGAAAGGAATTGAAGAATTCCTCCATCTAGAAATTGCTTTATTCGTTTGCATGTGTGTTTGAAGTAACGCATGAACCAAAATATAGGGATCATAAGAAATGATTAGTTATCTTGTAGTTGGGGGGTCTATGTTGTTAAGTGTGGATTTAATTCTTTTTTATATGTAAACAAGATGAATATTCAATGATTTCTTATTTATAAGAAAGATTATTGAATTACCATGAACACTTTGGATCAAACAATGTTGGTTACTCTTGTTAACACTTGGATTGCATTCACATCCATTCTTGTGAATTAATATGTAAATTTGATTATACCATGGTGTTGGTTATGGAAACCATTATATGAGATATCATAGATATGTCAATTTGTATCCTAGTGTTTATGTATACTTAGTAGTAATTGTGATTCTTATGCCAATATCAGATCTATTATAACTTAATAATCCTATAAATAAGTTCTCTTATGAAAGGAATCAATAATTTAAGATGAAAACATTTGTACTATCCTTGAGAATATTTCTTGGTCAAGCAAATTAGTTAAGGTGGTCCATCCCAAGACTCGATGAGAATCGATAGAGTAGTGTCTAGTCCCATTTGACTTCTTGGTTGGATCACATTCAAATGATGGAGAAGTTGACCCACCAACTCTAATTATTCATGCATCCTTCGACAAGAATCGGCCATATTACATGTCCAATAGCATTCGATGACTCAACACATGTCATACAACATCATGAATAGTACAGACACCAAGAAAATGGCGTTGATGTGGAAACAACGTGTCTCCCCTACTCCTAGACGATAGCTAGCAAGTAGTCGTTTGGTTTTATCTTCAGTTATTGTAATCGTTTTGTAACTAAAATGTTGTGGCTAGGAACCTAAGCATTCTTCATAATTGTAAATATAGGAAATATCGAATAAGAAAGGAATGATTAGTCCCTTTGACAGTTCCTACATTCGACCTATCTGACATTGTAAATGAGTCCCTCAACTTAGTTCACCTTCATTCAAGGTATTTGCTTACATATTTGGGAAAACCATGACCTACAAATGATTGATCAATACAACCAGATTTTTCACCCTTTGGGTTTATTCGTTATCAATCCTCGACTTTCATTTTTCATGTGATTGACATTGTCCATGTATAAAGTTGATTTTTGTTTGGTTATTTTGTGTGTGTATTTTCTTTTTATACAATCTAGCATTATTTGCTTCTGTCATAATAGATCTCGCCTTGGAATTTGACTCTATTTTCTACCACTCAATTCCCTGGAGACTTGGATCAGTGGTATTTGAGATTAGTTCTGATAAGAAATATTTATCATATATAAGTTTTGTATTATTTCCTTAACATCATTTGTGTAGTTAGAAAGCCTATGTCAGTTCAGACCCGTTCTAAGGCACAATTGTTTAACTTTCCCTTACCTTTAACATCTAAGTAGTTTTCCACTAGAAACCCTAGACTAAAGATGGCAAGAAAAATAGGAGACAAAGTAGGCACTAAACAACTCATAGAGAAATCATTTGCTCGATAGAGAGATAAAACATATGAGCATTTCAATGAGATTGTTTCTCGACTTACCAGTTCATTGGGCTCGACTTCAACAAGAAAACCGAAAGATAATGCCTTTGACAAGGTTACCCCTTCAAGGTACAAATGAATATGGATATATCGAATCTAGAAGGAAATATTGATGTAGAATCAGTCGATAATTGGATACAACAATTAGAATCATATTTCTCAGTGAATAATCTTTCTGAGGACGAGAAAGTCATTATTGCATCATTGAATATGTCAACTTCTGTACACCATTGGTGGTAAAATATTTTGACTAAGCAGGAAGAGGAAGATGACCCCATCGACACATGGAAGAAATTCAGCAAACATGTGAGAATAGAATTTTATCCACCCAAGTGTATAGAACAACATTACAAGAAATGGAAATAGTTAAGATAATGAAAGGATCAGGTTGTACATAGTTGTACTTATGAATTCCATAGACTAATGGCTCAAATCGATGTTAAGGAAGAAGAAAAGTTACTTATATTAAAGTACATCAATGGTTTATCTCCTTGCATTCAATAAAAGATGGAATTCATAACTATTGGCACTCTCATAGAAGCATTCCATTACATTGTCAAGCTTGAGATAAAACTGAAAGAGAAAGGATGGTTCATGACCAAAACGACTAGTCGACCCTTAGACAATAAAATTCAATCGGCAATTGACTCTGACAAACCAAATCATTCTAGTCAGACTACACCACAAAAGCAAGAAAGTGGTAAAAATATTTTCATGAAAGATAAGGGAAAACATCGAAGTCAACCTCCTATAGGAAAATGGTGTGATTTCCATATTTTAGGTTGGCATGATGAATTTGAATGCAAAGCTCGAAATATGTTTCTGATACAATTTTGCTACCTCTGAATCGATCACTGCCAACAAAACTATCATGGAATCATATCCATAAGCTTTGAATATATTAGCATCATCTTCGACAAGCCTCTCAAGATCGACCATCATCAATGAAGAGGAAAGAGAACAATTATTCCATACATAGATACGGGTGTAGAAAAACCCATTACATATTATTATGGACAATGGTATTCAAAAGAACTTTGTCTCTGAAGACATTGTGAAGAAATTGGATCTTGTTACTACTACACATCTGCATCCTTACAATATCGGTTGGATGAGGGATGGAAAAGTACTAAGAATTACTCGATAGTGCAGAATTGCCTGAAGATTTTAACCTTGTACAATATTTTACTGCAAACAAATTTTCAATAAAAGAATAGAAAAGATACAATGGAAAATACACACATTACACAGAGATTTTTCCCTTGGAAACAAAAACCAGGAAAATCAGCATATTCTATATTCATTCATAGTGATGCATTTATTACAATACAATATACATATAGGATCCAGTAGCATCCAAAACCCTAACCCAATGACCTGTATTAGTCAACAACCCTAATTCCTTAACCACAAATAGAAAACCATCGGCAAAAAACCATGTGTCAAAAAACTGCCCAACAATGGACACGAAAATCAATGTGACACAAAAAACAAGGCAAAAATGTGACATGTTTCCCAAGGAAAAAATAATTATTAGGGGTGTTACCCCCCAACCCCCGTGCAGGGGACCTAGAGGACTCCCCTAAAACTCACTTGTGCACTCGGCGCAACATAGGAGACATTAGGGAAAGTCGTGCAAATACTATAACACATACTGAACATTCTCCCACTTGTTGTTTTCTTTGCATATAAGGGGTTACAGGGTTACATAGTCAACAATCCAGAGCAGCAATTCCCATGGATCCTCTACACCAAGAGAACTTCTCAGTGCTCAAAATTGTTGTTAATGAATCTGCAACATTCTTCAAAGTGTCCACCTTCATCAGCAACACTTTATTTTCTTCAACCATGTCTCTCACAAAGTGATATTGAATATCAATATGTTTTGTCTTTGAATGATAAGTCGAGTTCCTCGCCAAAAAAATTACACTCTGACTGTCACAATCTATCCTTACAGCTTGTTGTACCAACCCAATACCTTAACACAATCTTTGTAACCATATTGCTTCCTTACTTGCATGAGTGGTTTCCATGTATTCAGCTTTTGTAGTTGAAAGTGAAACTACAACCTATCTTTTACTCATCCAACTGATTTCTCCTCCAAACAGGTTAAACACATACCCACTTGTAGATCTCCTATGATCTAGAACTTCATCCCAGTCCGCATCCACAAAGCCATGTATTTCCAACACTTTGTGCAATCTTGGTCTTCCTTGGTAGCATAATCCATAGCTAGAAATGCCACGTAAATACTTGAAAACCCTTTTTACTGTTTTCTAATGCTCCTTCCTTGGTTTTTACATATACCTTGTCAAAACTCCCACTGCATGTGCAATGTCCGGTCTAGTACAGATCATTTCATACATCAAACTTCCAACTACACTCGCATATGGAACATGAGACATGTCCTCCTCCCCTTCATGTGTCTTGGGACATTGATCCATAGATAACTTTACACCAACATGAATAGGGACCTTGACCGATTTACATTCCTACATATTAAACCTCTGTGATATTGTCTCGACATGTTTTCTTTGATTTAACAATTTTTTCCTCTTTTTCTGATCTCTTTTAATTTCCGTGCCCAAAATGAAATTTGAAGCACTGAGATCTTTCATGTCAAATTTAGAGGAAAAATGAGTTTTCACATCCTGGATAATCTCGTTGTTGTTTCCTATCAGCAACATGTCATCCACATACAAGACCAAATAAATAAAATAATCACCAATTAATTTAAAATACACACAGTGATCCTCTTTTCTTCTTGTGAAGCCAAGTCCCATAATATAAGTATCATTTTTTTATACCACATCCTTGGTTATTATTTTAAACCATACAGAGACTTTTTCATCTTGCACATTAGCTACTTCTTTCCCTTTACAACAAATCCTTATGGCTGCTTCATATAGATTTTTTCTTCCAGGTCCCCATGTAGCAATGCTATCTTCACATCCATATGTTTTACTTCAAAATCAAATGTAGAAGCAACAGTTAAAAAAAATCTTATAGAAGTTAACTTGGCAACAGTAGAAAAAATCTCACCAAAATCAATTCCCTCAACCTAGGAATAACCCTTTTTTACTAGCCAAGCTTTGTATTTCTCCACTTTTCTTTCTGCATTCAGCTTCTTTTTAAATACCCATTTGTTGCCAATGGGATTTCTTCCAATAGGAAACTCCATTAGATCCCAAGCCTCATTCTTATCCAAGGTTGACATTTCTTCATCAATGGCCTTTTTCCATAGCTTTCCATCCTCTGAATCCACTGCCTCCCTAACAGTTCTATGATCATCATCAGTAATAGACAAAGAAAAATTTTAATCGAAATTAGATGGAGTGTACCTTTCTGGTATCCTTCTATCTCAAACCGATCTCCTCAATATTAGAGTATGAGGATCTTCTTCTTATTATTCTCATTCTTCTGTAGAATCTGATTCATCATCCTTTAAATCAAACTCTATTTTATATGGTTCTTCCTTACTCGGTAGGAGTTCTTGTTTAACAACATCCTTAATTTCTCTAAATACCACATCTCGACTATACACAACCTTCTTAATTTCTGGGTTCCAAATCTTATAACCTTTGAGACCATATTTATACCCAATAAAGATACACCTTTCAGCCTTCTTATCTAGCTTACTCTTTTTTTTCTTTGGAACATGAACATAGGCCTCACAGCCAAATACCTTGAGATGTGTTAGAAAAGGTTTCTTACCAGTCCATACCTCTTATGGAGTCTTGTCATCCAACATTGATGAGGGTGATATGTTGACCAGGTAACATGAAGTACCCACTGCCTCTACCCAGAATTCTTTCCCTAACCTAGCACCACTAAGCATGCACCTTGCTTTTTCCATCAGCGTCATGTTCATCCTTTCTGCAACTTCATTATGTTGAGTTGTATATGGAGTAGTCTTCTACCTTTCTATACCACACTTCTTACAGAATTATTCAAATTCATTCCTGCAGAACTCTCTACCATTATCTATCCTCAACACCTTAATTATTTTCTCTGTTTGATTCTCAACAAGATCCTTAAGATATGTAAACATGTCAAAGACTTCAAATTTCTTCCTGAGGAAATATATTCAAGTATTCCTCGAGAATCCATCTATAAATGAGACATATTACACATGTTTTCCCAATGATGGAACCAACACAGGTTCAAACACATCATTGTGAACTAGTTGTAAAATTCCTTCTTCCCTCGTTGCACCAGAGGGGAATCTTACCCGATTTTGTTTCCCATATACACAATGTTCACAGAAATCAAAATATAGAGATTAGTTAGACATACCTTCAACCATATTTTTATCATGTATTAGTCGAAGACCCTTCTCTCTGATATTCCCCGATCTTTGATTCCACAGCATAAACTTTTCTCCAGAGACTGTAGGAGTTATTTCTTCTTCAAATCCAATATCAGGAACAATGGAACTATTACACCCATCAGTAATAGTGATTCCTTGTAGCTTATACATAGTTTCAAACCGAACTCCCTTCAACGGCACCATTGCTCCTCGAACCATCCTCCATGTTTCCTTTTCAAATATTTTTTTTACCACTGCATCATCCATTTTTCTTACAAAAATCAAATTTATGGCCAATTCTGGGATGTGCATAACACCAGGTAGTGTTCTAATCCTTCCATTTATGAGCCTCAACTTGACTTTTCCTCAACCTATGATTTTGGTTGTCAAGTCATCTCTTAGGAAAACATTACCTCCATCATACCTTTCATATTCACAGAACCACTCCCTATGGGGAGTCATATGAAAGGATGCACCTGAGTCAACCAACCATGCATCATGATCTGCATATGTTCTTGAAGAATCCAAGTACACATTCCCTCCTTCTTCCTTGGAGGTATTTTCTTCTGTAGAAGGAGATTATTAAGATCCCTTCTTTTTCTCAACTTTGGATCTACACTACTTCTTGTAGTGCCCTTCTTTTCCACATCTCCAGCATACATTTACAAACTTTCCTGGAGACTTAGATCTTCCCTTAGACTTAGATCTCCCACTTGAGGACTTGGATTTATTTCTTTCCTAGGAGCATCCTCTTGCAAATAATGCATCTGTTCTTTGTCCTTCCATGTTCTTTCATCTCATCTCTTCCAAAAACAAGGATGAGACCATTTCATCAAACTTCAAGGCAGTTGTATTACTACCTATGGCCACAACTAGACTATCCCATGAGTCTGATATAGAGCACAGTAAACTGATACACTTATCTTCATCTGAAATGTTAATCTCAACATATACTAAATGACTTACCACATTATTGAAGGAGTTCAAATGCTCTTCCACCAAGTCGCCATCTCTCATCCTCAGGTTATACAACTTCTTTCTAAAGAATAATTTATTTACTAGGGACTTAGACTGATACAACTTCCCCAACTTATCTTATAAATCTTTGGTTGTAGCTTCCTCTGACACATTCAGTAATACTCAATCTAAGAGGCACAATCATATTTTTCTCTTCGCCTTCCGATCCAACGTTTTCCAGTCATATGTTGAAGTTCATGTAGGTGGAGTACCTGGATCCAACGTGATCCACTGATCTCTATCCAACAACAGATCTTCCATATTTAGCTTCCAGGGCTCAAAAATTTTCCCATTAAACTTCTCGATCTCCATTTATTTTCACCTAAAAAATCAATACCAAAAATATCCCATTGTAACAAGGCTTATCACAATCCCGAGCCAAACCCTTGACCACAAAGGACTCCCCCTAAATCCAACAAAGATATGATACCAAATGCATATTTTAACCTTGTACAATATTTCACTGCAAACATATTTTCAATAAAAGAACAAAAAGATACAATGGCAAATACACACATTTCACAAAGAGTTTTTCCCTGGAAACCAAAACCGGGAAAACCAACATATTTTATATCCATTCATAGTGATACATTGTTTGCAATACAATATACATATAGGATCCGGAGGCATGCAAAACCCTAACCCAATGACCTGGATTTGATCCAGGTGGATATTGGTGGCCACCCACCAATTCCAACTAGCTCCTCTTGACGGTTTTTAGTTCAGCACGTTCTTCTGTAATTCTTTGTAATTGTGGGTTCTACACTTCTAGGAATATTTGAAGCCCTACACAACTTCCAGGTGGATATTGGTGGCTTTCCACCTAATCCAACTGGCTTGTTTTGGACGTTTCATGTCAGTACATCTTTTTGTACTTCTAGGGTCGTTTTGGGGCCCTAAACAATGTTTTTTTTGGCTTGCCATAGTCAAATTATGGATGGAGTCATATTTTAATGGCATTATGTGTAGTTCTCAAAAATACCTTTCCAACGGGCTATCACATGCCTAAAACGTAGGTCATATGCAAAATTTATGACCCCGGGAAGTTGAGGTACCAACTTACCCATTGGGACCCACATAACTTTTGGTGTTTCATCTCCTAAAGTTAGGTTTTTGGATGTCTAGGGTTTTGGAAGTCATGAGTAATGTTAAAAATTCCTCTGGAGCCTCATTGTGTTTTTGTTTTGCTCATACATATGTGCATAGAAGCCACATCTCTCCTCAGAGATAGCTACAAGCATTCGAGCAAGTTGTTTTCAGTTCTACAGTTTTATAGTTTCAACCTATTTTATTTATTCAATAGAAGTTATTGTTCATTGGATATATGTTGTTGTTCTCAATATCTTTGTGTTATTTTATTCAGTCTGTTATTCTTTTCGTTCTTCTCATAAATCTGTTTCAGTGGTATCAAAGCAGTCTTCTCTTCATTTACTTTTCTTGTAACAGACAATATCTAGGTACAAGAAGTTGGGACTCGAACCAGTCGATCCTTTTCACAATTGGCCACACTGAGAGCGAAAACAACCCACGGGGGACAAGAATAAAGATGATGGAGTAGGAGATCATTTTAAAATGTTGCTCGAGGAATCCCTTGCACGACAAATGAATGAAATGATGGACAACTTTGCACAGATCCTTCGGCGGTTTCCCACAGGAGACGCGTCTTCATCAAGTGGCCATGCAACCCCCTTCAAGGTACAAGTAAATTTTTAGATTCCATTATTTGAAGGACTGATAGATGAAGATGTTGTAGATAAATGGTTGAATCTGCTCGAAGGGTATTTTTCGGTCCACAATTTTTCCGACAGGGAAAAGATTACTTTTGCACTCCTCAAGGTCATCCCCCATGTTAAGGACTGGTGGGATACTTACTCTAAGCAAAGGGCCATAGAGGAATATTCACGATCTCCCCCACATGGGATTCCTTTAGGGGTTCCATTAAAGAAAAATACTACCATGTTGGAAGCTATGAGGACCAGTACACAAGATGGACCACACTGCATCAGGAAAGGGACCAAGCAGTACCATATTTCACCAATATTTTCCATACCCTGTGCACCAAATCGGGTATCAAAGACTCTGAATGACATCTCATGCTCAATTACCGCAGTTATCTACATAGATACATTCAAATAGAAATGGATTTTTTGGACATCGCGTCATTAGGTGAAACTTATAGATATGTTGTCAAGATCAACCAGAAACTTAAGCAGAAGAGGTGAAATTTTGGATCTGCAAACTCCTCATAGCCAAAGCAGGGAAAAGGCAGCCCCAACCCACAAAAAAAGGGACAGAGAAAATGATGCAAGAGCATCACAAGCAGCCAGCCAAGCGAGCATGAAGGCAGAAGACAACTGGAAAGTGCAACACACATTTTACATGTTTTGGAAATGTTTTTGAAGCACTAATGAAATGGTTAAAGGGAAGCGTACTTGCGTATTGTAAATAGATCATGAGCGATTCTCTTTCATCTGTAGGAGGTAGAGGCATTTATGCATAGTTAATGAAAGTAGGTAGGTTTGAATTAGAGATTAGACAGTTTAGAAGAACATGAGGGAAACGACTATAGACACCCTCATCTTTGTATCATTGTATCATTAGAACATTAGCATAGAGCAAGAGAAGGGAGAGTTGTAGCAGAGATTTGAGAAGAAGAAATCATGCACGGGAGCTTTGAATTAATATATGAAGTTTTAATTCATATTTATGGTCTTATGATGTTTTCTGTTTGTACATGTTAAATGGTCTGCTTACAGTTGCTTTATGCTATTTGTTATGCATTTGCTTTAGTACTGTGAATGTATGATTTCATGTTGAATGTTTGAAATCTGAGAGAAGGAGAATGAGTTTCAATTGTTTCTCTTCTTGAGTGAGAGAATTTCCTATGAGGAGTGCAGTGAAACGTCCGCAAGCAGTGCATTGACGAAGGTTCAGAGTTCATCTCTGAAAGCTTAGGAGGGATATCATTGTTCTCATTTCCACAGAAGTGCAAGCAAAGCACAGGAGTCGTGCAAGGTGTGTGCAGGCTGGGTGAAACCTTAGAATTTATCAACTAAGGCTGAGATATTGAAAGATTGTTGTTCCAGAGAAAGTGCACAGAGTCGGGGGTTCAAATACGTTGAAGTATTTGAAGGATTGCCGCAAAGAGTGCGTACAGAAGTCTTCTTGAAGACCTGAGTTGTGAAGAAATCTCAGAAGGGTTAGGGCCTTCGAATCAGTCAAGAGAAGCGGGAAGCCCAAGTGGTGTGCAGAAGTCACGTCCCAGATGTTATTAAAACAGGACCATGGAGCAATAAAATAAAACAAATGTGGAAATAAAACACAGAAGATACACAATACAAGAGAGATACAGATTTACGTGGTTCACCCAGTGTGGGCTACGTCCACCAAAGAAATTGCCAGGTCCTTTCTTTATTATTATACAGCAAAATGAAGGGATACAACCTACAGCAAAACCCGTTGTAACTTCCTCTTCTTTCTCTCACAGTCTCCTCTCTCATAATACAATACTCGCCAACATACATAGTTGCAATACATTTCCCTCATAAAAGAGGGTTGCCTTCTAAGGCCAAAAAAACCCTAACATAATCTCTATCGTTAGATCTGCGACCTTATAATGAACGGTCCAGATTTACAATGAAATTACAATATACTTTTACAAGGAAATTTTTGCTTCGGGGGCTTTGCCCCCGAACCCCCGCTTGCCCCCGGACCCCACAGAGGGGGTACCCCCCTCTGCACTCCCCCGCGTGGAAGAGTGTACATACTTCTGGGGTGTAAATACTTCACGGGGTATAAACACGGCTAAAAGTAAAAGACCTCTAAATCAGGAAGATAATCAGGCTCCACAACCAACAATCTCCCACTTGGAGACTGATCTCAACAACTCCACCGCTGTTGTATATGATAGACTATGAACCTTCTTGGACCTCGCAAATTTCTTATCTTCATCTTCATTCTTGAAGACCAACTGAAACTGAGCAAGAACTCAGTTTCTCCCTGGTTACTCCCTTTGTTAACATGTCTGCGGGATTCTGGCTAGTGTGTATCTTTTCTAGCTTCAATTGTCCATCTTCCAAGGTGGATCGTATAAAGTGGTACCTCAACTGTATATTCTTAGTCTTCGAATGGAAGGCTGAGTTCTTTGCAAGGTGAATGGCACTCTGACTGTCACAATACAACCTGTTGTTCTCCTGCTTCTTTCCCAATTCCTCCATAGACCTTTGTAACCAAATCATCTCTGTACTAGCCTCTGTAGCAGCAACATACTCTGCCTCTGTTGTTGAAAGTGTAACAACCTTTTGCAGTTTCGAAATCCAACTTACTGTTTTTCCACCTATAGTAAAAACATACCCTGTGGTGCTCCTCCTGCTGTCTTTATCACCTGCCATATCTAAATCAACATATCTATGTAGAAAAGTGTATGAACCTCCAAAACATAATGCATGTGTAGTAGTACCTCTCAAATACCTGAGAATCCACTTTACTGCCTCCCAATGTTCTTTACCTAGATTGTTCATATACCTACTCACAACTCCCACTGCATGTGCAATATCTGGTCTTGTGTAAACCATTGCATACATCAAGCTGCCAACTGTTGATGAATATGGGACCCTGGATGTGTATTATATCTCCTCCTATGTCTTGGGACACATTTCCTTAGTTAATTTGAAATGGCTGGCCAAAGGTGTACTAACTGGTTTTGCATTCTGCATTCTAAACCTCTCCAACACCTTCTCTGTGTACTCACCCTGAGACAATGTC
>ML778753.1:708304-742984 GCA_009831015.1 Picea engelmannii
TTTTATAAACTCATAAATAATATATCCTATCAACACATGTATGGTTTATTAACTAGTTAACTTCCTAATAAATACATTTAAAAAAATAAAATTTCAAAAATATAATTATAGATAATATTATATATAATTAAAGGCATTTCAATCATGGATGTTATCCACATAAATCATGGATGTTATCCTAAAAAAATAAGATCTATAAAGGTTTATCACATGCCTAGCAATTCAATATGTTTGATTGAATTATAGGCTTAAGAATGATTGACATGCACCAACATACTTGAAGTATCAAGTATGAGACAATAAAATATACATACACAAATTTAGCATTTGCATAAAATCCTTAGATTAGATTTTTTTATTTATATTTAAATTCAAATTTATAAACTGATAAATAATATATCATATCAATTCAAATTTTATAAACTCATAAATAATATATCCTATCAACACATGTATGGTTTATTAACTAGTTTACTTCCTAATAAATACATTTAAAAAAATAAAATTTCAAAAATATAATTATAGATAATATTATATATAATTAAAGGCATTTCAATAAACATTCTAATGATCTCTTCAATATATAAAATAGCATTCCAATGACTTCTTGAATCCATCTAGTGAAACTCCATTGTTGTAAAGGATATCAACCAAAGCATAACAGTGATTTGTAAAGTATCTCACTCAAAACATAAAGCGATGAAATCTAAGAACAACGTTTTAATCATGTTTAATAGATAATAATTTTCTTTTATGTTTCTCATTATCTCAAGTTTTAATCATGTCCATTGTGTTATTTATTCTTGTGATGGAGGGACTCAGTCTATTATTAAAAGAGAGTATCAAACAAAAGAAACTGACAGGTATAAAAATCTTCAGCCTTCTGAATATTTTACATCTTCTATTTGTAGATGACGTGCTCAATTTGTCCAAGGCTTGTTTTATTGAATGGAAAGAAATATACACTATAATTTCTTTGTTTTGTAAGGCATCGGGTCTGACTGTTAATCAGTCAAAGACAATGATTCACTATGAAGGGCTCACATAGGGGGAGTTGGAAGCTTTCAAATCCTTTCTCCCTTACAACTTTAGTGATCTAAAAGATGGATTCAAATACTTGGGTTATCATCTTAAAATAGGGGTTTAGAAGGCTTGTGACTGGGACTCGTTGGTAACAAAGATAGAAAAGAAAATTAGTTTATGGTGTTATAAATGGTTATCGATTGGCGGAAGATATATCCTTGTCAAATCAGTGTTGGGGGGTCAAGCAATCTATTGGATGTCATTAGAGTATATTCCTCGTTTTGTTCTTTCAAAAATTAGGAAAATGATGTTCCATTTCCTTTGGAGCGGGCATTCGGTTTCGAAGCATTACCATTTGTGCAACTGGGAACTGTTATCTAGACCAAAGAGAAATGGAGGTTGGGGATTCCGCAACCTTACTTAATTCAATCAGGCATTGATGGCAAACACATTGTGGAAGGTTTTAATGCAGGGAGGCATATGGCATAGAGTGGTAAAAGACAAATACATATCCAATTGTTCAATTATTAATTGGTTCAGACTGGAAAATCAGAAGAAAAAGGTGGCATCAAGGATCTGGTCGAGTTTAATCCGCTCAGTACACTTCATCACCCATTGGCTAGCATGGCGACCAGGCTCAGGTCACAACATAGACATAAGGAGAGACCATATCCTCGACATAAAGGAAAACTCCTAGAGACACTATCAATTCTAAAACAAAAGAATATTTTGATCATGTCACAAGTATCGAAAGGTAGATACCCATTAACAAATATCGAGCTCTGGCTGAGTAGCAATAGACTGGGATTCAAAGGGACTCGGGCTATAGAATGGGAACAATACACTAGAGAACTTAAAGTGGTTGGGATCTCCTTGAAAAACAAACAAGATGATTTAGTGTGGACTGGAGGTGATTCCTCCGGAAACATTTCGGTTAAAAATCTCTGCAATGCTATTATCTCCACTAAACAGTTTCTGAGCAGTTTGGGCTCGAAAAAAAAAATTGGAAATGGAAGCTTCAATTGAAAATAAAAATCTTCTTTTGGTTGGCAACTAGCAAAAGAATCCTTACCTGGGCGGTTCTGAAAAAGAAAGGATGGGAGGTACCTGGCATATGTTTACTTTGTAAATAGAATGATGAAGATAGTGATCATCTCTTTGTTAATTTCCCATTTACAAAGGAAGTTTGGCACAGGATTTCGGTTAGACTAAAATGCAAAGCTAAATGGAGTGGGAATACCTTGGAGGAGTGTCTGGATTCATGGATAAAGAATAAGTCTGTCTCCAATAACTTGGTTGCTTATACATGATGGTATGTCTAGAATGAAAGAAACAAAACAATTTTTGAAGAGCATACTCCATCAATATGGACTTTTGCTTATAAGACTCTTGGGTCACCCATTTACAAAGTTGATACAAATAGAGTTCAGACTATCAAGCAAAGGCCGATTTATTTTATGGAGGGAAATACCATTGTTTTTTTTTATGGAGCAGCGACAGCAGGAGGTAAATATTGTGGAGTAGGGGGAACCATAATCAACAAAGACAAATCATAAATCAGATGGTTAATAAATTGTGGGGGTGGTACAAATACAAAAGCCGAGCTACTGGGGGATTGGACAGCACTCACTCTTTCCAAGTATCTTAATCTAATGAATTTGCATCTAATAGGAGATTCAAAAGTCGTCATCAAATTGAAGGTTGGAAAAGTAGAATTCTGGAATTGGTGGCATCCTTCCAGTCTATCTATTATTCCCACATCTACAGAGATTACAATATGGTGGCAAATATCCTCTCCAAGGAAGCACTATTAGAACGTCTGAGAAGATTAATATTTTGTAGATGGTTTGGTGGAATAAAGGATCCACCTTCTTTTTTGGATCTTTTTTAATTTGTCAGCTTTAAATCACTGATTGTGCCCGATACAGAAGCTGTGAATGGGAGGCACTATTAGTTTTATTTTTCTTAGTGATTCTATATATAGACTTTTCCCATTGTAATCCACTATCTACATTCTTTCTTTGTGTTATGAACAATTGTATGGTACTATTTTGTAAAGTGGATTTATATGGTTTTTTCAGCTATTTACTTTTGTTGTGAACAAAGAATAGTTGCAGTTGTATTGAATAGGATTTAGTAGTTTATATTGCTGGAAAGGACTCATTAGAAGAAGTGTAAAAACAATTATATCCTTAATATAATTTTGAGTGAATTTTCTTTCTAGAAAAAAGTGCAAGGGAATTTTTCTCTATTTTACACATTTCAAGATTTTAGAATATGTCAATATGATCATTTCAACAAATTTTGGTTACAATGAAAGGCATAATTTATCTAGTGAGGTCATTAGTCACTTCCCAACTATCTTTGACCTGGTTGAAAATATTTGCAAAATGTTTGTTTAATATTTCCATCGTGATTATATGACCTCATTAGAAGTAAAAGGTTAGTAAGTTCCAATTGCTTAGCTATTAGGTGTAACTAGTGTATTCTTTTGGTAATTGGTTTTAACTTAGTGTATAATATGTGGTTGCTTCATCATTAGTGGAAGAATTATAGTGCAACTCATTTCAAATTTGCCAAAAACCAACACCACACTTATTCAATTAAATATCCAACAAGCTCTTAAGGTATACCACACTTAAAAGATGGAAAAAACATCATTGGCATTAGAGTGAATAGGGTGAAGGTAACCTAGAATTGGAGATGGGTGGGAAAATTTATAAAACCTGCAACTGTAGGTTTCGGTTCTAATGGAGGGGGGGATTACCATTATGGAATCTAGAGGATCACTACTTAGTTACTTGGGTCACCGGGGTATTAATTTTTTCAAAATCCTGGGAGGTCTGCCTAGACACCTGGGATTTTTTATGATACCTTTGGAGACTGGTCGATTCAACCATCTTATGGCGTTAGTATGGTGGGACCAGTTTCCAGGTCCCTCTATTTTGTGGTTTTTCTTAACTGTGTTCTTAGTTGTCTATTGACAGGGATTTTGGGGGATTTTTTAAGCTGGAGTAGCTAGGGGACTACAGTTGGAGGTTTTAACTTTTCTCTGGAGACTTTACCAATACTGAAAATGTTTTGAAGGGGCTTATCCTTTGGCTACTATCTCAGTGTGTTCCATTTGGCCTTTGGCGCTTCCTTTATTAATTTTGTACAGACTTGTGTTTGATAGTATGTATTTTCAGGAAGATGGCCATTAACTGCCATCAATACTAGTATTAATTGAGTCCCTCGATTAGCGGTTCTCATCGTTGTTAATATTGAGTTGCCTATAGTGGCAGTCAGGTGGCACGTCTTTGTTTTTTCTATCTATCCCCATGACGTATGTTGTCGTCAAAGCACTCATGAGTGTGGTAGATGAAGTCACCTGGGAACAGGAAGGCATATTTAACGTTTTTGGTAGGTCATTTACTACCCAACTACCTTCTCTTGATACCTCTTCTATGTTACCGAAACAAGCAGTAGAGTCATTTCCTTCTTCCTTGGCGGGCAGAGTTGTTGGTGAGAGGTCGAAAACTATGTTCCGGTCATATAGTGACTGGAGATGTTGTTACAAATGGGGTCTCAACTCTTCGGTGTGGTGGAGAGTCTTTATAGGCGGGTAATAAGAAATTTCCTAATAGACGGTTACTAAGAAGGCGTGGTTTCCCAACCGGGCTCGGCGCAAAATGCTTCTGGGTGATGACTTAGGTTTTGAGGAAGTGGTGAATCTAGCTTTGAATGCATTGGTGGGTAGATTTTCATATCATTCCCATTGTTTTACTCCTCTACTTAGCTGGATGAAGGTGAACTAGTTTCCATTGTTAGGATATACTCTGGAGCTATATTTTCTCCAACGTGGTTGGTTCATCTTTAATTTCAAATCAACGGAGGATGTGGAGAAAATATTAGACAGGTTGTGGCCATTTGATGGTGGGAGTATAATGCTAAAGAGGTGGAGGATCTCTTTCGATCCAGCACAGGAATATTTATGTTTCAGACACCCATGGATATTGTTCTCGGGGCTTCCATTAAATTTATGGAATAAAAATGCATCAATGGCCATTGGAAATACTTTAGTTCATTTTATCTACGTGGATGATAATGCACTGTGTGCGTCGGACCATAAACTAGGTAGGATTTTGGTAGAGGTCGACATACACTGTGGATTGTTGGAAACTTTGGACATCCAGTGGCGGGATCAATATTTCTCACAGAGACTCAATTACCTGGGGATATTGTTTCATTGTACCCTATGCAGAAGGACAAGACACCTGAGAGGAACTTGTCAGGGCTACGAGGAGGAGGAAGAATCGAATAACTCTCGACTTCGAAAAATGCTAAGAGTTGATTCGCCAGAATTTGATTTAGCTGCTCAAGGAGTACCTGGTCCTGTATCCTCGAACTCTCCGAACAAATCGGTATCAGATAATCTTACAGGTAAGTTAAAAGTTCATTGTCCTAGTCTTTTTAATACTCTTACTTCTTGGGAAAAGCTCGCATTGGATGCATCGTCTCTACTTGGGACTGAGTCTAATAGCCCTCCATGTGACCCTAATCCAACTTCTCTAGTTGTTTCTGAGTCTCTTATGCACCACATGTCTTTTGGGTTGGGCTCTATGACTCGGAGAGATATCTCCCTTATTTCAGTGGTTGACAAACCTGCACATGACCTACTTAGGGCCCACTCTACCTGTTCGGAACCCAATGTTAGTCTGTTAGTATCTGAGAACCCTTATATTGATGTGGGGGCTACCCATCTTGTTGCTCTTGCTACGTTTGAGAACACAGGGATGGGGGAAGACTTGGGGGGGATCGAACCCTATTTACTATCTGAGTATCAGAAGGATGAACCAGGAGAATGTTCACTTGGGTAGACATTGGAGTCTTTAGTTCCTTCTACTCTGGAGGTCGATACCTCGGTGTCGCTTACGACGTATCTTGGTAATGTTGCCTTACCTCTGTCGGGCCCAACGGAATTAGTGAACCACTCTGAACTTCACGGTGGGGGAGTAGGAACTAGTTACACTTGGTCTAAAGGACTTGGATTTGAGACTTCTCCGATAAAGACAAGAAGTGATCGTAAGCGGGTTACTCTCATAGGGACTGCACATGTTGTTATTTCGTCTTCTACTATTGATTATGGGGCGCTTAGAGGCCTGAAAGCCCTTTCTCATGCCAAACCATGATTTTGTTATCCTTAAGTATTTTTGGGGTGGGAGGGACCCTTAAACAAGCCTCCATGCACAGATTCTATAGAAAAGTTAAGATGGATGTGATCTTTTTACAAGAAACACTTGTAGATGAGGAAAAATCACGTCACTTCATGTTGAGATTTGTTCCTAGTTGGTGTATTTGCACAATCATTTCTCTTGGAAATTCAAGAGGGCTTCTCATGGCATGGGATCCAAACAACTTCATGTTAACGCCTTCTTTATGTATCATGGGTATTATAGTTAAAGGCATATCATTGGAGAACAAACAGGACATTTGTTTTTTAAATGTATATGGGCCATGTGTTAAGAGGAAGTTATTTTGGGATCGTGTGGCTTTGAGTGGTTTAATGGACTCTAAGAATTTGATTCTTGCAGGTGATTTAAACTTTAATTTAGGAGTCGATGAGGTCTGGGGTGCGGCAGCACAGCTGGACAAACTAGCAGTGTATTTTAAGAATATGATGTTGGAACATCATCTGATTGACTTGGTACCAGTCGAGACCGTTCCAACTTGGAGGAATGGTAGAAGTGGTAGGGACAGTATTTAAAAGCATCTGGATAGATTAATTGTCTCAGAAATCCTTCTCACTGATGTGGGTAGGTTTCAGTTGTGGGTGGATCTTCCTTTTGTCTCGGATCATGCACCAATGGTTGTTCAGTTCGATTTTCAATCGTACCCGATGGCATATCCATTTAAATTGAATCCTACTTGGATGAATAAGGCGAACTTCACGCCTATTTTTTGTGAGTTTTGGCGGGACCCAGGCTTCTTAGTGGAAACAGATGTCCAGGTTAGATTTATTTGGAAGCTGAAAGTGCTAAAATATTGAATCAAATCTTGGGTGCAAATTAGACGATCTAAACAACAAAAAAGATTAACAAATCTAGAAGAGGAGATCAGGACTACTCTTTCAAATCTGCCTAGATTGGGGATTCATCTTATAATTTCTTGCAGATTGAAGTCACTGGAGTCAGAACGCAACCGTCTCCTAATCATAGAGGAAGAACATTAGTGAAATAGGTCGTCCAGTTTAGTTAAAGAGTGGTGACCGAAATACTAAGTACTTTCATAAAGTTGCTAACGCGAAGAGGAATCATAAACATCTCTGGGAGATCTGGGATGATCTGGGGCAGGAACATAGAGGACAAGAAGCTCTTAAATATGAGGCAAACAGATATTTCAAGAACTTATTCACTGAGGACCCCCAATTCTCACATGTGGATCAATTGAATATTGTTCAATTGTTTCCTCGTTTTATATCCGTTGAGGATTCTACTCAAATTGATAAATCGGTCACTAGAGAGGAAATTTTTGATATTTTGAAACTCTTTGCAGTTGACATAAGTCCTGGCCCGGGTGGGTGGACAGTTGAGTTCTATACGAAATTTTTTGATATTGTGAGTGATGACCTGGTGGACTTAGTTGAAGATTCTAGGACTAGAGGGAGGATCAAAATTTCCTTAAATTCTACCTTCTTGGCGCTTATTCCAAAGGAGAATAATCCTTGGACTTTTGGGGATTATAGACCTATAGCGCTTTGCAATATTTGCTACAAGTTGATTTCTAAGGTTATTGCAAACAGGATAAAGCCAATTCTTTCGAGGGATCTTTCATGTGAATAGCTTGGATTCTTAAAGGGAAGGAAGATTCTAGATGCAATTGGTACAGCTCAAGAATGTATTCATAGTATCAAGGCTAGGAAACAAAAATCCTTGATACTTAAGATGGATCTTAGGAAATCATATGACTGTGTCAATTGGGATTTCCTCCGCATGATTCTAGTACAAACGGGTTTTAGTGTACATTCTATAAACTGGATAATGAGTTGTGTGGTTAGATCCTCTTTCTCTAGTGAACAGGAGTTGCATCAAGGCTGCTCGTTTTCCCCTTTGCTCTTTGTACTGGTTATGGAAAGTATCAGTCTTCTTTTAAAAAAGGGACAAGTGGATGGTAATTTAACTGGTGTTAAGGTTTCCAGGATTATTAAAATTCTTCCTCTTATTTTTGTTGATGATGTGCTTATCATGTCTAAGGCTACTTTGGATGATTGGTAGGTGATTAAATCTTTGTTGGATCGGTTATGTAGTGCTTCGGGATTAAAAATTAGTCCACATAAATCGACTTTTCATTTCTCCAAGATACATGGAGTTCTTCTAGAGAAGTTCAATTCCTTGTTTTCCTATAATTTTTTGGAGTGGTATGTGGGTTTTCATTACTTAGGATACTTTCTAAAAGAGGAGAGGAGTACCTTTGAAGATTGGAGATGGATTATTGTAAAATTTGAGAAAAGGATTAAACATTGGTGCAATCGGTGGTTTACACTTGGGGGAAGATTTATACTTGCTAAAACGGTTCTTGAAACTCAATATGTATACTGGATGGCCTTTGCAGGGGTTCCAGCCTCTATCCTCTCTAGGATCTGTATGCTCATATTTTATTTCCTCTGGTCAGGGGGTGGAAAGACATAGGGAATGCACCTTTGAGACGATTGCAAAGCCGAAACACCTAGGTGGTTGGGGTCTCCGGAATCTCTTCCTTTTCAACTGTGCTCTGGCAGCAAATTCATTGTGGCGTGTTTTATTTAAATAAAGTATTTGGCATCAAGTGGTTAAGGATAAATATTTCCCCTATTTCTCTATGGCAACCTGGCTTCGGTCGGCTTTTCCATTTCATTCAACAGGCTCGTAGATTTGGAAAACTTTGCTAAAGTCCTTACCAATCATCACTTGGTGATTAGTTGGAATCCAGGGAATGGCTCATTGATCTTGGTTGGACTGGATAAGATATTGGGAATAGGACACTCTTCTCTTTTATCCCCTGAGCTTCGTGAGGCTCTAAAGGTAAAAAAAAATTGTTACCTTTACCAAGCTACGGCCCAGGAATCTTTGGGTTTTGTTACCAATCAGTGGAAATCTAGTGTAGACTTAGAGCTCAGCGAAAATATTGCAGCTAAATGGAATTCCTACTGTAACTCTCTCATTCTATCGGGGATTCAACTTCATTCAAATGAGGATATGTTGATTTGGACAGGTGGTGATCTTTCGGGATTTATCACTGTCAAAAATGTTTACAATGCATTGGAAAAGGATTATTGGTCGACTCCTATCACAGGTTGGCGTAGAGAGCTTTGGGCATGGGATATGGCATATAAGTTAAAACTTTTTATATGGATGGCGCTGGAGAATAAAATACTTACCTGGGATAACCTTAGTAAGAGGGGTTGGGAAGGACTGAGTATTTGTTCCTTATGTTTTAATGCTAAGGAGACTAATTCACACTTGTGTATTAATTGTTCCTTCTCTCAAACAGTTTGGTCTACTCTATCTATTGTTTACAACCTTAATACCATTTGGGGAGGTTGATCCTTAACACAGTGTTATGAAATTTGGCTCTCGGTGGAGAAATCCCGGAGGACTCTACATGCACTGACTTGCTAGTTTTTGTGGATGGAAAGGAACAAAAGAATTTTTTAATCCCGTACACACACAGTTATAGGCGTTGTGTATCAGATCCGTGGCTTATTTGATGCGACCAGGGCCCAACTTCCTCTTTTACATTTTCCAAAAAGGAAAAAGAAACCTCTTGATCTTACCTTACCAAATATTTGTTGGTTTGATGGAGCCTCGCAAAACAATGGTACACTTTGTGGAGCTGGGGGTATGATTAATACTAGTGGAAATACTATCTACAGGTGGACTTTAAACTGTGGGATGGGTACAAATACCAAGGCAGAACTTCTCGGTGTCTAGGCAAGCTTATATTTAGCTCACAGGCTTGGTTTTGATCAGCTACAAGTATTAGGGGATTCAAAGATAGTGGTGGATTGGTTAAATCATAGATGCAATCTTTTTGTGTCATCACTCTTGGGATGGATGGAGAAGATTAGAATCCTTGTTACACAATTCCATGATATCAGATTTGATCATATTTATAGGGAAGAGAATGTGGAGGCAGACACACTATCTAAAAAATACCTCCAGGTTCTAGAAGGAAGGATCCACTACAACATATGGCAGGATGGCCAAGAGGGCCCCCCACTTACTATGTGGCTTTATATATGATCGATAGTACTTGGGACATCATTGGTTTCTTGGATTTTGTTGATCAATACTAGTTATTTTTGTAATTTTTACATTAGTATTGATTTTGGATTGTCCAAAGCAATATCATTGCAAACTTGGATTGTATTTAAAGGGATAGAGGAAGATTAGTAGGAAATATGTGTAACTTTTGGAACCTTGTAGTGTACACAGTAGGGTTTTTTGTGGGTGATTCTATCCATAGTTGAATTCTACTCTTGGGCTATGTATTTTGACCGCATGTACTCTCATTTGAGAACAACATATATTATATATATATTTGATAAATTTTCTACTGAAAAAAAAAGGTATACCACACTTATTCAATTATAAATCTAAGAAGATCTTAAGATATATCATTGTAGGAGATGTTTTTATAATGAATCAATTTTTGTGATGTGATTTTTCAATTTCATTGTGTCCATTAAGATAGGTCTCAAATTTTTCTACATGTGGATTTGATGACTAGATTAATATTAATGAATATTTTTGTGGGATATGATGGAACCTGTTATGAAATAGGCAAACAATTCTGCAGAAAATTGAAGAGGGAATAAAATTTCAAAGACAAAGGTGGTGTCTAAAGACATCGTTACATCACTTTGCATTGTGATCAAAAAATCACAATGCATATTGGACATCGATATTGCCATATGATATCACTTGATCACATGATTGATAATGACCCATGGGGTCTATTATTTATATCCTCAAGATCTAATCAACTTCCATGAAATCGATAGGATCATGTCCACATATAACCATCGGTTGTTAGAGTTGACTACGTCAAATTTGCACTGTCTAGTCAGATCAACAAGGATGTTGAACCGGATCCACCACCCGACTATATTCGACTACTAGTCGATTTTCTGACTAACAAACTTGTCAACTACTCGATCGACTAATGTAGAGATCTAGTCGATCGACCGACCGATTGTTTATAGATGTAGGTCGACCACTTGACCAACTGAATGTAGGAGAAGTGTGATGAACCATCAGTGCTTGATGTTCCAACATCCTCTGATGAGCACACATCTCTGGAGGTTTAGTAGGTGAAATTACATCATCATGACACCCCCCCATAATTGCATCTTTCTGAAGCATAAGCATCATACAGAGCATGATAAATTTAGCTTCATATCAGGGGTTAGTGAAGATATCAATATAATCATATATTCTGCAATATTCAAGAGAGAAAACATTAAAATGAACTAACTATATTAGATAGTGAGCATCGAGCTCAACATGCTTCATCTCACTGTGGGAAACATGATTGTCAACAACCTGTATAGAACTTTGATTATCACAGTAGATTATATTTGAGGTCTAAATAGGAAGGCCAAGTTCACCCAAAAGTTGGTGGATCCATACTGCTTCAGTACTTGCTTGAACGGTGCCACGGTATTCTTTTTTTGTAGTCGATAACGAGACTACCTTTTGTTTCTTGCATGGTCATACCAACGGTCCAATGCTAAAGAGAAACACATAGCTAGAAGTGGACTTCCGATCATCACTATTGTCAACCCAGTTGGAGTGAAGTTGAACAACGAATCTGAACTTCAACAACATTTGATACCAAAATGAGTGGTACCCTTAAGATAGTGGAAAATTCGTTTAACTGCTTTCCAGTGGCTTTCTTTGGAGTCCTGCATAAATCGAGAAACCACACTAACAGTAAAGGAAATGTCATGTCGACTATGAGTAAAGTAAATAATACTACCTACCAGTTGTTGATAAAGTGTAGCATCGACTTTGGGATTTTGACAGGTTTTGGTGAGCTTTACTCCAAATTGAAAAGGAGTAGCATAGAGATTACAATTGACCATTTTAAAATGTGTCAAAATATCCATCATGTATTTCGACTAAGAAATGAAAAAACCATTACACAGTGGTAATACTTGAAGACCTAAAAAATAATGTAGAGTACCAAGATATGTCATCTCAAAGCAATCATCAAGTCGTTTCTTCAATCTAAGAATGAGATCGGTATTATTTCCAGTAATGAGAAGACCATGAACATATACAACAACAATAAAGGTGTCTCCATTGGTATGAAGTACATACAAGTTGTGACCTGATTCACAACATTTGAAACCAAGTCAAAGAAAGAAATTATCAATCTTAGCATACCAAGCTCGGGGAGCTTGCTTCAAACCATAAAGAGACTTCTTGAGTCAGCAAACCAAGTTAGAATATATCACAAAAACAAGTGGTTGTTCCATGAATTTTTCTTCAAATAGGTCTCAATGAATAAAAGCACTCTTCACATCCATCTGATGGATTTTCCATCCAAAATGAGAAGTAAGGGAAAGAATCAATCGAACAAAGTTCCATATTTGCAACATGGGAAACGTTCTTAGTGTAGTTGATACCTTCTTGTTGAGAAAATCCCTTTGCAACCAAGTGTGCTTCATGTCACTCAATAACACCTAAGAGGTAAATTTGGTCATGTAAACCCATCGACACTTCACAACATTCTTTCCTTGTGGTCGGGGAACTAAGTCCCAAGTGTGATTCTTTGACAAGGAATCAATTTTTGTATGCATAGGATATTCTCTTTCAAATCATCCTTGAGCATTTGAGTGGGAAAAAGGATCAAAAGTTTCAAGAACACGAGTTAGCAAGGAGATGCTATCATGTTGTTTTTTACTTTGATTTTGTGGTCCGGAGGAAACATCACTGGAATCAGGTCCAACAACTTTAGTCTTCTTGGAATCCCATCTAGGTAGAAAACAAATGGGTGAATTGTTGTTCACTACATAAGGTTGATCATAAGTTGGAACAATTTCAGTTGACAAATATGGTAGACTAATATAAACATATATCAATGGACTAATCATCTCGGAGGTCGACATTCTAGTCGAAATAGGAACAAAATTCAATTTTTTAGTCAAAGGACTAAAAGATGGAACAGGAGAACCAGTGTTGGAGACAACATCAAAGGGATAATCCGGCAGTAATCTAGAGGATGCATTCAACAACTTGATCCTAGAAGACTTCTCATCAAACCATACATTTTGTATGATAATGATTTTTCATTTGACAGGATCAAACAATCAATATGATTTTAACTCTTCAGAGTATCCCATCATGATGCAAGCATGACTCGTTGCATCCAACTTCTTTCTACAATCATGTAAAATATGAACCCAATCAACTCATCCAAATACACGAAGGTGGTCGACTAAAGGCTTATTTCCACACCATTGTTTAATTGGAGTCATGGAAGGAACAACTTGAGCCATGATGAAATTAAGCAGATAGTTTGCACAATATATTGCTTTATCCCATAAGCGAGGAGGTGGATCTTTGTCCTACCAAATACATCTACCCATTTCAACTACGTCTTATTCTTGCATTTTATAATGCCATTCTACTGAGGTGTGTGAGGAATTGACCGCTTCCATTCAATACCAGATCAAACTAGGTATTATTCAAAAGGTTGATTTACATACTCACCACCATTATCTAATCTTGGGCACTTGATGGGTCAGCCACGTTTATTTTCAGCAAAGGTTCTAAACTCTTTGAAATTTTCAAAGACAATATTATTATTCTTCATAAAATAGACCCAAGTGAAACGAGAGAGATCATCAATGAAATTCAAAATATACCTTGCACCTATCAAGGAAGGTATATTGATGCATTAGACATCACTCTGAACCAGCTCCAGTAGGTTATGTGCTTGTCGTGCTTTTCCAGAGTCAAAGGGTGCCTCATAATTATTTCCAAGCATACGACCTTTACAGACTCCTTCAAGGGAAAACACTTTAGGTAGACCAATAACCATGTTCTGAGTTTCCATCAACTGCAGACTTAATAAATTCAGGTGTCTGAGTCATTCATGCTAAGTTCAACTTCGCTCATTAGTGTGATCAATAAGAGAAGTCAGTTCGGTGTTGGTTTGAGTTGTGTCGCATAATTTATACATACTATCCTTTGGGTCAAGAAACCCTCTGGAGACAATTGAATGACCTCTCTTCAAATCTCAAACACAGAATCGATCTCGCCAAAATTCTACAATATTAGTTGTTTGTGTCAAATGAGCAATAGAAAACAGATTGGCACTGATGTTTGGCACATGATAAATGTCGGCAATTCTCCCATGTCAACAAGTAACATCAACCTGACCAACAATATCGAGAGAAAAACCATGGAAAAAATAAATCTTCCTCTCCTTGGCTTCATCCAAGGACGTGAAAAAGGAAGCATCCTTAGCCATATTATGAGTACGTCCAGATTCAACTACCCATTAATTTTGTGTAGAATGAGACATCAAGGCTTGATAATTTTCGACTTGGAAGGTGAAATTATCATCAAGACAGTATACAATAGACACGTATCCTTCAAGGTGTTTAACCTTCTCCTCTAAATCATCTATCTTCGTGTAGCATACTTTCTCCACATTTCTAATATTTCCATAGTACTGACATGTCTTCTTCTTTCGACTTTGTTGGGGTGCATCTATTTTCCCTTTAGGTTTTTGGTCGTGGCATCCAGATCTCTGTGTAGGGGTATCAAACCGTCCTCTTTCCCTATGATTCAACTTTCTCCTTCTCATGAGCAAGTGGGCTTGATGTTTACCATCAAGCTTTCCTTGTTCAAGCAATCTGTGTTGATCAGTAATCAAAAGGCCACAAAAATATTCAAAGGTGTAATCATTACCATATTCCTTGTGTACCTTCTAGTTGGTGTGGAAAGTTGAGACGAACACATTGAATGGTGTTCTCAAATTCACCGGGACCAACTAGATGAGTTGTTCATCTTTCTTCTGATAATTCTTTCCACATTCACCCAATTTCAACTGAATTTCCTTTACACATGCCAAACAGTCTTCTATTTTTTCAAAAGAATGAGGATCGAGAGAGATCAACTCTTTCTCCAACTACATGATGTAGCTTTCATCGACTCTGTCAAACAATGACTTCATATTCTTCCAGACTTGATGAGGGAAATCGATTCCACTGAGGTGAAAACAAATCTCCTATGAGGTGTAGGTCGCGATGACCCCCACAGCCTCATCCTTCTTTCCATCAACAATGAACTTTTCTTGATCATCATTTTGATCTAGAATTGTAGTCTTTGTATACTCCCATGGTCCTTTACTTTTCAATAGGGTTTCCATGTCTAGTCCCATGTTGCATAATTCGATCCATTCATAATAACAGGATCAAACTTGGAAGCCATCTTTGATATATAAATAGAAACAATATTGTTTCAACAAGTTCCAATCAGAAAACCATAGGCCCAAAGTCAATGACACAATAGATCTGACTTAGCAAGGTTTGTGGATAACGGGAAATGTTTCAAACCATCGGATCTAATACCATGTTGGTGAATAGGGTGGAAATTTTTATGAAACAAATACACAATTCTGCAGATAATTGAATAGGGAATAAAATTTCAAAGACAAAGGTGGTGTCTAAAGACACTGTTACAAGGCTTAAGCAAAGAGCACTATGATCAGAACATCAAAATGCATATTGGACATCGATATCACCATATGATATCGCTTCATCGCATGATTGATAATGACCCATGGGGTGTGTTATTAATAGCCTGAATATCTAACCAAATTCCATGAAATTGGAAGGATCTTGTCCACATATAACCATCAATTTTTAGAGTTGACTCTGTCAAATATGTATCATCTAGTCGACTCGACAAGGATGCTTGAATTCACTGTCCATGTGTCCAACTTGTGGTCAATTTTTTGGTTGGTCGATCCACCACCCAACTATATTCTAATGTTGGTTGATTATTCGACTGACAGACTTGTCGACTACTCAACCGACTAATGAACAGATTTGGTTTTTCGCCTAACCGACAGTTTCTAGATGTAGGTCAACCACCTAACCGACTGAATATATGATAAGTTTGATGAAACATCAATGTTTAATGTTCCAAAAAATATAAGGGATAGCAAGAGTAGGAGGGATCATTTATGATATAGAGGGAAATCAGGAATCTTCCTATGCTTGTGGGTTGGGAATTGCAACAAAAAATAAATTGGAGGCATATTCTCTTTTTCAATGCCTTCAGAATGTCATTATCTTGGGGATAAGAAAATTGGTAGTCATCGGAGACTCAAGGATCATCATTAAATATTTGACACACAAGGAACCTTTGAAATATTTCTAGCTAGTTTCGATCTTCTCTAGAATTACAAATATTACTTAGAAGCTTATCAAAATTTCATTTTTCCATGTATTATGAGAAAATAATGGCAAGGTAAGTAGTCTAGCAAAACAACCCTCTGGCTTGCCTCAAGGAACTTTGAAAAAATTGGGGGTGTAACTCTCTCCTTCATCCCCTAATCACACCACTCGAGATTTCAAACATTAGGAATGATGTTCTTAGACCACAAATAAATTTATAAAGGATGGTAAGGACCACATGGGCAAGGTAGAATTCCAAGGTCACATCTCACCTAGAGCATCATGAGACAGATAATGGTGCATTTAAACTATATACCCTTTGCATTTATTCTATGTTGGAATGATGAGATAAATCCAAATATGGTATGGAATTTTTTGAATGTTGGGGGGTCTTCTAGAGCGTTGGGACCCCTCTTCCTAGTTCACAATCAAAGGAGAGGGTCAGGGGAGTGGAAAGGACATGCCCTTTTTCCCACAAAGTTTCATCATTCCATGTTTTGGGTAAGTGCTAGAAATTTAGGGACTTTTCCCTTTTGGTGTTTCAGAATTGTATTCTCTCAATCCTATTCAATTTTATCAGTTTGGTGTTATCTTATTCAATGGTGGGAGGAGCCTGGTGTTACACATTATTTTGGTCACCCCAGTGATCAACTGATGACATGTGCATAACTCACTTCCAGGTTCTCTAAAAACATTAAAAGAGACTTTATCCATGAGAAAAGTGGTTTTCCTTTTCTTTCTTAAAAAATATGACAACTTCCCTAAGGCATGTCCTAAAGACAACTTCCCGACACCTTTCATTGATCATATTCTCGATGAGTGTGCAGGAAGCAAGGTTTTCTATTTTATGGACGTATTTTCAGGATACAACCAAATTCAAATTAAACCCGAGGATCAACATAAGACGAAATGTATTTGTCCTTGGGGTACTTTCGCATACCGGAAAATGTTTTTCAGCCTTAAAAACGTCGGAGCAACCTTCCAATGAGCCATGACCTTCACCTTTCATGATCTCAAGCATATAGTTGAATCTTATCTCGATGATCTCATTGCTCACTCTAGTAAGAGAGTGGATCACTCTACACACCTTCGACTAGTTTTTGAGAGATGTCGCTATTATCGCATCTGTTTGAACCCTCATAAGTGCATATTTTTCGTTAGGTCAGGTCACCTTTTAGGATTCTTATTTTCTGAGACTGGGATCATGGTGGATCCTTTAAAGGTTAAGGAAATCCTTCGATTGCCTCCCCCGCACAATATTCGTTAGCTGCAAGGTTTACATGGGAAAGCTAACTTCTTACGTCAGTTTATAGTAAACTATGCCAATATTACTAAGGGTTTCATGTGTCTCTTGAAGAAGGACACTTAGTTTATATGGGATGAGCGAGCCTAGAAATCCTTTGATGCTCTGAAGAAATCCTTGGTATCGACGCCTCTGTTGAAGCCTCCGAACTACAGTAGAGATTACTTACTTTATATTGCCGCATTCAAAGGGACGATTGGTATGGTTTTAGTTCAAGAGGATGATGAGCTCTATGATCACGTCATTTACTATCTCGTTCTAAACTTAGTCGGCCCTGAACTCAAGTATTCTCATCTTGAGAAGTTAGCTTTGGATTCCGTACATGCGATTCAAAGATTACGACGCTATATATTGCTTTGCAAAACTACCGTAGTTGTTGACATCAATCCATTTCAATATGTTCTTAGTAGGCATATCATAGGGGGGAATATAATAAATGGGTTGTCATCTTGCAAGAGTTTGATCTCGGTTTTTCTTCAGCAAAATCCAAGAAATCACTATTTTTTGCCGAGTTAATATCGGACTTCCCATGGTTAGATGAGGATGTTATTCATGTCGATTCATTTGCAGATGAACATATTTTCCTTGTCTCGTCTTCGGACCCCTGGTATGGAGTCATTTTGGTCTATCTTCAAACCTTGAATTTCTCTCAGCATCTTTCGAGAGAAGATCGACGACGCATATGATATCAAGCTAAGAACTACCTTATCGTCGGTGACACTTTGTATCGTCAAGGTGTAGATAATATCCTCTGTCATTGCTTGACTCACGAGGTTCTCGTTCATTCTTCTCTCTCGTTCACGAGGTATACCTTGAATAATATTCTATAAGGTTCAATACCTTATCATAATTGATGCTTGAGGAAGTCAAATCCCTACCCCTAGATGGCTATCGAGCAATTTTAAATACCAAGCCGCTAGGAGGAGAAGGGATTCCATTATTTAGCATTGTATTTGTTCCATAGTTGAGTAGAGCACCTAAGAGTTATATTTTAAGAGAATAACATAGGAGGAGAGATATTTTATCATCCATGTAGGACATAGTGTCAAAGGAAACTCCACAGATAGTGCCTCTTTCTTTGTACTTGGATTTGAAGAAAAGAAAGCAAAGCGACCTCACCTTCTAGTTGGGTTTTCTCCCATATCGGGTTTCCTAGGTTATATCTTCAGTTTATTTGTGTATGGTCTATGAGTATTTATTTATGTTCTCTATTTTTTCATTTCACCTATTTCATATATTTTAATAAGAAATCCAATAATTAAAGAATATGAGATCTAAAGGAAATTAACCTTCACAAGAAGGATTTCAATATTTTATTAGATCTGTTGTGACGAACTATTCAATGGAATATCCATAATAGTTTATATATCATTGGAGGTTTTTCACATCTTTGTGTAATAAAAAATCCCCCCTATCCATCCTAATTTTTGTCTTGCCTCTTTTTCTATCTCATTCTTGGTGTTTCTTACAATCTTGAATGAGATCATAAGACACAAACTGAGTAATGGAGCCTTTTCCGTGGTACCCTACATTATTCTCTATTTCCTTCCAATATTATTTCTCCTTCTTCTCATTCAAATCTCATGTGGGTGTAGTATGTAGTAGGAGAGGATAATTGAATCTTATCCCAATCCATTTGAGCTTGATCTTTCTCAAAGACTCCTTGCACAATTAAGCCCTAAGAAGGGAAGACTATAAATTCTAAGGAGATTTAGACTCTATCCTTTGAATATCAAGAGGAATCCCACACCATTTGTATTGTCAGGATTGGATTTCACCTTCCCTTGAAATTTCGATTGTATCTTCAAAATGGGAAATTGACCCTCTCTGATTTTCCTTTAGAATGGACATTATCTCGATGTATAAGGTTAGAGATATGTGGTTTTTGATGAGTTATTTTGGTCTCATATATTCATCATTAACCCATATGTGGCTTCCCATTACTTCTTCTCTATATTTCTAGAACTTAGCAACCCTTAATTCTTCATGCTGGATCCATGAGCACAGAGCTTTGAGATGGAACTCCCCTACAATTGATTTGGTGACCATTTGTAGAGATGGGGAAACACAAATTTATGCAAGTAAAATTAACTTAGTTTTGTTATATCATCCTTATTTCCCTTCTCACATGTCTCTATAAACACCCTTGGGACATCCTCTCTATAAGAAATCTGGAAATACAATCCATTTATCTCAAATTTGTGACATTGCTCCTTCAAGAAGAGGGTGTATAATTTAGTTAGAGGCATACAAATAAGAATTTCCTTTAATATTTCTATCATTTTAGATATGGATACCTCCAATATATTAACCTTTTCATTATTTTTGGCCAGTTATTCCATGGTTTTTGCTAGCTCAACCTTTGAAGTTTTGTTTCCAACCTCTAGTGATTTTTTTTTTTATTCATATGCTACATTTTAAAAATATGAAATTTTCCATGTAGGTTTGCAAGTTTGTTGCTCAGTGTGAAATAGGTCACACTTTCACCAACATCCTCTAATTTGGCCTTAGTTTCTGCCATGTTTTTCCACTTACGGGCTTTAGGCCCGACTTCCTCCAATCCATTCATGATGTTGTGTGCTTTTGTTTTATCCCTCTTGGAAGATTAAAATTTATTTTCCTCCAATATCTCAGTTAGGTTCTTGATATGGCTAGGGTCCTCTTCCAAATTTACAAGTGTAGTGGAGAGGAGTAATTCCCAACTTTTTAGCTATCTGTGATCTTGTCCTGTCCCTTCTTGTAGAGGCCTTCTCCCTATTTTATATGGAATGACTGTTATTTTTAGGGGACTGTTATTAGGGGTCCCCATTTAGATTAGTGATGCTACCACTTCCTAGTCCTCTTCTTCCACATGTACTCTTTTATATGCCTTCCTTCTTCTAGAGGTTTTATCCTTGCTAGATTTATGTTTCCTTCTAGGGTCTAGTATTAGGATCTTTGGCTGCAAGTTGTAAGAATTTGAAGTCCTCCCTACTCATGGTGACAAAATATTTCGAAGAAATCCTAGTTGGTTTCCTTTTCAAGGCATCACAGTCTATCAATTTTACTATCCCATGGTGGGCTAATTCTTATTCCTTTCCTTTCTTGACTTCGATGCTCATTTTTCTTAGACTACAGTAGGATGTATTTGATGCTGAATTTTTCCTTGAGCATATAGTGGAAAAAATTCCTCAATTGGTGAAGGAATCTAAAATGGTAGGCATAGACCATACTTTTCCTACCCTCCCATATGATGTACTTCAAAAGGTGATAGGCCACCTCATCTCATGGCTTAGGAAATATTTCTCCCTTTACTCCATTTTTGTTTAATTCAACTTCCTCACAACTGAGGAAGAACAATTTTTTGGCATCTGAGGTTGGTTTCCTATATTACTTATCCCAAGGAAATCTCATGGGTATCCCTAAAACTCTAATAATCATAGGTTCACCAACTTGGATTTCCAAACCTCTTATTGAAAATTCAAGGCAAACTCCATGGATACACTGTCATCATAACTCTGCAGTCTGTTGAAGTATTTTATTTAGTTTGAATATTGGAAGATCTCCACTACTTCAAGGTTTTTGTATAATCTTAAAGTCTCTTAGCGTTCCCTTTTGTTGGACCCACCTTACCTCCCATATTTTAGGTTTCTGTGTTGAATGACTATGTTTTTTATTTTGTTGATGATCCTAGATAAATCAAAAATTTGACAATGGAAACAACTTCAACACAAAACCTTACTCTTCAACACTTCAATTTTCGAAGAAAAATGGTAATGGAAATCATAAATTTGATAGTGGTAATAACCTCAACATGGACCCTAAACTTCAATACTTCAATTTTTTTAGAAAATGGCAATGGAAATGATTCCAATGTATTAATACTTAGCTTATGTGAACATGCCTTTTGAAAATGTAATAAAAACCTAAGGGTTTCAACAAAAACTTCTAAGAATGCGCTTCCTGAGAATGGTAATAAAACTTGAGGTTTCACTTTTGAGAACAAACTTCTTGAGAGTGGTAAAAAGTTCAAGTTTCCATACTTCCCTTCAGAGACAAATTTCAAAACTGAAAATGAAAAAAACTTTAGATTTCAATAGTCAATTGCTAATGACATGCCTTTTGTAGTATACCTAGGGAGGTAATATGAGGTACCTAGGGAGGTACTCAATGGGAGTAATAATAGATATATGACCATGTATATGTAATAGTGTGAACACAATAAAGGTGAGAAGACTCTCTAGAATGTTCCACCTACTAGAATATTCCTTCTCTAGAATGTTGGATAGAGAGAATGCTATATAAAGAAATGTAAACAATGTATTGGAGAATAGTGAAGAATATTGTTATTGTATCAAGCAAGGATTGCTTGAGGAGTGCATTCCTTCCATAAGGAATAATATAATGTGTTACCCTACCTCAAGGGTTTTGTCTACATTCTTGTGTTGAATATTTGGTGAATGGTTTGGTTTATTCTTGTTGAGATTAAGGGTTTCTCTTATGCTATATTTTTAGATTTATTAAGAACATAACATAAGGTAGTATACCTAGGGAGGTAATATGGGGTACCTATTGAGGTACCCAATGAGATTAATAATAGATATATGGCCATGTACATGTAATAGTGTGAACACAATAAATGTGAGAAGACTTTCTAGAAGGTTCCACCTACTAGAATATTCCTTCTCTAGAATGTTCCTAGGAGAGAGATAATGCTATATTAATAAGTGTAAACAATATATTGGAGGCATAGTGGAGAATATTGTTATTGTATCAAGCAAGGATTGCTTGAGGAGTGCATTCCATCCATAAGGAATAATATAAGGTGTTATACTACCTCAAGGGTTTTTTCTACATTCTTGCGTTGAATATTTGGTGAATGGTTTGATTTATCCTTGTTGAGATTAAGGGTTTCTCTTATGATATATTTTCAGATTTATTGAGAACATAACATAAGGTAGTATACATAGGGAGGTAATATGGGGTACTTAGGAGGTACCCAATGTGAGTAATAATATATATATGACCATATACATGTAAAAGTGTGAACACAATAAAGGTGAGAATGATTTCTAGAAGCTTCCACCTACTAGAATATTCCTTCTCTAGAATGTTCCTAGGAGAGAGAGAATGGTATATAATGAAGTGTAAATAATGAATTGGGGCATAATGAAGAATATTTTTATTGTATCAAGCAAGGATTTCTCGAGGAGTGCATTCCTTCCACAAGGAATAATATAAGGTGTTACCCTACCTCAAGGGTTTTGTCTACATTCTTGTGTTGAATATTTGGTGAATGGTTTGGTTTATTCTTGTCGAGATTAAGGGTTTATTTTGTTGGAACATCAAGTCATGATGGATCATCACACTTCTCCTAGAATCAATCGGTTGGGTGTTTGACCTACATATGGAAACAATTAGTCGGGAGATCAACCAAATATCTACATCAGTTGGTCGAGCAGTTGACAATCTTGTCAGTTGGACAATCGACTAGTAGTCGAAGACAGTCAGTTGGTGGATCAACCAACTGAGCAATAGACTACGAGTTGGATGCATGGATGGCTAAGTAAAACATCCTTGTCGAGTCGACTTGACAATGTAGATTTGACAAAGTCAACTCTAACAATTGGCAGTTATATGTGGACAAGATCCTCCCAATTTCAAGGAAGTTGGTTATACCTTGAAGCTATAAATAGCATACCCTAAGCATTGTGATGTTCTGATCACAATGCATTGTGCTTAAGTGTTGTAACAATGTCTTTAGACACCACCTTTTTTATCTTCAAAATATTGTTTCCTATTTGATTATCTGTAGTACTATTTGTCTATTTCATATCAGGTTACAGACAATATGCAACATGGTATTAGAGTCGATGGTTTGAAATAATTCATGTTATCCACAAACCTTGATGAGTCTGATCTGTTGTGTGATTTACTCTAGGTTGGTGGTTTGCATATTGTAACTTATTGAAATAAATATGTTCTACCTAGATATCAAAGATGGCTTCGAAGATCGATCCTATAATCTCGACTGGATCGAATTATTTAGTATGGACACCAAACATGGAAACTTTATTGAAGAGTAAAGGAGTGTGGCAATATACATAGACTGTGATTCCAAATCCAACAAATGATAAGGAAAATTTTGTTGTTGATGGAAAGAAGGATGAGGCTATATGTGTTATCACGACCTATATCTCATTGGAGATTCATTTTCACATCAATGGAATTGACTTCCCCCATCAATTATGGAAGAAGTGAAAGTTGTTGTTCGACATAGTCTATGAAAGCCATGTCATGCAATTGGAGAAAGAGTTGATCTCTCTCGATCCTCATTTGAAAAAATAGAGGACTATTTGACGAGTGTGAAGGAATTGTAGTTGAAATTGAGCGAATGTCGAAATAATTACCAGAATAAAGAAGAACAACTCATCAAGATGGACCCTTTGAATTTGAGAACACCATTCAACATGTTCATTTTGACTTTCCACACCAACTGGCATGCACACAAGGAAGATGGTAAGGATTACACCTTTGAATATTTCTATGGTATTTTCATCACTGATCAACACATATTGCTTGAATAATGAAAGATTGGTGGTAAACATCAAGCTCATTTGATCAAGGGAAATGACACGTTGAATCATAGAGAAAGCGGACAATTTAATACTTCTACACAAATACTTAGATGCCTCGACCATAAACCTAAATGGAAAACAGATGCATCTCGTCAAAGTTGAAAGAAGAAGAAATGTTAGTACTATGGAAATAATAGACATGTGGAAAAGGTATGCTACAAGAAGAGAGACGATTTAGAGGAGAAGGTCAAACACCTTTCAGGAGACATGTTCATTGTTCTTCGAGCCATTGATAGTTTCACCTTCCAAGTCAAAACTTATCAAGGATTTCTATCTCATTCTTCATAGAATGAATAGGTAGTTGACTCTAGGTGCACTCATCATATGGATAAGGATGCTTCCTTGTTCACGTCCTTGAATGAAGCAAAGGAGAGGAATATTTATGTTGCCAATGATTTGGTCTCGATATTGTGGGCCAGGGTGATGTTTCTTGTCAACATGGGCGAATTGCCAATGTTTATCATGTGCCAAAACTCAGTGCCAATTTGTTCTTTGTTTCTCAGCTAACAAAACCATGTAAGAATATTGTGGAGTTTTGGCCAAATTGGTTCTTTATTTGAGATTTGAAGAAAGGTCAGTTGATTATCATTGGATGGTTTCTTGAACAAAAGGAGATTCAAAGTAAATTATATGACACAACTTGACCCAACACCGAATTAACTTCTTGTGTTTCTCACACTGATGAGTGAAGTCAAACTTGGCATGAACGACTCAAACATCTAAATCTTTGAATTCTGCAGTCGATGGAAACTCATAGAATGGTTGTTGGTTTACCTAAAGTGTTTCCCCCTAATGGAGTTTGTAAAGGATGTGTGCTTAGAAAACATCATTAGGAACCCTTTGAATCTGGAAAAGCATGGTGAGAACAAAACCTCCTAGAAGACAGTGATGTCTTCTACATCAATCTACCTTCCCTAGCAAGTGAAAGGTATATCTTGAATTTCATTGATGATCTCTCTTGTTTCATTTGGGTTTAATTTCTGAAGAGAATCTTGTCTTTGAAAAGTTCAACTAATTTAGATTCATTTCTAAAAAGCAATGTGGCCAACCCATCAAGTGTCTGAGACAAAAAATGGTGGTGAGTATGTCAATCAAACTTTTGAAGAATATATGTTTCTATCTGGTATTAAATGGAAGCGGTCGGTTCCTCACATACCTCAGCAGAATGACATCAAAAAATGAAAGAATCAGATGTTAGTTGAAATGGGTAGATGTCTTTTGTAGGACAAATATCCGCCTCCTAACTTATGGGTTGAAGTTGTATATTGTGCAAACTATTTGCTCAATCACATCTCGACTCAAGTTGTTCCTTACATGACTCCAGTTGAACGATGGTGTGGAAATAAGCCTTCAGTCGACCACCCCCATGTGTTTGGATGTGTTACCTTGGCTAATATTTCCGATGATTGCAAAAAGAAGTTGGTCGCAAAGAGTCATGCTTGCATCATGATGGGTTACTCTGAAGATTCTAAGGCCTATCGAGTATTTGAAACTCTCAAATGATAAATCATTATCAAATGAAATGTATGGTTTTATGAGAAGTCTTTTGGCATCAAGTTGTTGAATGCATCCTTTGGATTGCTACAGGATGATCACTTTGATTTTTTTTCCGACTCTAGTTCTCCTGTTCCATTTTTCAGTTATTTGATTGGACAATTGAACTCTGTTCCTTTTTAAACTAGATTGTCGACCTCCGAGTCGATTAGTCCATCGATATATGTTTCTACTGGTCTGCCATCTCCATTGACTGAAAATTTTCTGACTTCTGATTGGCCTTCTGTAGTGAAAAAAAGTTCACCCATTTTTTGTGTACCCTGATGGGCTGCCAAGATAATTGAAGCTGATGGACCTAATGCTGGTGATATTTCCTCCAGACGAAAAACTCGAATTCAAAAGAAACATGCCAGTGTTTCATTGTTGACTCGTGTACTTGAAAATGTTGATCATGTTAGCTATGTGAATGCTCAAGGTCATCCTGAATGGGAACATGCTATGCAGAAAAAAAATGATTCTTTGTTGAAGAATCACACTTGGGAATTAGTTCCTCGTCCGTAAGGAAATAATGTTGTGAAGTGTCGATGGGTCTACAAGACCAAATTTACCTTTGAAGGTGTTGTTGAGCGACATAAATCTTGTCTGGTTGCGAAGGTATTTTCTCAACAAGAAGGTTGCCCTCTTGAACAGGTTTCTCGTTCATTCTTCTCTCTCATTCTCAAGGCATGGAGTTTCTTCTCTTTCTATTTTTATTCTATTTGGGTGTTTGGTGCATAACATTTTGTTTCAGAGCATATGATCCCTCGGTTTTGGTCCTTCAAACAAGCAATCTAGGTATTTTCACTATAATTTTTTTCTTGGAAGTTAAAAATAGTGAAATTTTTGGAAGTTTAAGGAAACATAGAAACATACCTATGGTAAAAAAATTAGGTTCTAGTTTTCTATAATTTTTTAAATACATGTTGTGAAAATTAGAGTTTTTTCACTAGCCCCAAAACTAGTCTCAAACATGTGTTCTTGGTAAAATAGTCATATCTAAAGCTAGCAAAGTCCAAATTCAGTGCCACTAATTCCGTTGGAAACAATATAGATCATAATATTTCAAGTCCAAGTTTCAAAAGTAGATCTGAAAAATTAGACACATGGAACGTTGTAAAAATTTTCTCTCCTGAAACAAACAAAAAAAAAAAAAATTGGGAAGGTTACCATAAGTTTTGCTTGACACATCGGAATTTGGTCAAACCTATGGCATTGCAGAGAAGACATATCAAGGTAATACAGGGAGAAAATGTAGACTCATAGGGGCCATGAGTCTGACCAAAATTTGATGTGTCAATTGAAAGTTATGGTAACCTTCCCAAAACTTGTTGATTCTTATCCCTTTCCAGAAAGAGAACTTGTATGGACTGTCGTATGTCCAATATTTTAGATCTAATTCTAATTTTTTTACCTAAAATAGTATGGTCTATATTATTTCCAAAGGAACTAGTGGCACTCAATTTTGACCTTCCAATGCTAACATATGACAATTATACCAAGAACACTTGTTTGAGACTAGTTTTAGAACTAATAAAAAAAACCTTAATTTCCAGAGCATGTATCTCAAAAAGTAAAACAATCTGAAACCTGAAATTTTTACCACGAGTACTTTGATATGTATCCTCATGATATTGAATATTCATAGTCTTAAACCTTGCCAAGAAAATTTATAGCTAAAATTCCAAGATGACTCGTTTGAAATTGATTTTAGGACTAGTCATAAACCCTAACTTCCACAAGTTATATCTCATAAAATATAATGAACCAAAACTTGAAATTTTTACCAAATGTACATTTTTATGTATCCTCTATATCTTGAAAATTTCACAGTTTGAAACTTCTCCAAAAAAAATTATAGTGAAAATTCCAATATGACTCTCTTAGAGGAGAAAAACCCTAGGATCGTATGCTCTGATACCAAATGTTATGCACCAAATGACCAAACTAGCATAGAGAGAGAGAGAGAGAGAAGTAACTACATTCCTTGATAAATAAAGAAGTGTGAATTTTAAGCCTCTTTGAGCAGGAAACCTCCTTTTACAATAGAAAAAATGTACAAGATGAGATTATCATAAAACTAGCTCTCCTTAGTATATATATTGGATACCAAGGGTACAATTACAATTAAAAGTTCTAGTTGACAATAATAATATACCAATAGAAATACAACAACTCAATAGGGATTTACATGGGGCTTCTAGGGGCTTAACGACTTCAAGTGTGACAATGAGTATAGTAAGGGGTGTAAGTGTGGTGAGAGGGAATTATTATATATAGATTGTGAATAGGAAGAACATCAAGAATCCAAACCATCACAAGATATATGCCTAAAAAAGACTAATCCAACCATATCTTTCCATGCATTGGCTAGCATCAACACTCCTCAAACTCTCAAGATAGAAGGATATATCAAAAACAAAAAGGTAACAATGTTGATTGAACATGGTAGTACCCATAACTTCATTAATTACAGATTAGCCATACTTCTCAATTGGTTTATATATCCACCACCAGAGTTTCAAGTAATAACTACAAATGGAGGTATCATAAATTGTTCAGGGAAGTGGCATAGCATTAAGCTCACCATGGGGGAGTCTTTATTGGATAATCCAATGATTACAAACCAAATGAATGGTGTTGATTTTGTATTAGGGTTCCAATGGTTACAATCATTGGGAATGATGGATCTTAATTTTCAGAAACTTTTCATGATATTTTCCTTTGAAGGCAAGGAAATTAAACTCACAAGTATCTAAGAGTAACCTTCTAAAGTGATAAGCTCTAACGTCGTGAAAAAATTGCTAAAAAATGGACACCATGGTGTAATAGAAAAAGTGTGCTCACTAAATGTTCAAACATATAGACCCTATGTTATTGTGGATCTCCATAAAGTTATAGAAAATAATTCCTAGGTATTTGGAGAGATTCATAAAGTTCTTCCACCTACTTGATATCATGACCATGCTATTCATTTCAAAACAGTAAGTGTACCACCTAACATCAAACCTTATAGATACCCCTTTGCACAAAAGAGTGAGATTGAGCATACAGTTCAAGAAATGTAAGAGGATAGTGTCATTCAACCTAGCCATAGTTCTTTCTCTTCACCAATGGTGATGGTTTACAAAAAGGAAGGTCCATGGAATATGTGTCCAGATTTTAAATAGCTCAACAAAATCACCATTAAAGATAAGTTTCATATTCTTGTCATTGATTAATTATTAGATGAATTACAAGGATCAATTTTCTTTACCAAGTTGGATCTTCATTCTGGATATCATAAAATCATAATGAGGCAAGAAGACATCAAAATAGGATTTAGAATACAAGAAGGTCATTATGATTTTTGGTGATTTCGTTTGGCCTTACTACTGCACCTTCCACATTTCAAAGCTTGATGAATTATATTTTCAAACCCTTCCTTAGAAAATTTGTGTTAGAATTTTTTGATGATATACCAATCTACAATAAATATTAGGAAGAGCATGTACAACATGTTGACATGGTCTTAAAAATATTGGAGGGGCAACAACTATATGCAAAGCCTTCCAAGTGTTCCTTTGGGGTTCAAGAAGTGGAATATTTGTGTCATATTGTATCTCATGAAGGTATCAAAGTGGACCCTGACAAAATTAAATCTATGATGGAATGGAAAATTCCCAAAACCTTGAAGAATCTTAAAGGAATATTAGGATTGACAGGCAATTTACAAGTTTGTTAACAATTTTGGTCAAATAGAAACACCTCTAACATCATTATTTAAAAATGAGGCATTTTCTTGGACTCAAGATGCAACTGAAACTTTTGAAAAGCTTAAGGAGGCTATGTGTACAAATCATTTACTCACCATTAATATCTTCACAAAAACCTTTATTTTGGAGTGTGATGCATGTAGTTTTAATGCAACAAGGAAGGCCCCTTGCCTTTGAAAGACACTATCTTAAAGGAAATAAATTACTCAAACCCATTTATGAAAAGGAAATGTCATCCATATTGCATGCAGTTAAAAAATGGTGCCCATACCTAATAGGAAGACACTTCAAGGTAAAAACAAATCATAATAGTCTAAAGTACTTCTTGGAACAATGATTATCTTAAAAAAAGAAACAAAAAACGATTACAAAGATGCTAGATTATGACTTTGAAATTATATATATATAAAAGGAACAAAAATGTGGTGGCAGATGCACTTTCAAGGAAAAATAAGATACAGAGGGCTTACTTTGTTCTATTTCCATTCCACAATTTGATTGGGTGGAAGAAGCAAGGATAGAATGGAAGCAAGATCAAAAGGTATGTGAGATCATTCAACAACTACAACAACATGAGTGCATTAGATGAATTTGTGGGAGAATGAATCACTTTGGTATCAGGATCACCCATATTTATGTAAGAATTCACAACTCAAACAAGAGGTCCTTTTGGAATCGCACACTTCTCCTATAGGAGGACATTTAGGGTTTCCAAACATTTAGACAAGATCAAGAAGGATTTTTTTGGGAAGGTCTTAAAACTAATGTTCAAAAGTTTTTGGTTGAATGTTTGGTTTTCCAATAAAATAAAGGGAGAGGCAATCAATACCCCAAGTCTCCTACAACGATTATCCATATCAAGTCAGTGTTGGGAAGACATCTCAATGGATTTATTAAAGGTCTACCAAAGTCTAAAGGAAATAATGTCATCATGGTAGTGGTGGATCAACTCACAAAGTATGCCCATTCTCTCTCTCTCTCTCTCTCTCTCATCCTTTTAAATCAAGTACAATAGCTACAACACTCATGGAAATAGTTCAAAAGCTACATGGAATCCCTAATATTATTGTAAGTGATAGAGATCCAATTTTCACTTGTAAGGAATGAATTGTTTTATTGTTTGGGTGCTCAATTGGATCACAACTCCTCTTACAATCCTTAATGTGATGGGAAAATTGAGATTGTGAATAAATGTCTTAAAGAGTATATTCATCATTTTGCATCTAATAAACATACATAATGGGTCAAGTGGTTTCCCTTGGCAGATGGTAGTACAACACATCCTTCCATACTTCATAAAAAAATTCTCCATTTATGGAACTTTGTGGCTATCATATTGCATCCATCACAACACACTTGAGAGGGAAAGTGAAGCTTGAATAAGTGGAGGACCATATAGAGCACCAACAAGAGGTTCTCCAACTATTGAAGGACAACTTGCTATAGCACAAAATAGGATGAAACAATAATCAAATCAACATTGTAACGAAAGGGAATTTGAAGTGGGGGATTGGGTATTTCTAAGGCTACATCCATAAAAATAAAATTCCCTTAAGCAACAAAACAAGGACAATAAATTAGCACACAAGTACTATATGGTCCCTATAAGGTGTTGCAGATGATTGGAAGTATGGCCTACAAATTGGAGTTGCTTACATCTTCACATGTACATCCAATCTTCCATGTCTCTTTCTTAAAGAAGGTAATCAACAACAAGATCCCAATTTAGACTATATTACTAGAGATTAATGAACAAGGGAAAATCATACTAGAACAATAAATAATCCTTCAAACATTGATTAAGAAACTCTGAAATCAAGCAATTACTAAGTACATCATCAAGCAGAAGAACCTCCCATTAGAAAAAGCGACGTGGGAAGATGAGTTCTTTATGTACAAACTTCCATAGTTGATCAAGTGTTAAGGGAAAAACTTGTTTGAAGGGGAGGGGCATGTTGAGCCCTAGATATTGAGTTATTACATTTATATTGTTATATTAGTGTTGACCTTATTGGTCGGCTATACCCTTTAATTGTGATTGTTCCCTTTGTCTCCTATATATATATATCAAGGAGGCCTAGTTTTAGAGATCAATTGAAATTGATCTTGTATATTTGTTATATTGTAATATATATATATATATATATATATATATATAGAGAGAGAGAGAGAGAGAGAGAGAGAGAGAGAGAGAGAGAGATCAAGGAGGCCTAGTTTTAGAGATCAATTGAAATTGATCTTGTATATTTGTTATATTGTAATAGGAGGTTTCCCCCTCAAAGAGGCTTCTCATTCATTCTTCTCTCTCATTCTGAAGGCATGAAGTTTCTACTCTTTCTATTTTTATGCTATTTGGGTTTTTGGTGCATAACATATTAGGTGTGGTTAATGCTAGTTTAGGATGTCTTTGGCTAAAATCACATAAATGTCCCACGTATATGAAACTTGTGTGATAACAAAGGGGTCTTGGATAGATCTAGATTTTGGGATATGTAACAACTTCTTCCAAAAGTGAGTGCCACATCTCTAGTCTTTGTAGTGAATCAAAGATCTCAAATTGCAAGGATATCTAAATAATCAATAAATCAACCATAGATATCATAATATATTAAATAAGAGAAAATGAAGAGTTACTTTGATTTGGTTCCTTGGTACATAGCATCTATATACATTGGCCATAATGTTTTTAATGCTTGGTCTCCATCCATAGCCATCACAAATAAACCTTGAACTCCATAAGATGAGAGAAAATTCTATGAGATAGTTGACCTTGAAGATAGCGTAGAGTGATGATAGAGTCATTCTCAATCTAGAAATAAGTATGATTAATAGTGAAGTTTAGGAGAAATTGAGTTTCTTGGTGAAAACAAAGTATACTTCGGGTATTTTTTTGTGTGATTGGTGGAATCAGCAACTAGTCAAGGTCGAGTTATCTAACTACTACCACTATAACATCCAGACATGCTCACACGGCCCCTCACATGGCACACAAGGTAAGTCAAGGGTTTATGAAGTGCCTTAACAGTACACTCCATCACCAACTATTCTACACCCCGGGGGCTACTTCAAGTATTCTTTGTGAAACCCTTCCATAATATTTTTTTGAATATCTAATATTTTAGTTACCTTAGGATCAAGGATAAAGATATTGGATGGTGGATGACTTCCAATATATGGGGAAAAAGAGAGTAGAAAAGTTGTAATATATTCATACAAGAGTTTTAATAGGCATGCTTGTATAGTGGGATGGAAGACTAGGAACAAGAAAATTATACCCACGTTTACCAAGGCCAAAATTATTGTTATAGCAAGATTTGCCTCACCCCATGCAACTTGCTCAGAAGGCCTTTTCCATTTCCCTATGCAAACTTGAAGTCCCTTTTTTGCAATTCCCAAAGCTAAAAAACATAGTTTTCCACATATATGCGCCCTAACAGCTATACAGCATGTGTATACGTAGGTTGCACCATTAAAACCCGCATTTGAACACAAAGTCATATTAGCTATAAGGGACTCCATGTCCTATGGGAAAAAATCTCCATAGGCACCGAATGGCACAGAGGTTCTAACAAGGGCGCCCATGTTTGATAAGTCTCTACCATTTACTAACGACACTTCTAGTAGCAGACAGAAGGTTTTGTGTCGCTAATAAGTGGGTTCATACCTAAGGCATATGGATCGCAGGCATAGGATAATGCAAAAATGGATGGACGACCTATCCTATATGTTGGTCAACAGGATACATGCCAAAGTCACGAACGGACGGCAAAACACTAGAACCCCAAGAATCCCTGGACAAAACCAACAAAACAACTCTTTCCACTGCACTATTAGTCCATTTAGGTCAAAAATTATGCAAATTGTGCAAACTGGGTAAAAACAATTCTATAAATAGTAAAAAAAAAAACAATTTACCATATCATTTGTATTTTTTACCCAAATAGTGCATTTTGGACCAAATTGCCCTCGATCTTCATCAGTGAATTGTGGGAGCTACGAGTGATGAAATTGACAACCGTCTGGACCAAGTAAGTCTTCTTTCCCTTCCCTTTATTTCTATAGGTTTAGAATTTTAATTTCGGCTTCAATTTTTTAGTATTTTAAGGCATAAATTAAAACTAGGGCATAAAACAGACCGCATATATGCAGCCCTATACGCGACTATGTAAACTGCATCTCGCGTACAATTCCATGAGTTGAATTTTTTAAATGATATTTTCCCAAAATTTGATTTTAAACTTGCAGGATGGTGCTAGAGTGGAGAGAAAGAGAGCATAAAGAGGTTGATGTTGCAGTAGAAAGAGATCCAGGGGCCCAAATGGCATTAAGAAGATGTGGGCTATATAAATTTTGGGCTCTCAAAGGAACGAGGGCTCAAGTGAGACTGCTTCAGATGTTGGTGAACTACTGGGATCTAGATACAGAGGCCTTCAACCTCGATGGGAAACCATTGAGGATTGAATTCAAGGACATATACTTTTTGACAAAATTATCAGGTCGGGGTGAGGTGGTGAACCTCAAATCCTGGGGAGCTGGGAATGGCATGAATATAGAGGACTACATAGCCACTCACTATGTTGCAAGGACCGAGAAGGTAGGGATCCAACTCCCAATCAAAGCGATCAACAACCTGAGTCTCAAGATCATTGTCCTAGTGTTGGCACGGATCACAGGGTCGGCCTCGTTGCATCAGGCATCAAGGCCACATATGTTCTACTCGGTGGAGTGCTTGCAACCCACGGTTTACGACTGGTGCACTTCATTGCTGGCCAATATGAAGAGCCAACTGACAGACTGCAAACAAGGTAAAAAGAGGAACTTCGGGTTTGCGTCTATCTTATGTATTTTTTCTTTGAGTGGGTTCCAATCTTGGGCCCTAGAGTCGATATTGTTCTGCATGGACCTCGCGATCCAGCCATGGCACGGTGGACTGAGGTTATGAGGCGGTTGGGGGGTGGTAGGGTGCCAACACCCTACAATGACAATTTTTTCTTCTGGTGGTGTCGACAAGTGATA
>ML778753.1:755336-773261 GCA_009831015.1 Picea engelmannii
TGACATTGCGCAAGGGGTTTGACCCAAAACCTCAACAATAGAGTAATTTTGGGCAGCTCTAGCATTAGGTTTGTGGGTAGAGAGTTTGAGTACTCCTTTCGGAATACGAGGTGGGGGATCTGGATTTTTGATCCGTAAAGGTGTCTCCGAAGGAGGGGGAGACTCTAGACCTGAAACAGCTTGTGAAGAACTGTAATCACGAGACCGAGTGGCTACATTAACCTGAGACTTGACCATATTGATGCATAGATGGTCATTGTCTTATGCCAGTGGGTTTTGACTCCCACTCGCTGCATTTCTGGAATTAGAGGAGCTCGAGGCCATGTGTGGATTATGCAAAAAAGGATTAGTCAACACAGTGGGAAGTAGAGATAAAAGTCTCACAGCTTCCTTGAGTTTGGGGCACAAGTGGGTAAGGTGATCATCAGTACAAATCTTACAGGGGAATTTCACCTTCCACTTCTCTTTCTTTCCCTCACCATCATTAACCTTCAACCTATCATTATTATCATTGTCCTTGGGTTTATTATCATTCCTCCCACCCTTACGATTGTTACCACGTCCTTTCCTTTTATTCCCTCTTGGTTGTTGGTTACCATTCATGTTAGTCGACGATTGAACAGAATGTACATCCACCGACTAAGTGGGAGTGGAGGACATAGAAAAAGCTTGTCCTCCTACACACTGACTTAGAGACAACTCTTTCAACTCACTTTTAACCAAGTCTATAGATTTAACATTTGTGGAGCCTATAATTCTATCGGCATGAATCACGGGCTTCTGTTTAGGGTCATAGTTTGACCTCGGTGTGTCAAGAAGAATTTCGTATAACATCCAAGACTGAGCATACATGAGATCTAACTGTTGGGATTTGAAAATCACTTCATCCTCATATGTTACCCTGAATGTAGAGACATCCTTCAAAATATAAGGCAGTAAAGACTTAAGAAACCATTCCAACAGGAACTCTAGAGCAATGTAGGCTTTGATCAACTCTTTTGTCTACGCCACCCTTGGATGTGATCCGAGATATGAGTGGCTTTGTCCTGGCGGAGGGCCAACATAATTTCTATGTCAAAATCGTAACGAACCGAAAATTGGAAGAGGTTGAGAAAGACTAAAACCATCTAGTTAAAGTTACCGTATGTCCCCCCAGGTAGCTCTATGTACCATTTCTCCACAACCCCCATGAGGGTGAATTGAAACAATCTTAAACGAATAGAATCTTCGTTAAGGGAATTGGAAGAGCACCAAATATTAAAAGTAGTGATGTGATCACTAGGATCATCACTAGTATTGCCCTCAAATTTCGGAATATCTTAAGGAAGCTTGGTGGGGACGGGGGGCCATGTTGGGTCATGACGCACTGGGTCGTTCATTAATCTTGACAAGTCTGACAAATTGAGTGTGGCTAGAAAGGGAGACGAGGTTGTGGCATCTAGCCCCAAGCTCCCAAGAAAGATTGATGTTGGGGAATCGCAACCCATCCAGGGTTCTAGTATGCACCATGGCCCTATCTAGGATTGAAAAAACCCCCCTCCAAACTGATTCATAAGGGGCTGGTTGGGAACCATTCCAGTAGGAATGTTATAATGAGGATTGTAAATATTTCACCAACCGGAGTAGCTCCACGTTGGTGGTTTCCCAAAGTATGAAACTAACCTCCCTCGGATGGAAATCTGGAGGATAAAGCTGGGTGGATTCGTCATGCCAAACGTGTTGGTCAGAATCAGTGTGGAGGGAGTAGGTGTGAAGGATGAAACATAAGCATGAGCTTGTCCGCCCGGTTGACCACTCCATACAGGAGCATTAAGACTAATATTAGACCCAGGGTGAAAAGGGGGTTGGCTTCCAATGGTAGGAGTCATTTGGGGAATATGAGCACCACCAAACGAGAATGGAATATGCGGAGAAGCCATGCCCCCAAGTCTAATACTAGGATTTGTATTTGTCATTGGAATGGATGACAAAAATTGCGATGTGAGATTCAGAATACCATAAGAGAAAGGGCTAGAGGCCATAGGGATATACTGAGTATTGTACCTAGATGTACCAAAAATAGACCCAAAAGGGTTTGTCACTATAGGTTGAGTAGAAACCATAGGTTGGATAGGAGTGATGACTGGAACCTCCAGCACTATGACTGTAGTGGTCGAAGGAGTAGAAGAAGTTCCATTAATAGGTATGGGAGTCAAATGACTCCCAATATCTTTCTGACTCGAATCAGTACTCATTCTCGTATGACCACAAGTCTGGTAGGTGTAGGTGTGTGTACCACGTTTGATAACTTTACGCCTTTTAGAAGGAAAAGACTCAAGATGCAGTGGTAAGTTCAAAAAACGGCGAAACTTGCAAGGAAGTGGGTATGGCTCCACGATGACTCAAGACTTGAGATGTAAAAAACAAATCCTAAGGCCAACTAACAATCAAAGAGCACAAAAAAATAAACAAAAAGGCCAATATGCACACAAACAAGATAAAGTGGTTGAAAGGGGCCTCCCTCCCTAAAGTAGGTATGCCTCGCCCAAGAGGGTCTTGAGACTCCCTTCAAAAGATCAGAGGTATCAGAATAAGTTATAAGGGACCTCGTGGGCTTAACAGTGCAGTCGGTCAGATCCCCCCAAAGAGGTAATCCTCCACAAAGGTTGTGTGATGTCTGACCCTTATCTGACACAGGGTACCTGCATAATAACACCTACAAGCAACCTATGTGGCTACCTATGTCACACAACTAAGCCACCATGATATAATCAATGCACAAGCAAACAGTCGTAAGTCAGGTCCATCGTATGGGCAGGGTAACAAAGCCCGAAATATCAAAAGCACTGCCTCTCATAGAGGTAAAGGTACTAGCAAGACCCCCATATACAAATAGATCCCATGAAATATCTCTGATGCTAAGAAGGTATTGGAAGGATATCTCCTCAACCGACTTTGCGCAACCTCGTGCTTAACTCCAGTGTGAGCGGAGCCTCCTAACGTCATCAATTATACAATGGATTTCACCACTCCCTTAGTCAGACACATATGTTGAGTTTAATAGCCTTGGAGAAGTTTACTCGCAAAATCCTATTCCAAGGCTCTAAATCTTAAGCTAGTTTGTGCACCCTGAAAAATAAAATCGTTTCTAATCAATTTTAAATTTATCAGCGTTACTTTTAGTGTCTTTGTTTACTCAAAAGATGTGGTCATGAAACTGATGATGTTATGACTCAGCAAGTAAAAGAAATGAATATGAATATAATGCAAAGTCCTAACTTCAATTCTTAACAAATGATAAGCTTTTCAAAATGAAATTTTCAATTCAACTCTGTTACTTCAAATAAGATGCAATCTTTCCATACATGTATCAAGATCAATAATAGGAACCCAAAAGATCAAATTCAATAATGCAAAATGTATATTTTTGTATTTTCAATATAAAGGAAATGAAAATGCAAGGACTCAATAATAGCTTGATATATAAACCCTACTGTAAGCAAAAGAGACAAACCAAGCAGGATATCAAGAAGCAAACACCTAGCCCAAGATGCAAGGACAACCAATGAAAAATATGATGAGAAAGAAAAACCGCCCAAAAATTCAACCAAAGAAAGGTTTCCTATCACTCTGTAAGCACTTAACAGTCATGACAGAGATCTAAGAAGACTCAGCAAACATCAAACTCCGCAATCAAGTAAACAAGAATGATGTACGTGATTGTTCAAGAGAAAACCGCATATATATGCTCCCTACAGAAAGACATCTTGCGTATGTGCATGTCTGTCAAGGGAAAACCCGCACATATGTATTGAAACACTGTCAGGTTAAGGATAAGGGCAAGAAACTCAAACTCAAAATGAAAATAGGTTGTCAAGCAATCAGACAACAAGAAACTCAATATAATTGAGAGAAATCAAAGGAGAAAAACACTCCAAACCCCGAAAAGAAGATTCACTCCCCAATATGGTCGCCAATTCTGTCACTCGTAGCTCCCGCAATCGGCAGATGAAGATCGAGGGTAATTTGGTCCAAAATGCACTATTTGGGTAAAAAATACAAATGATATGGTAAATTGGTCATGTTTTTACTATTATAGAAACATTTTTACCCACTTTGTAGAGTTTTTCTTAATTTTTGACCTAAATGGACTAATAGTGCAGTGGAAGGAGTTGTTTTTGTGGTTTTTTCCAGGGATTCTTGCGGTTCTAGTGTTTTGCCGCTCGTTCGTGACTTTGGCAGGTATCCTCTTGACCAACATATAAGATAGGTCATCCATCCATTTTTATATTTTTTCATTATCCTATGCCTACGACCCATATGCCTTAGGTACGAACCTACTTATTAGCAACACAAAACCTTCTATCTGCTACTAGAAGTGTCATTAGTAAATGGTAGAGGCTTACCAAACATGAGTGCCCTTGTTAGAACCTATGTGCCATTCAATGCCCATGCATATATTTTTACGTAGGATCGGAAGTCCCTTATAGCTAATATGACTTTGCGTTCGAACCTCATTTATTAGTAATAAGCATGTTGACCTATACCTATGGGAATCCCACGAGTCTTGTTTAAGCTCTTTTTTTACTCTCTCAAAAAGCGAAAAGATTGTCGAGTGAAACTGTCTCTTTCGCACTAGTAAATTGGATCTGAAAGGACATCTATTTGGTGTAAGTTTAACCCTTTTTAGACCAAGTAGACTAAATTTATGAAAAAAGACATTCTTTGGAGTTAAGTTGTAATTGCATCTCATCCTCTCGCTTGCAGTATTGAGCCTATTGTCGGTTCCCTCTTTTTCATTATAAGCCTGTTATCTCAGCAGTTTGCATCATCAACCAAGCAAAGCCTTGTTTATATCCTTTGAATCTTGACACCCTGTACCCTACGAGGAAACATTCCCTTGAGTGCCCATATCCTGCATGCACCTCCTTGCATTGAGCATAGGCATGTTCCACTGCTAGAACTAGTTGCTTACTCATGACACTCGTTTCCTCCTCTGTATCATACCATTCATTTGTCTAAGAAAAAACAAAGAAAGACAGGTGTGAAAAGAATATTATCTCATGTTGGCAGTAGTCGTGTCTCCTTTGAACAGAGCACAAACTTTTGAGTCCACTTGTCATCCAAAGTTTAGGTTTAGCATGACCTTGGGAAGCTGAGCTCGTTACTTAGAATTTACTCCTTCGACGGGTCACTCTTCCAGTCCCTATGGAGAGTTTGATTGGTGCCTCCTGCATCATAAAGTTTCATTATCAAGTCTATGTTGCCAGAGTCCTCCATATGTCTCATGCTCTGGTTCAAAGGATGTCTTTCAACCTGTGTCGACCATTTCTCAGAACTCTTGACTTTGCATGTCATCCATACCCTCGGTGTGCCTCAGAGTTACATGAATTTGTAGTCCTATCGTGCACCATGGTCCTACTTTCATTATAGGTAGGTAACCTTGAACCCAGCAGTCAACATCTCCTCATTGGTCGTTGACTGGGAGGTTTCCCTTGTGTTCGACAGCAAGAAATCTATTCACACATTGGGATTCGTGCAGTGTCTTGGATTCTATTAGCCTTATTGGTGGTTTCCTCTCCTTTGTCAGCATTTTTCCGTATTAGTTGTTATTCATAGGGTATTTTTCATGCACTACTTGCATCTGGTGCATGTGAAAGATGCACAGGTTCATTGGTTCGTGAACATGTTCTTCGTCCGATTTCCTCCAAATCATCAAGCTACTCCTTTGTACCTCATGCTGATTGATGAGAGATGCCTTAATGCTCTCCTTTCAGCGGGTCTCCTTCCATCGACTTCATCCCATATATTAGGGAAATGAGGCCTAGAGTCCTATGAGTACCTAGAGGCTTGTAGTCATCAGTGGCAGGTTCTGTCGCCATCGATAATTAGGAATACATCAATGTCTCCTGATCGATGGATTCTTCAAGTGTTCGACTTGAACTACTTTATTCGCACTTGTAATAATGTACTCAGTGCCTTGATATCTACTTTCATCATCGGTAGGTTGTCTCGTGTTTGTTAACGTTATAGCTTAATGATCGGTAATCAAATGAAGTCTCATTGTGTTCGACCTCAACTCCTTTATTCACATGATGTAGACTTACACCTTTGGAAGATCGTGTAGAAGACTTGAAGACATGAGTTCATAGTCGCAACTTTCCTAATAAGTTTCTATCATTCATTGGACCAATACCTATATGACTTTAGTAATCGTGGGAGATCATATTGTACTTCATTGTATACAGATATCTTCAAACTGATTTTGAGACTGGTTTTCACTGGGCCTTGTTCGTGACTATGACATCCTATGGCATGTATCTATCCTTGTATTTCCTATTCATGGCCATGAACAGTTGTTTGGTATATTTCCACACGGATCTGCAGTGTAATTCAAATTGGCAGCCATGTGCACAAAGTCATTATGGATTGTGATATTCTTATGAAAAACTAGTTCGTCCAACTGGGTCTCCATTACTCCACTTCTGGGAATTATAATGTATTTCGTCCATCGCAAATACTCCTCTGACCTCACACATTAGGGGGCATCTGTTATAGCAAGATTTGCCTCACCCCATGCAACTTGCTCATAAGGCCTTTTCCATTTCCCTATGCAGACTTGAAGTCCTTTTTTTGCAATTCCCAGAGCTAAAAAACATATTTTTCCACATATACGCGCCCTAACAGTTATACAACATGTGTATACGTAGGTTGCACCATTACAGCCCGCGTACATCAGGTTTTGTGCCCAAAATTAAAAATGGTGTCGGGTTTCCATGTCACGTCACGAGATCCATGATCCTTGACCTTCCATATACTGGAAACATTCTGACTCGGCCCTTCAGTTCCATTTGAAGGCTATAAATGGGCCATATCCAAGCTATGGAAAGAGGGAGAAGAATTCAACTTTGAGAGCAAAGTTACTCTGGAGAAATTATTCACTTCATATTGAGTCTCCATCCCTTTGTCCTTTTAAGTCTGAACACATTGTTCAGCCCCCAAGCTCTTCCCTATTTGATGGAGAACCGCATTGTCTCTCTTATATGAGCTTGTCTTTGGTTGAGGATTGAAGTGGTTTAGGCCCAACTAGAAGGGACTTAGTTTCTCAGTTCTGAACGTGTTGACATGGAAGTTTGTTATTCATACACTTCTGTTGATTACATTTTTTAATAGAAATACTCTTTTCTTGTCCAATTAATGTCTCACAAATATTTGAATTGTTATTCCATGGGCATATTTGTTATGAATATTGAATATTGATGGATTATGCTATTATATGTGCTAAGTTTATATGTTATCACCATATGCTTGCGTATCTTGGTTTTTTAGGACAAGTTGCAGGTATATAGCTTTGGGTCAAGTGTTCAACGGTGGACTTCATCAAACGTCCGAACGAGGTAGGCTTTTTATCTTGCCTTGTTAGCATGTTTGTTTATATAGCATACTTGAGATTAGAGTTGATTTCTATAGTCATTTCTGTCTGTTGTGGTTTACCCCATGCCATAGAGTGATTTTCCTCGAAACAATTATCTAGGCAACAAAGTTGGTGCAAGAAGCTACTAATATGAAAGAGTTCCATGGTTATAAGAGGGTAAACCCCGAGCTCTACAAAAATAATAACAACAAAGACTCATCTATGATATATAATGAATTTAGAGAGCATGGAGTTAATAACCCTCTCAGTATGAAACCATTGTTTGTATGTGCACGCGTACTTATATTGTAGACAAAATATTAAACCAACAACAAATTAATTTACAAGAAACATCCAAATGTATAAAACAATTTTTTTTAAATAAAAATGCTAAGAAATTATATTTATATGTATTGAAAAAAATAGCAATAGATGAGATACAAGTAGAAGTCTTCAACCATGTGTGAGGATCACAAATGGCCATAAAGTTCCAACTATCTACCATATTCATCCTAAAAGACAAAAAAGGGTTGTATTTTACCCTATCTATATCAATGATCATCCCATAGTAAAAAATGGATGTCTTTGCCATCTATATCTACAAATCTTAAAATTGAATTATCTTCATAATCAATTTTCTAAAATTCATACCAAGGGCTCAATAGTTTGTTCAAACTATCAAACAAATGAACCCATATAAATAATGTAGTTATCCAATGTGAGATTTGTATCAAGATGTGAAAAGCACATAAGGACAAAAGACACTATGTCACAAAGGAACATATCAGAACTCTATTTACAATGATGAGGAGGAAGGGGCCTTCCCTATAGTTGGTAGTTCGTTGTTGTGCCCCCTTTCCTAGATTTCTAATAGGCTCATTACCCCCTCACCTTTGAAAGCCACAAGGTAGAAAGGGAAACCAATTACTAAGAGATATGTTGAATGATGTATTTGGAGGCATAAGCTAAGGTCTATGCCTCATCCACACTCTAATATAATGATGCATGTTGTATAATAATGTGTAAAATTGTCAATTGGGTCTAGCTTAAGTGGTAGAGAGGAGAAATTTGTATCCTCCCTATCTAGGTTCAAATCCCACTTGTGACATGTTTGCTCTTTGTTATTCAAGTGGTTATTGGAGCTCTTTGTGAGCTAATTGTTGATAGGGGCTAGCAAAGTACCAGCAATCTCATTCTCACTTACAAGATAGAGGGTGGGAGTGTGGAAACATGGAAAATAATAATAATAATAATAACAACAATAACAATAATAATAATATGTAAAATATTATGTTGATCAAGTTCATTGGCTTCTAAAAATGGGCCCTCCACTCCCATACTGCCAATAGAGAATAGTGATTAAGTTGGAAAAGAAGGCTCATATTTAACTAAAGTGCGAGACAACAGTGATTTAAGATGTAAAGTATCTAAGGTATGTTGTTAAAGTTTGAGAGAGGATAAGTTGTTATGCATTTTATTTAACTATTTGATTATGGACAAAGGAAATGGTTCATAAGACCAAAATCCAAAAATAAAATCTCTATTTATTTTTGACATAAAAGTTTTCTTTGACTATTAATATAAAAAAATTCACATTGTTTTAATACAAAAAGGAATTTTACTTATGCGAGTGCACATTCACTAGCAAAATTAAATAAAAAAATCTTTAAAAAGAAATTTGGCTTAAGCCAAAAACACCAAAAAAAAAAACAATGTAGTGCTCAAAACAGCAAAGCCTAAAGTCCACAATGTCATAAGGCATACAACCCAAAATATAAACCACTAAACCATAATGATCGCAATAGGGAAGGCTCATCATGATCATTCAGGATCAAACTCTGACTAATGATAACAAGAAACTCCTCAAGTAGAGGGTCCCATCAATATCCAACCTCAGAGAGTTTGGGGTCCTCAAATATAGCAAGAGATGGTGTAAAAAATTGTTTTCCATGCATAATGGGGGTAGGCACATTACATGCTCTCTCAAATCAATCTTGAACCAATCAATCAACCTCTATGTTAACCAATATGTTGTGATTAAACAAAAGATCACTATGAAGGGCTTGATGGCTCTTGAGTCATCATACACAAAGCATCAAGCAAAGCTATAGTAGGTAATCCATCTCCATCCTAATATTTTAATATTGTAAAATAATCTACATGGACGGACTATGATGAATCAATGCAATATCATACCATGAGAAGGTAGAGGTAAGCTTATTGTTATTAAATAACACATCATTTTGATTCTTCCAAAGTAAACAAAGAACTTCAAATCGCACAAGGAGCTAGGTTGAGCTAAACTCAATATCCGAGGATAACCTATCCCTGGAAGATTAAATGTCTACGAAATGGAAGCTAGGATGTATGACGAATAGAGATTCGTTGCCCAAGCCCATGAACTTTTATCCAAAATACATAACTAAAATATATGTAGGTTTTATGACTATGTTAAGCCCTAGTAAAAGCCCCATGTACTTAAGTACAAAACCCCTTATTAAGCCCTAGATATTGAATTATTACATTTCTAGTGTTATATTAGCAGGTCAGCTAGAACCCTTCATTGAACCCTTTCATTATAATTGTACCATTTGTCTCNTATATATATATATATATATATATATATATATATATATATATATATATATATATATACCAAGGAGACCTAGTCTTAGGATAATCTTATCTCATCTTGTACATTGAATATATTGTAAAAGGCGGTTTCCCCCTGGAAGTGGATTGTTATTCATTGATTTTTTATCCTTCCCAAGGCGTTGGTTCATAACATTTGGTTTTAGAAGTGAGTACCTGGTCAAATGCAAGAACCTACCAATGGAAGAGGTGACATGAGAAGATGAGTTCTTCATGCAAAAACACCCATGGTTAGTCAAATGTTGAGGACAACACTTGTTTCAATGGGAGGGGCATGTTAATCCCTAGACAAAGCCCCATGTTAAGTATAAAACCCCTTATTAATCCCTAGATATTGAATTATTACATTTCTAGTGTTATATTAGTAGGTCAACTAGAATCCTTCATTGTACCCTTTCATTATAATTGTACCCTTTGTCTCTTACACACACACACACACCAAGGAGGCCTAGTCTTAGGATCATCTTATCTCATCGTGTACATAGAATATATTGTAAAAGGAGGTTTCCCCCTCGAAGTGGATTGTTATTCATTGACTTTTTATCATTCTCAAAGCATTGGTTCACAACAGACTACCACTCTATGGGCATTATAAGTTCAAAATCCTAGGTATGAAAGTCATTTTATAATTGGTAGAATCCTTGTAGCCAGGAAATAGGAAAACATTGCTTCACAACTGGAAGAGATAGTTATTTTTCTTGGACTCAATCCACTAGAGACTACTTAGTCGAACCCCAAACAAAGGCCTTGGACATAGCCATCTATAACGAAGAGTAGGCTTGTACTTTGTGAAGATTGTTTCTTTCCCCATTTCTAATCCCTCCACCAAGCTCTTGAGCCTTGTATGCCCAAATTGAGCATGACAATAGGAATCAAACCTTCAATCATTTCCACCACAAATTCATCAACATGGGTCATATGAAACATTTGCATAATCTCTAGCTCCAACCACACATGATTCTGAGCATTGAAAATATCCTTGACCAACTAAAGGCCCTTTTTAAATGGCCTCTAAGTAGAGATCTGGGTCGACTTGACCAAAGGCTTTCCTTCATGTAGGGGAAGAAGATACCACAAAGACAATTATCATTGAAAGAAATTTATGCCCTAAGAGAGGGTTCCCTCCATGAGAAAACGGGTTTGATGGCCTCACAGGCTATCCAAATACTATGATTCATAGAAGTCCCAACAATATTGACTTTAGTAGGGGTAAGGCGAATGGTCTCAAATTATAGATCCTATCGTCCTTGCTTGACCAATGACAACCCATGACTTTTATGATGCCTCAGATGGACCTTCCAAGCCTCATTTCTTGTTATAGCTCAAACCACCCATTTTTCATATGGAGCTTCCAACTGATCCTTGTATCAATTATTCCCAACCCCCTCAAGTCTCTTGGTGTGAAACATAAATCCCATTGGACTTTGTGGAGGCTTTTTCCCTAGCCAGAGGTAGCCCAAAGAAATTTCCAAAGGTTTTTTTCTAGGCATTTATAGGCTAGTTTTGATGAGACCCAATGAGGTGAATATTAAACATGGGTAGTAACCAGGGCCTTGGTGTAAATCTAGAACTCAATTTCCAAGTTTTGTTATCCATTTATCAATTTTCCTGTCCACCCTCTACACAACAACTTCCCATGGCTCCTTAGGTAAGGCTTGAAAGGAAAAAGATATGCTAAGAAACTCGAAAATTTTGGCTTGTGTAAATCCAGGCCCAATTTTGATAAGATAATTACCAATCTAGGGTTGGATGTAGACTCTATTGATAGCAGGATGTTTTATGCCATTGACTATTGGAACTTGATGACAGGTAGAATATGTCCAAATAATCTATCATGTTATCCCAAGAAGGTTAATCCTCTTGAATAGTTAGAAAGAGTTAACTACTAATTGGTCAATGACTAATTAGCCCACACTCAACATAGGAAGGGGGTTTCTACTAAATCAATCTTAAACCCACTATGTGATTCAAAAGGTAGCCAAGAGCCTATGTGGCTAAGATATATAGGGATAGATCAAGTGAGAAACCATATTATATGGAATGGAATAAACCCACCTCTTCAAACTTGTATCGATTAAAGAAGAGATATATGATAGTTTTTTCAAATGAGGTTTCCATTACGTGGATGAAGGCAAGGCCAAAGTCAAGAGTTGTAAGCATTTGCAATGATAAATGACCATTAAAACTTATCATAAGCCTTCTCAAAATCTATTTGGATAAAGAGGGAATATCAATGGCTCTAAGGCCCAAGCCCAATCCATTCCTTTCTAAATTGTTATGACAATATCTAGAATATAGTTCCCTCGAATGAAGCTTGTCTTCTTTGACCTTTCCACCTTAAGCAAAATGTCCTTCAAATGCAAGGGTAACACCTTGGATAGGAGCTTACATTAGGTGTTAAGAAGTGTAATTATCCTTTAGTTGGTGATAGGATTAGGGTCTCCACCTTTGGGAATGAATTTGATAAACCATTGATTGATACTTGCACTAATTGATTGTTTGTTCAATGCCTCTTTGTAGACCTATGGCCATATAGAATTCACATGAGAAACCATCAATCCCAAGAGCATTCTCATTATACATTTATTTGAGGTCAATGGTCAACTATTCTAATGAAATGGGTTGGTCACAAGCCCTTTTCTGCTTTTGAAATATCTTGATAGGAATTATGTCCAAATATTTATGGATGATGTTATGTATTTCTTCCATAAAATATTCAAACTTGAATTACTATCAAGTAATGGCACTCTCAATTGTTTCTTGGTTTGTGATACGACCCTCCCTAGTATTGAGGGATGAAAACCACTCCCTAACCTCGTTGATGACTAGGGCCTTGAAAAAGGCCTTTATTGGTTCGTCCCCAATTCAAAGCTAGTGAATCCACGCTCGGATTTGAGCCCCATGGGATTTACAGGTTTCATTAATCCTCAATAGATAACACACCTTAACTTCCTTAGCCTACTTTTCTAATTCAAATGGATTAAATTGAAGGGCATACACAACCTTCCCGTATTCCTCTTTAACAACCTTATTATAGTTCCAATGGATGGCAACAATTTTCCTCTCATACCCTCTCATAAAGGACACCATGCAATATATGGTGTCAGCACACCAAGTGAGCCAACCCATGTACCCACGAGGCTAGGAAAGAATATTCCAAATAGTTATGATACAAACTAGTTAACCCGGACTTTGCAGATGAGAAGTGATCATGATATATCATGTTTTGTGCATATGCATTTTCTATGCTCATAGTCCAAACCAAATCAACCAGTGGTTTGATAGCGTGGTTGTTCCATCCATGCATATTGGCCATCCTCTTGAGGAATTAAAGAAAAAACATCCATTCTCTAAAAGAATGGCTTTCTGTAAAACAAAAGCTATTCATTATTCATGTAGGGGAAGGTTAATCTCAAGGAAGTCTTGAAGAAAAGTTGGGGAATGGCCTCTTGAGGTGTGTTCATGGGATTAAGAGAGTGGCATTCAAAGGAGTGCAATGATCGGGAATTCCTAGTGTATGATGGACCCATGTTATCCATTTGCACTAAAAAGAAGAAACTACTGAGACACAGTAGAAGGCAAAATAAGAAATGTCTATCCCCACTTCTAGACCAACCACCACATGTATAAATTCTTATGCTAGATGGATGAAGGTGATTTGTAATACATGACTAAGAAAATGATGCAGGACCATTGACCCACCTTTCGCGATATCAACAAAACGAGCTTCTAGAAGGAGAAAACGTTGGAAGAGGACGTGATTTATTTCTTGTTGGCACCAAATTGACGTTTAAAACATGTGAATCAAATCCATGAGGGATCTTAGGGATTATTTGTTGATTGTGTGGAGAGAATAATGGATCTGACATGATCCATAATTATGTACTTGTCATTATTAAATGTAAGCATGATGTGTATTAAGGGGGGGAATTGAATGAGATCATGCCCGTAGAGGCGCCAAGGGCGTCCACGGTATTTAATTTGTTGTGTAATCGAATTCAGATTTTAGTTTGTGTGAAATCTTTTTTATAATTGTGATTGTGTCAATGTATGCTTTGGTAAATATATATATTGAGTTTTCATATTGTTTTCTATGTTAATTCTACGCATAAGTGTTTTAGCGGTCAATGTTCTATGGAATCCAAGATAATACACCCAGCTATACAAATATATGTTAAGAGATGTATTGGTTGTAAGATTATAAAGGAAATCTATAATCGTTGTTGACCTTCAAGTAGAGAACGAATGATTGAATATCAAGGAATGTAAATGACAAAACATTGCAAGTCGATAGTTGTAAATGAATCGATGGTCAAATTCATTTCTTACCATTCATAAAGCATTGCAAAAATGTTTGGTTTTGTCAAGGACTAGATGTAATACCCCTAGGTCGAACCCCAACTGTAAATGTAAATGCAAATGTACTTAAGTTGGTGAGTTGTTTGATATCAATTTGTGTATGCAACTTCCATGGTATAGTTCGCACATGTATTGCGCACTAAAATGATGAAGTGTGCACATTCCAGGATACCGTGCGCAACAAACTTAAGTGCACTTGATTTTGAGGCCAGAGAGCCTTTGTGTGTATGTTGTGTTTTATAGGTTGGTGAGCCAATTAATATAAGCTAGGAGGTTTATGTGTTCAGTTAGGCCGGAGAGCCTAGATGCTAAAGGCCAGTGAGCCTATTTTTTATATGTCTTATCATTAATATAATACATCGTTGTGTGTAGACTGACCACGATAAAAGAGTATGGGGCACTAAACTCCACTAGTTAGGGAAAGGGGGGGGATAAAAGTTAAGGATAAGGGGCTAAGGTAGGGAGCTTAATCCAAAAAGGAATATTATATTAATATTCCTTAAAGTATAAAGTATGGATAATTATTTTATCCTAAGTTCTAAGGATGGGGACAAGTGGACCAAAGTAGCTCTCAACATGACAAGTGTCAAGTTGAGAACATGCATACATATAGTTTGGACTTAGTTCATTTTCCCATTGATGCCATCATCATTGACTCACTCATTCAGTTGTCATGTGTACCTTCCTATCACTATACCTATATTTGTACCCGTACATGTACATGTAGTTGGTTATCTTAGGAGCTGGACTGAAGAGGTTGGTTGTCAGGCCCGTGAGAAATTCTCTCTAGGTGAGAGAATTGATGGGAATTGATTTCCTGAAGGTGCCAAACTACAGCTACAGGGCTCTGAGACTTCCTGTCCGACCTGTTGCTGAAGCCTGGAAAGGAAGTGGGGCAGTCGAAGGATTGTTGAGAAGAGAAAGGGCACACTTCCTGGGGTGGGACAGGCATGTGGGGAATGAGAGACTGTAGGTTGTTAGTTTGAGTTGGCACCTGTCATGGAGTCTTTCCTCATGTCTGAGATACATCAGCCTGGTTAGAAATCCCTTTACCTGGGTGGAGTTTAGTCCCAGCTCGGGGGTGACCCACTGCTAAGAGTGATGAGCAGCATGGTCTAAGGCTGGGAGATTCATGGAAGGTTTGCACGCAGTTGGTGATATTTTTACCAAGATAAGTGTCCATTTTGTGTTAAATGACATGTTGCATTATTATGTATGTGTTTATTTTTAAGGGTTTTTCCTGTGTGTGTTTCATGTGTATTTTTATTATTGTTCTGTATGAATCTGTGCATTTGCAGAATGTATTTGTTTGTTTTAAGTTTTATATATAAAGTTCCGCAAGAGTTTCTGTGTGTATATGAGGAGGTACAAGTTTGGTATTTATGTTTTGCATAAATTGATTATGTAGGTAGCAACAGAGGAAGGTAAGAAGATTTGCAGCAACTTAGATCAAGGAGTGCTCAGAAGGTTCCAGAGGAGAGAACCAGGGAGATTCCAAAATATTGAGCTCGGGAGAGAAGATTGGTGAGGTATCGTGTAGCAAGAAGGAGAGACTTTCTACTGCAGAGGCTTTGTTGTAGCTCACAAATTAAATTTGTTATGAGAAGACTAGGAATAAATATGACCAAGAGGTCATAAAAAAATTGTGTACCTCGGGAGTCTGATGCAGGAGCATTGACCCACCTTTCGTGATATCAACAAAACGAGCCTCTAGAAGGAGAAAACATTGGAAGAGGACATGATTTGTATCTTTCTGGCACCAAATTGTTGTTTAAAACATGTGAATCAAATCTATGAAGGATCTTAGGGATCAATTGTTGATTGTGTGGAGACAATAATGGATCTGAAATTATCCATGATTATGTATTTTTCATTATAAAATGTAAGCATGATGTGTATTAAGGGGGCCAAATGAATGAGATCGGGCCCATGGAGGCACCAAGGGCATCCACGGTATGTAATTTGTTGTGTAATCGAATTCAGATTTTAGTTTGTGTGAAATCTTATTTGCAGTCATGACTATGTCAATGTATGCTTTGGTAAATATATATATTGAGTTTTCTTATTGTTTTATGATTGTTTTATGTGTTAATCCTGAGTGTAAGTGTTTCAGTGGTCAACATTCTATGGAATCCAAGATAATACACCCAGCTATACAAATATATGTTAAGAGACATATTGGTTGTAAGTTTATAAAGGAAATCTATAATCGTTGTCGGCCTTCAAAATTTTGTGATGAAGTGCATGTAGATAAAGTAACTATTCGAACCTCTGGGGCATGGGAGCTGAGAAGATTTAAAATTCTGGAGCGGAAGCTAGTTCAATGGCAGACATGTGAGTTGTTCTTGTTGGCTTCTTTGACCAATAAGGTGTGGAGTGGGAGTTGGTTCATTAGCAGATCTAAGAGTTGTTCTTGTTGGCTTCTTTGACTGACTTGAAACGATTTTCTGAGCTTTCCATTGGCAGACTTGGTGGACAGAAGCACTGGTGGGATGAGTTGTTCATTGACGGACCTGAGAGCTGCTCTTGATGACTTCTCTAACCGACCAGTACAATATTTTAGTAGACTCGTTCCCACAAAGACCTTACATCATGACAGTTATTTTGGGGGAAATCTATGAGCGCTGCATCTCGGACAAACTTCTTTGGAAGTTACTAGACCTCCTCATTAACTTACAGAGTGAGATACTACTCATGTTTTTCCTATAGGTAGTGAGCTTGACATTTGTGACTTTTTCATCTTTACCCTTCGCCTATATACCTCATTTTTTTAGACCAGCAGACATACCACCTCACTCTATACACCCGATACACTATTTTATACATTTTTAAACCATTCTTAACACACCTCCCTCTCGAACACCTCCCTGATGGAGGAAGAAGTCATAGCACTAATGAGTGCTACTAACGAAGCATTTTGGAACAGTGCAGGACTCCTTGCATCGATTTATGAGCTCACCAGGCATCATGTTGCATCCTTGACCCCATCTTCCTCCATGTTAGCGACATTTCTTGTCCTAGGCACAAGAGTATTCGGGTCTGCAAGTTGCACGAGAAGCGCCCGAGCGCAGCATGGAAAAATGTCGTCTTAAGACTTCCAATCAAGTGGGTGGGTGAAATTGCGTTGTCAATGGTCTGGAGTATGTCTAAGACCTCACTTGCCCATGCATGCTTGGCCTAGTTTCGGAGTTGAAACAATATCGTCCGAGTTTACTTCCATTCGATCACCCCTTTCATACACAAATCGTGACATAAACTGATGGGCGTCGGGCTCTGCTCCTGCTGCAATCCAGGAGTGACTTCCATCGCCAACATTTCTGGCGTCGTTGTCGGGGATGAAGTTGAAGATTTTCCCTGGGAAGAATGACATTGAGCCTCTGATTCTAAAGGTGCATCAGACATCAGAGCCCTTCAAGATTGCTACTGTGCACCTGGCGACTCCACTGTGGCAACTCCATTGTTCCCACATCACTATTTCAGCTGTGGCTACTGTTAGCACACCTGAAAGCTGACCCTAAGGA
>ML778753.1:777932-807308 GCA_009831015.1 Picea engelmannii
TGATCTGCACTAAATTCTTTCACCAAAGACAAGAGTCCAGACCCAGATGGTTGGATGGTAGAATTCTACTTGCATTTTTTCGATTTGGTTGGTCCGAACCTCCTAGAGCTGGTGGAGGACAGCAAAATTCGTGGCAAAGTTAATGGTGCCATAAACTCGACCTTCCTCACTCTTATCCCTAAAACTAATGACCCCTCCACCTTTGGAGACTTCAGAGCAATTTCCCTCTGCAATCTTTGCTACAAACTCATATCTAAAATTATTGCCAATAGGATCAAGCCCATTCTCTCACGCTTCCTTTCAAATGAACAGTTGGGATTTCTAAAAGGATGACAAATTACAGATGCCATTGGCATGGCCTAGGAGTGCTTACACAATATCAAAAATAAGAAATACAAAGCACTCTTTCTTAAATTAGATCTCAAAAAGGCTTTCGACTGCATCGACTGGGATTTCCTCAGATTGATCCTAGCACAGAAAGGCTTCAGCCAACACATGATAATGTGGATTATGAGTTGCGTAACTAGTGCAAACCTTGCCATATTGATCAATGGAGAATCCTCCACCTTTTTGTGCGTGGGCAGAGGTCTAAGGCAGGCCTGCCCCCTATCACCCCTACTCTTCATCTTAGTGATGGAAGCCCTGAGCCTCCTTCTCAAATCTGCCCAACTTGAAGGCAAGATTTCTGGATTAAAGGTATCCATGACCATTAAGATCCTCCATCTCCTATTTGTTGATGATGTCCTCATCTTAACAAAGGGCACACTACAGGAATGGACAGAAATAAAGGAGATACTACACAAATTTTGTAGTGCTACAGGTCTATCTGTAAACTGGGACAAATCAACATTTCATTTTGCAAAATTACATTACACAGTTATGGACCACATTAAAGACATCTTCCCCTACTCCTTTTCATCTCTTTTCATAGGATTCAAATATTTGGGATATCATTTAAAACCTGACTCATACAAGCCTTCTGACTAGAACTGGCTCCTCATCAAAGTGGAAACAAGAATCAGACATTCGTGCACGAGGTGGATATCTATTGGAGGATGATTTACTTTGTTAAAAACTGTTCTTGAAGGTGAGGCAGTGTATTGGATGGCCCTGGCTGCCATCCCTACCTCGGTCCTCACTAAACTCTACAAGATGATGTTCAACTTCCTATGGTCTGGTTGTTCTGACTACCCTCGACAACACCTCTGCAGCTGGCACACATTGGCTAAACCGAAAAGAAAGGGAGGATGGGGGATTCAGAATCCTATCCTATTTAGTCAAGCACTTGCTGCCACATCACTATGGTGTGCACTGACCAGACCTAGTATCTGGCAGTCAGTAATTTTGGATAAATATATTAGCCAATACATAGTCAAAAATTGGCTATCAGCAAAGACGAACAGCTCCAGTGCGGCCTCCCATATCTGGAGAAATTTATTAAAATCCAAGCATTTGATCACCTCCCACCTCTGCTGGCGACCTAGCACCGGACATACCATTATTCTCGAGCAAGATAACATTCTGGGCATGGACGGATCTACATCATTATTTGTGCAGTTGTTATCTATTCTCCATTCAAAAAACATTTGGTTTTTATTCCAAATTAGGGCTACCTCCAGACCAGATGCCCTCCCCGACACTTGGATCAGCAGCACTACACTTGGTCTCAACCCGGAATTAGCCCACGAATGGAAGGAATTTTGTCTGGCCCTCACTTAGCTGGGCATACACCTCACGAACTCAACAGATCCGCCTCATTGGTCGGGGGGCGATAAATCAGGCCACCTCACTGCACAAAACATATGTGTTGTAATTGCCAATATGCATTGGCCCAATAACATTAGTGGATGGAAGAACAGAATCTAGGCCTAGCGTATCCTACACAAGATTAAGCTTTTCTTCTGGTTGTTGATAGAAAATAAATTAAATACTTGGGACAACTTATTGAGGAAGGGATGGATTGGCCCAAACATTTGCTACCTCTGTCATCTTGATTCAAAAACAGTTGAACACCTCTTCATCAATTGCCAATTCACCAAGCAGGTATGGAAAAAAATTGCCCTTGTTCTTAAACTTCATACTACTTGGGACAGGACAAAGATCAAAGATTGCCTCAAGTCGTGGACACAAAAAGAGCGCATACATATACATCTTCCCCTTTTGATTTGTTGGACTGTCTGGCTAGTAAGGAACGCATCGATTTTTGAAAACACGACTCCATCAACAATTGCAGCAGCCTCTAAAGCTATTGGTCATTACTATGCCTGGATGGACGCACATGGCAACAAGACAACACAACACAGATTAAAGAAGATACCTGAGCTTGAAGATACCATCACATGTTGGTTTGATGGTGCATCATCAACAAACGGACTTCAAAGTGGAGCAGGAAGTCAAATAAAAATCTCACAAAGTACTTTCTACAAGTGGACCTTCAACTGTGGCCTAGGCACCAACACTGGGGCAGAACTTTTGGGTGCCTGGGCCACATTATTTCTGGCCTCTAAACTTCATATAGATACCCTCCAGGTTCTTGGAGACTCCATAATCGTCATTGAATGGTTGAGCAGTAGGGGTGAACTTCAAGTAGTCTCTCTATCAGCCTAGAAAGCTAGAATAAGACAACTACAGTCCACCTTTAAAAAACTCAGCTATACACATATTCATCATGAATACAACAACTATGTTGATCAACTATCAAAGGCAGTGCTTATAAAACCAGCCAGAGTCATTTCTTACAATCTTTGGATAGAAGGTCACGAGCCCCCCCCCCCTCTTTCTATCCCTGCTCTAAGATCAGTCTATTCTACATCCTTAGCGGGCTTTCTAGATGTAAAGTTGGATAAATAATGGATCAGCAGGCACATATTCCACATTCCCTTCCTCCTCATTCTCGGCAACTCTCTTAAAGCTTTTTTGCAACAATAGCATGAACTTCTCTACACTTTCTCCTCTATTTGAACTTTCACCCCAAGCTGATCGAAAGACTGCCACTGGTGAAAGTACATATTTCTAGTACCATTGCACAGCTGTAATACTCTTGTAAAGAGCACAAATTATATATATATATATATATATATATAATTGGGAAATTTTCCAATTGGTAAAAAAAAAAAAAAAAGAGATAATGAATGATTGAATATCAAGGAATGTAAATGTCGAAACATTACAAGTTGATAGTTGTAAATGGATCGATGGTCAAATTCATTTTTTACCATGTAGAAAGCATTGCAAAAACGTTTGGTTTTATCAAGGACTAGACATCAATGTCAGAGTTAATCTTGTTAGATTGTGTGACTTGAGTATGAGTTGATAGCGCTCAGATTCTTATTTTAAATGGATTGCATTCAAGTTACATGAATTAATGTGTATAACAATTATACTTAATTTTAATTACGGGAATTTACTCTTCTGGTAATAGTCAAAATGTAGAAAGATAAGAGTGAACCCATAACCCACAGGTCCAAGAATCCTCATAGAATGTAGACCACATCCTCATATATATTGAGGATCTGAAGGTGTAAATTCGCTCTTTCATAAGAAAACCTAAACTTAAGTGCCCCTTTGTCCACAACAAAGTATCAACATATGCATAGATGGATAAGGGTTGCACAAAATCTTTGGTCATCTTCATAAACATAGAGGTTGATTTCCTTGCACCCCAACACTACAATTGAAATTATTACCTTCCAACCAACCAATTAATTGCAAATGCATAAAACATAAGGACGAGTTATTCTCATAAATTATTAATATTATTTTATAGTGAAAATTCCACATGCATAAAACATAATAACAAGTTTGTTCAACCTTTTCTTTTATGGGTTAATGTCTAGGGAGGTCGTACTATTCGTTCGAATCCAATTTCATAGGATTATTAGATTATTAGTTGCTATTATGGATAACGATTAATATTGCCTTATATTCGGAAAACGGGAGAAAAAGGGGAAAACTTTTTAAGATATTGACAAAATACTAACGTCCTCATTCTAAACACTTAAAAAGTAAAAGAGTGAAAAGAATTATTTTTCAAAATAAAACATTATTTTTCTAAAATATTGATTTTGTTTTATAGTTACAGTGTATCTTTTCAAAATCTACTCCTTATAAACTATCAACAAATTATTTTAGGTAGTGTGGTCTTCCTCGAATAGCAATGATGAGTCAACCCACATTTGTGAATAACAACCAATAATGACTATCCTCATTACGAATTGACCACTTTATTATGATAAGTTTTACCTCCTAAAAAAATGATTAAAAAATAATAATATTATTATATATTATATAATAACAAAATTTTAAAAACTATTTTTTATTAATACTTTGTTATGATTATTCGAGGAGTATTACAATTTGTACACGAAGATATACCTAATGAATATGTTCGCATTCAACCAACACGAAAATTCTTTGCCACTTATTTCAAGACACTTCAATTTAAGTAAAGACTTTATCATGGGTTTGACCATATTTATATACAAATGCAACCAATGATGAAGACACTTCAATTTAAGTAAAGAGTTTATCATGGGGTTGACCATATTTGATATACAATTGCAACCATTGAGGAAAGTATGACCATATAGATTAAAAAAACAATATTGGTTTTTTAATATATATTGCAATTTTTGAATATATTTTGCACAAGTACAAATATGCATTTTCTAATTTTTCCTCATACTCTTTGCATTGAAGTTATCTATATTATATTATAGATATATAACATTTTCCCATATAAGATTATATGATTTAGAATGCATGTTGTCCATGCTTTCATATATAATGGGCCCATATGTTTAATCCCACTCTCCATCCCTTCAATAATATATACATACAAGGCTATGCATCACTTTTAATGTTGAATATTAGTTTTATAGTTGAAGAGTATAATAATATTTTTAAAATGTGATTAAATATCATGTCACTTAATGGACGAGGTGCAATTTGGCCACTTGAGTAGTGGTTATGTATCACTTGCTTGATGTTGGATATTAATTTTATAGTTGAAGAATATTATAATATTTTAAATATGTAATGAAAATTTATGTCGTTTAATGGATTTAGGTGTAATCTCGGTATGAATTTAACTTTGAAGGAAGGAGTATGGTGTGTATACTTTTATATACTAAATAATTATATGTATATATATAATTATGTATATATATTGGTTATGTTATAAATAAGGGATTTTATATGTTAATTTGATTTTTTGGTAAAGTTGTGATTTGAAGGAAGGAGTAGGGTGTGTATATTTTTATATACTAAATAATTATGTATATATATTGTTTATGTTATAAATAAGGGATTTTATATGTTAATTTGATTTTTGGTAAAGTTGTGATTTTAAATTAGATTGTTATTATTAATCCATTCGTAATATAATTTATTTATATTTAAATTTTAAAAGAATTAATTTTTGTTTTATTTTATTTTTCCAAAAATATAATTAAACAAGTTTCTTGATTGCACCAAGAGAAGTGAGGTGCATTCTACAGCCTAATATTGAACAAATTTGTAAAGTTCATCTCATTTGTCTTGTTCGTAATGCTAACGTCAACATATGTCAACATGATATAATATTTATACAAACGAAAAATAAAGTAATAATAAATTTAATGTCTACTACATAATAGTCATTCACAAATATGTGTGTGGGTGTGGGTGTGTGTGTGTAAGACATATCATAATATGGTGTATAAATCAACCCTAGCTAGTTGAATGGCAGATGAGCAAATTCTAGATTATATGGAGGATCCTCCAAGATATATTCATATTCAGAGATGAGGAGGAAATCATGGGGATTTGATGTAAGGATCCAGGACTTCCTATGGCTAATTCAAAACAAAACATCCTTCCCCCTCTCATGTCTAGTCCAATACCCATGGGAAGGGTCATGTTTTTTTCTAAAGAGGGTTTGTAACTTTCTAAAATAGAGGAGACTCGGTTCACCCGAATCAAAGAAACAAGACTACCAAATGTAAATGAATATATGTTAAGCTAAGAAATGAGAAGGTATAAGTGGTGGTGGGAGAGGATGTAATTATAAGTCAAACTATTCATATGTGAGATAAAATGTTGGTATGTAGGTTTATAGGGAAAAGATGGAGGAAAAACACTCAGAAATTAGATTGAGAAAGTATGGGTAAGGCTTCTTGGATACATTCTTGTTTTTCATGTCCTATCTAGAGGATGGATGGATTGTGTCCATAGGTGGAAGGAGGATGAGGAGAGGATTCAAAAGGGAAAATGGTTCTAGGGCCCTTCTCTCTTAATGACTAAATAGTGGTCTTTTTGTTTTAATTTAAGAACAAAAAAGGTTTCTAGATACCCAGTCTCGGTAAGGTTACTTGCCTTGCCACTAGAGTTATGGAATGAATATATGTTAAAATAAATCAAGATGGCATAGGTGTTTTCCTATATTTCAATGGAAATCCTAACTAAGGCATGGTTAAATCAGCGGTGTGCATTCTTGTGGAAATGAATATAGGTTTAGAACTTCCATATTTGGTAGAAATTTCAGTTAGTCCTTGGAGATACTCTCATACTCTAGAGTATGTTAAAGTGTCATTCCAATTCAACCTTTGTCACAGACATGGGCATTTCAATTACTGGTGTCTAGTGAGGAAATTGTATGTCAAGTGAAAAATTCACCAAGAGTCAATACCTTGAAAAGGAAATGCAACTAGTGAAAATGGGGTAAAAGAAGAAGAAGTAGAGGAGAAGGGAAAATATATATCCATTGAATCATATTCTGTCAAGAAGAAGAGTTTTCCTTCATACAAGCTTAGTTAGGTGAAGGACTCTAGGTTGGATATTGAAACCATGTTGACAAAAGACCAAATATGGGAGGTGAAAGTTATGGAAAATATCTATGGGTGAATGTCCCCTTTACTTGTTAAAATATTATGATCTCCTTCTTCCATTCCTTTACTAATTAAGCCTGTGGGAATTAATGGTGGAGGAATAAACCCTATTACTAAGCTTGAGTACAGGGACAGTAAAACAGGATACCCAAGAGGTATTTCTCATAACCTTATCACACCCAACAATAATGATATGCTCATACAACCTACATAGAACGAGGAGGGTGGTGTTAATGAATCTTATCCTAGAACTAGAAATATCCCATATTCTTGGAGAAATGGGTTAGGGGAAGTGGGGGGCGGAGGAAAAAGAGCTCTCTAGAAAAAATTGACTTAACCTCCTCAACTATGGAACTCTATCCAACTCTTAGAAAAGATTCATTCTCAAAGCCCAATCTTGGGTGTAGTGATGTTGATGCTAAGGTTAAGAAATGCTCTAAGGAGGAAAGGATAGGCACTTGCCAAAGAAAATCATCTAGATACCATCTATGTTCCTCTAAGACATTGAATGAAGATGTAAGATATGGGGAAGTGGTTGGGGGATTAGGTTAGAAGCAATGATTTCTTATACATCTACCCTATGAAGGACATCCATGTTAAAAACAGCTCAGAAGAAAGTTGAATTTGAATTTATAAGTGATAAAAAACTCTCTATTTTAGGGGCCCTTGTAATAGGTATGACCTCAGCCAAAGGTGATTATTGGTTTTCATCTCATTTAATATTAGATATTTGGGTTCCAAATATCTTGTTAATTCATGGGACTATGGAAAACATTGATAGATCTAGAAGTTTTTTTTCATCCTTTAAAATTGGAATTTTGTAGCCTTGGACTTGGATGGGAAATCGAGTGGACTCATATTTGGATGGAACTCTTCCTTTGAACTTTTAAACTCGTCCATTTTGAATACAAACATTTTAACATAATTGTATTCTTTGGAGATAAGAATGGATAGGTTTTTTATTGACATTTATGGGCCATACAATGATAGAAAGGAGTGTTGGGAAGTTTTACTTGTCCAAGATTTTATCAAGCATCAATACATCATAGTAGGAGATTATCTCAATTTTTACACTCGAAGAGTAGAGATATGGAGAGAAATGGCTAAGATATTGAACTCACTAAAAGACTATTCCACTCATAATATGGAAATATCTAAATTATGTGACATGGAACCCATTTGAATGGTTGTAACCTAGAGGAAACTAAGATGAATTTCTCAAGGAATTTTCAAGAGACACGGTAGATTTTTAGTTTCTAAGAAAATGATAGTTGTCTTATACAAAACAAGGCCTTGGGTTTGATTATGAGGTATCTCAAATCATTCCCCTACATTTTTACAATTAGAGAAGGATAAGAAGAATCCTGAAGGGACCTTCATGTTCAACTTGATTTGGCTTGGGGATGAAGAATTTGTCAAAATAGTAAAGGATGAATGGATATTTTTCTCCCATCTAAACCTAGGTAGTGTTATCTAGTAGCTTGTTGAGAATTTGAAGAGGGTTTAAAAAAATCTGCTTAACCTAGGCCAAAGCAAATGATCTACAAACTACCATAGATATTCCACTGGAATAGTTCATCACGGTAGATCTTACAAGTTTCTACAAAATCTTTGTTATGTAGTGTTTACATAAGATTGAAATTTAATATCACAAGATTAGCACTTAAAATAATGAAATAAGTTGAGAATGAAATAAAAGAAGCTAAAACATACATGACACCATCCACACTATGAATATAAGATGTACCATGGGAAACTTAATATGGGAATACCCAACCAAAAGGTGAGAACCGTGCCATGTTTTTTTCTTCTTAGATGTGAAATACAAATACAAAGAAATATGAACTCACTATGTAATTTCCATAGACATTATGGCCTATATGGTTGCTACAAGGTCTTCTACTTCCTTTGTTTTGCTCACAATATCCCATGCCCTTACTTTGCTCAACTATGGAGAAATAATTAATACAACAAGAATGTAACTCATTCCTTTCCTAGCAACCTAATATTTAACATGTCATAATAGTCATATAGGTTTAGAGTTAGGGTTTTTGCATGCCTCTATAGAAATTTCACAATTAGGGCAATTAATGTAATTCAAAATTTTTACCTCATTTACTTGAGGCTTCTTAGATATAATCCCTATGAACTTTCGGTCTTAGGTTTGATATGAAATATTAAATTACAAAGGTAACATTTCACTTCCCTTGAACCGAATTTCACCCGACAACCCAAAAGAATAAATATTATATTAGTGTACTTCAATACTACAATGCTACAACCCTTAGGGAACACTTTTTAAAGCATATAACATATTTGAAATGACTTATTACAATATTATAATAGCAATGTATATGTTATTTTATCTTAGGGATTTGTGTTAAATCACTCGATCATTTAAGTTATATGTTATCTTGAAAATTAGCATGAACAAGAAAGGTTGAAATCTACTCAATCATGAAGATAAAATAAGTTGAAAATCAACTTTACAAGTACACAAAATTTGGATAGATGGTGTTAGCACATTAACTTGTCAAAGCCTTAGGAGTTGTGGTTTATACCTTAAGTCTACAAATTTTGCATGTCTCTCCTCCTTTTGCAGACCCGATCGTAAGTTTTCCCTCTCGGCTTGTAGTTTTCTTCTATTCACCCTCATCTGTTTGATCGACCTGTTTTTCCTTGGTAGATTGCCCGATAAATATCGGCCATGAACCTCTTTGTTTTCCATAAAATTGATCACTTCTCTCTTTGCCTATGTCGTTGATCCTTTTGTTTTCTCAGGCCCCACAGTCATCCAAGTAATTGTTTATAGGTCACAGTCGTGAGCAGCAAGCGCAACACATGAAGCGGTTTGATGTGGTCTCAAATCAGGCGAGCGGGCAAGGAGCAATTTTTCGCAGTTTCGTGAGATGGAGCGGTCACGGAGCAAAGTCATCAGATCTCGCGAAACGCGAAGTTGCGAAATGATCCAGGTCATCCGATCGTGAAGATCCTAGGGTCGTTGATCTGACATTGGCAAAGTTTCAGAGGATCGAGGATCCGGAGTTCGGGGTTCTCGTCGTTAAGGTGCATCCATAGCCCAAAATCCTGGGACTCAAAAAGTCGATGGTTTCAATCTGAGCCGTTCAAACTAAGGGACACATGACGCCGGATCAACAGGATTGCAATTTCACGGATTGGGTTTCAGAAGTGGAACATGGTGTGACACACCCAAAATGTGAAATTGCGAAGCGTTTGAGAACTGGGCCCATGGTCTCTGCATGTGATCACATGAGAAGCAGGTCCAGGAAGAGGGGCTAGCGCTCATCGTTAGCCGACGTTTCATGTCATCAGGGAAAATATCTTAACCGTCCATTCTGAAGCAGGATCAACAGCCAATCTCAAAGGTTGTTTCACAATTTCAGGCATCGCAATGTTGGAATCAAGTTGGAGTGAAAACTCCCGAAAGGAAAAGTCCCGATAGCATCTTTGGATGGAAGCTCCAGGTCGTGGCATGAGGTCACATGCAATATTGGAGCGATAGAGGGGAGTTGCGTCAAAGGCTGAGAGCGCATGTGTTGAATGCAAAAGGAAAACAGCATGGCCCGAGGCATTGGGGTCATTTTGAGGAAGTCATGAACATCGCCTAAAGAATTCCTAGGTGTCAGGCTGCATCCTGATCCCAATGAAAGTAGTTAATAGAAATGGGGGAGGTATTTGAAGCCTCGTTTCACCCCGTAAATGGAAAGCATGGAAGATCTGGCTGTGGAGGCAAACTGTCAACCCAAGGTCCCCCTGTCAACGGATTCTCCTACAAAGCCCATACCGATTCGAGATCGCGTCTGACAAAAGAGTGCAAGTGCAGTCTAACAGAGGAAGATGCAGACACGAAGCCTTGAATACAGTTACCAGAGAATTCTTATGTAGGGGGACGAGTTGATTTGAGTATTTATACTTAGTTTTTATATTTTGTAAACCTCGATGGTAGAGCAAAGCTCCTGCATTGTAAAGTTGTAATGAAGCTCTTGGTTCCTGGTTATGTGTGGTAGCCTGAGACTTCTTGTTTAATAACAATCAGCCTTCTTATTCCATCTTATCTGCCTCTGTTACTGAGAGATTTCATGAATGATTGATTCACATGGATTGTTGTGACTGTATTATGTTGAATGTTCGAATGTAATGTTGTTATGATTTCTTTCAGTATCTTTGAGATTTGAACCCAAGAGGACCTTGTGTTTAAGGTTTTCCTTCCTTAGGCTGCTGGAAAACCTGATGTTCACAGCAGACCTCTACATTTTCCTCGTCGAAGTCTTCCTCCTACTCACCCTTACTACAACCTATTGATTGAAGTTAAACCAAGACCTCACCTTCTTGTGCATATCAGTGTAGTTCTTAAGTTAAGACGATGTTTTCTTGAGATTGCGCCCATTTTACCTTTTTATAACCAACCTGTGACATAAAATTCGGATGGGTATCAGGCTTACCTCTGCCGCAATCTAGAGGTGACTTCTAGTGCTAACATTTCTGGCATCGTTTCTGGGGATGAAATTGAAGATTTTCCCTAGGATTGAACGACAAAGCTTACTAGTTTTGAAGGTGCATTAGAACTTGGTACATTTAAGATTGCAACTGTGCACCTGGCGACTCCACTGGTTTAGTTGTGGCTTCCAGAGGCAAACACGTGAGATCTACTCCATAGCTGCCTCTAGCAACACCTGAAGCTGACCCAGAGAAAATTATCAGAAAGGGAAAGACCCCTCGAGAAGATACTTCTACTGCCGAATCGGGTATTTCTGATGATTTCCATTTCCCTCCTGTAGAAACTCTGATATCCTCTTCTCATTCTCCTATTATACAACCTGTTGGAGTTTCCTGAAGTTTAAAGTTTGGGAGTGTTCCTGTTGAGTTTTCCCCTCCTGGTCTGGGATTGGAGGGACAAATCCTTGTCACTCCTCTCTCCCCTGAAATTGTGTCGTGGTTTAGACCCAGCACCTCAGGAGATTTTCCTACCCCGAGCTTTACCACCCCTCCTCATATTACTGTTGTTGCTACTACAGAAAGGGAAACCTATTTTCCCTCAAGCCCTGTAGCCTTTTCTCCAAACCCTTTGTTGTGTCCCTTTCCTCCCAGGAACACACCCCCAGTTTCCCCTGTTCAAACTCCTTCCCCCCTTAGTTCTCCTCCACCTATTATCCCTATGGCAGGAGCAAATCCCCCCATGACTAGAATGGAAGCTATAATAGCTGCTAGGTATGCCCGCCTTGTTTTGCCTCAGCCTCTGAATGCCCTCCCAACGGATGGCTACCTTAATCAGTTGCCCAAGTTCACAGGCGAAGGAGACATAACCGCAGAAGAACAACTTGAAGCCTTTTACAGTTTTATAGATCATCATGTCATCATGCATGCAGACGTATGGATGAGGATTTTTGTTCATAGCCTTGAGGGTGAGGCTAGGAAGTGGTTTAGGGCCTTGCCTCTTGGATCTATAGATGGGATTGAAGCCCTAGATGAAGCCTTCTTAAAGAATTGGGGGGACAGAAAGAATTTCCTTTACTATATTACAGAATTTGGATCACTAAAGAAGAAGGAAGGGGAATCTATTTCTGACTTCTTAAAGAGATTTAATAAAATGTATAGCAAAATTCTCACTCAGGTTAAGCCTACATAAACCTCTGCACAGATTACCTATTCTAGTTCTTTTGACCCTGACTTTTGCCTCCTGTTACGAGAAAGGGGAGCTACCTCCTTGGCTCATATGCAAGATGCAACCATTGAAGTAGAATCCAATATTATGGCAGTAAATGAGCTTAGGAGTAAGGCTGATAGGGACAGGAAAAAAGGAAGGTCTGAAACTTCAACCTCTTCCTCTACTGCCCACCCTCAAGATGATGAGCTTATCAAATTAGTAAAATCTATTGTTGTTGATATGAAGAAGATAAAACTTGAAACAAGATAGGCCTATAGAAACATTCAAAACGTTGATAACATAGGCACCTTCAGGAGACCTAATAGTGCTCCTTAGATACTTCCAAGAGATCAAAGAGGTCGGGATAGAGATGATAAAAGAATTCAAGCCCCTCTCCAAAATAACCTTGTCACTGATGAGGGAGAAGAGGAAGAGGAAGTTGATCCCGAAATCCATTGTCTTGGGGATACCTCCTCATTTCCCCATTTAACTCAATCTGAATATGAGGAGTCTCTAATGGATAGCCAACTAAATGAGCTGAGTAAAGGGGAAAAAACTAGCCACACTCCAAAATATATAATTTGAGATCCAAATAGAAACAAGTGAAATCAGACATCCCTGACCGGCCTACCAGAGCAGAAACACCTGCCAAAGATATTGCAGACCGAAATAAGGAAAATAAGGTGCAGACCCCCCCACCGGTGATCAAAGGTCATGTCCCAGAAGTGAGAGAAATTATGAAGCCTCCCTCCTCTTTCAGCTATGAGCATGAAATATAAAAGATTAGAATCCATGTACCCATTTCTGAACTGTTCAAGTATGAAGATTTTAGAAAGTGCCTCTCCAAAATGTTGCAACCCAAGCCTCTGTCTCATTCCACAGACTCAGTAAACCTCCAAGATGAGAAGGTTGCAGTTATCCTAGGTCCTTTGGTAGAAGATAGAGATGATTCATCCCCTCCCTTCTATACTTCACTAAACATACATGACAAGGTGATGCACAAATATTTGATGGATTCATGGGCATCTCACAATCTTATGCCTAAGATTGTCATGGAAGAGCTCGGTCTGGAGATTACAAAAGCCTACCACGACCTGTATTCTTTCGACTCCAGGAAGGTCCAGTGCCTTGGGATTATCAAAGACTTGGTTGTATCTCTGTTTCAGTTGCCGATGAAAAGTGTGGTCATGGATATCGTGGTGGTGGATGTTCCTCCCAAGTTTGGCATGCTCTTGTCAAGATATTGGATAAAAATACATGGGGGAACCTTGCAAATTGACCTCACATATGCATCCATTCCTGTGTTTGGGGGGGAGCATAGAAGATTGTATAGATAAGCTCAATTGGACTACATTATTAGTGATGAAGCAGACCCCACCAATCATCCTATCTTTGCACTCGATACTGGTTTGGGATCTAGTTTGTTACATCTCATTGATGCTCCTGAAACTCCTCTTGAAATCAGAAAGCAATCCATTTCTTCTCATGAAATACCTCCCCCAACTATTTCTGTGTGGAAAATGTTCTTCGACAGAGCCTCTTATAGGGAAGGTGTTGGTGTCAGAGTACTTTTGGTGTCACCTTGTCAAGAAGCCATATCCCTGTCATACAAATTAGGGTTTGAAACTACCAATAATGTGGCAGAGTATGAAGTGCTTGTTTTAGGTTTGAGGGCTGCGAAAGATATGGGAATTGAAGAGCTAGTAGTATTTGGAGATGTTGAATTAATTGTTCATCGGTTCAAAAATGTTTATCAAGCCAAACACCCTCGGCTCAGAAGTTACAGAAATGAAGTATGGGACTTAATTGACAGTTTTTTCTCAACTTTCAACATTTCATTTATTCCAAGAGAAGAGAATGTCATGGTTGATTCTCTCACTATTTCAGGTATGATATTGAGGTAAGATACAGGCCCTCTGTACTGGATAATAACAAGCATTGGAAGGTATTTGAGGACGATATTGAAATCAGAAGATTTCTCGATTCTGTCGATGAGTTCTCTGCATTACACATTGATCGGGATGATGATTCTAAGGGTGACCCTCATGCAGGTGTATTTTTAAATAAAATTGCTAATCACCATATTGTTCAGTTGCCTAGCAACCACATCCCCAGGGGATTAATTCCTTTGGAATGATTGTTCGATGGGAATGATGTGGCAGTAAAGGGAAAAGTAACAAATGATGATGATTTTGTGGCTGAGTGCGATATTGGCACAGAGGGGAACCCAAAATTCGTCAAGTTGTCAAGCAGCATGTCGAGTGAACAGAGAGTCGAGTATACTAAGCTATTAAAAGAGTTCGTTGATGTGTTTTCTTGGACCTATGAAGACCTCAGAACATATGACATCAGCGTTATTGAGCATAAGATTCCCCTAAAGGAAGAATCCAAACCCTTTAGGAAGAAATTAAGATAGATAAATTCTATGTTGTTGCCTATCATGGAGAAGGAGGTGAAGAAGTTGTTGGATGCCCAGATCATCGTGCATTTCAGATACTCAGAGTCGGTAGAAAATTTAGTCCCAGTAAGAAAGAAGAGTGGAGAGATCAAACTCTGTGTTGATTTCAAGAACCTGAACAGGAGCTCAAAGAAGGACAATTACCCTTTTCCAAAGATGGAACACATATTGCAAAGGGTAACAGGTGCATCCAAGATTTCCATGATTGATGGATTTTCTGGCTACAATCAGATTTTTGTCTTACCTAAGGACAAAGAGAAGACAACATTCACCACTCCTTGGGGTACATTCATGTATGCTAAAATTCCCTTCGGATTGATGAACGCGGGGGCCACCTTCCAACAAGCCATGGACATTGCGTTCATTGGAGAAAGGGATAAATTTGTGGTTATATATCTGGACAACATAATTGTGTTTTCTAGATCTGATAAAGAACATTGCTACCATCTAAGAAAGGTCTTCTCGAAATGCAGAAGGTTTGGTCTCTGCCTTAATCCCAAGAAGTCTTTATTTTCTATGCAGGAAGGGAAATTGTTGGGACACATTGTATTAGCTAAGGGGGTCAGAATTGATCCAAGCATGGTGGAAGATATTCAAGTATTGTCACTTCCCAGATCCAAGAAGGAGGTTCAGTCTTTCCTGGGCAAAATTAATTTTCTGAGAAGGTTTCTTTCAAATTTTGTTGAATTGGTGAAGCATATCACAACTATGCTCAGGAAGGGGAACGAAGTAAAATGGATTGTTGAGTTCAGAGAATCCTTCAACCAAATCAAGAAGGCACTAATTGATGCACCTATGCTAATCTGTCCCGATTATTCCAAGGATTTTATGATTTTTTCCTTTGCTTATTTTGATACAGTGGCAATTGTTTTATTACATAAGAACATTGAGGGGCTTGAGCAACCTATTTCCTTTTTCAGCAGAGCACTCAGGGATGCAGAAATCAAATATGACATCATGGAGAAGCAAGCCTATGCCTTGGTGAAAGCTCTCAAAGCTTTCAGGGTCTATGTCTTACATTCGAAAATCATTGTGTATGTTCCTTCGGCTTCTGTGAAAGACATTCTCATTCAACCCAACATAGATGGGAGAAGGAGCAAGTGGATTGCCAAAATCCTCGAATTTGACTTACAAATAAAACCCAACAAGCTAATTAAGGGCCAATGTTTAGCAAAGTTGTTGGCTGAATCTAATTGTAATGCTTTGGGGGTTAACTTCATCCACATTTGCTCAGGAAATCAACATACTGAGTTGTCTGATAGAAGTCCTCAGGACGACCCTCCATTGGCAGGATGCGCCTGGTATAAAGACATTATATATTTTCTGCAAGAATCAAAGCCCCCTGATGGTATGGGAAAAAGTAAGGCGAGAGCTCTAAAGCTCAAGGCAATCAGATATTGTCTCATTGATCAGGTCTTGTACTAGAAAGACCCTATGGGTTTGCTTCTGAGATGTTTAGACCCACAAGAGACCCATAAAATTATATTCGACTTCCATGACAGCCTATGTGGGGGACATCACTTCTGGAAAACTACAGCCTACAAAATTCTCAGGGTCGGGTACTACTGGCCTACTCTATTCACCGATGTCTGTGTGAAAGTCAGGGCCTATATCAAATGCCAGAAATTCTCTGGAAAGCAGCAACTCAAGTCTCTTCCATTGAAGAATGTACTAGCTTCAGGACCTTTCCAGCAGTGGGGTCTTGACTTCATTGGGAAAATTCATCCCGCTTTGAAGGGTCAACACATGTGGATCTTAAATGCAACAGATTACTTCGCCAAATGGATAGAATCTATCCCCGCAAGAAGTGCTTCTCACAAAGTAATCATTAGTTTTCTTGAAGACATCATAGCAAGGTTTGGTTGCCTGCAAAGAATCATCATCGATAATGCGACATCCTTCAAGGCTAAACCACTGGCTAATTTTTGTGAGCAGTTAGGAATCGCGTTGATCCACTCTACCCCCTATTATCCCAAAGGAAATGGGCTAGCAGGGTCCTCTAACAAAAGCCTGATCAAGATCATCAAAAGACGGTTAGAAGACAACAAGAAAGCATGGGATTCAAAGATTAAATTTTCTCTGTGGGTTGATAGAGTGACAACAAAGAGGTCCATGGATATCTCTCCTTTCCAACTTGTATATGGGACTGAAGCAATTTTTCCTTCTCAGCTTGCCTTGTCGGTAGCAAAGTTCTTCCAAGACTACCAGGAAGACCCCGATGACATGATCAAGAGAATTCATCAGCTGATAGAAGCACAGTAGACTAGAGAGCAGGTGATGAACAGAGTGCATAACCATCAGCGAAAAATCAAGCAAACCTTTGACAGAGAAGAAAAGAAAGAGGATTTCCAGTCGAGATATCTAATACTCAAATGGGATGTGCCGAGACATGACAAGGGAAAGCATGGAAAATTTGAATCCATTTGGGTCGGTCACTTCAAGATTTCTGAGACATTTCCGAACAATACTTACAAGTTGCGGGATCTGGAGGGCGGTGAAGTTTTTGGTGGCCCTGTAAATGGGCATTTCCTAAAAAAAAATAAAAAAATTAAAGCCACATTCAGTGCCCCACCATTGTAAATATCGTTCATGTTTTATGTCTATTTTGTTTTAGGAAGGAGACTCCATAACCCAAAGCAAAGGCACTGGAGTTGTGCATTCTTGGCAGCCCATAGGGAGCATGCCATCCCCTGTGGAGACTAATGTTAGCAGATTAACTTCTCAAAGCCTTAGGAGTTGTGGCTTATACCTTAAGTCTGCAAATTTTGCCTATCTCTCCTCCTTTTGTAGACCCGAACATAAGATTTCCCTCTCGGCTTGTAGTTTTCTTCTGTTCGCCCTCATCCGTTTGATCTACCTATTTTTCCTTGGTAGCTTGTCTGATAAATGTCGGCCATGAACCTCTCTGTTTTCCATAAAATCGATCACTTCTCTCTTTGCTTATGTCGTTGATCCTTTTGTTTTCTCAGGCCCCATAGTCATCCAAGTAATTGCTTACAAGTCACAGTCGTGAGCACCAAGCGCAACACATGAAGCAGTTTGATGTGGTCTCAAATCAGGCAAGCGGGCAAGGAGCAGTTTTTCACAGTTTCATGAGATGGAGTGATCAAGGAGCAAAGTCATCAGATCTCGCGAAACGCAAAGTCCCGAAATGATCCAGGCCATCCGATCGTGAAGAGCCTAGGGTCGTTGATCTAACATCGACAAAGTTTCAGAGGATCGGGAATTGGGAGTTCGGGGTTCTCATCATTAAGGTGCATCCATAACCCGAAATCCCGAGACCCGAAAATCCAATGGTTTCAATCTGAACCATTCAAATTAAGGGACGCCTGGCGCCGGATCAGCAGGATCACGATTTCGCGGATTGGGTTTCAGAAGTGGAACATGGTGCGAGACCCCCAAAATGCGAAAACGTGAAACGTTCAAGAACTGGGCCCATGGTATCTGCACGTGATCACATGAGAAGCAGGTCCAGGAAGAGGGGCCAATGCTCATCGCTAGCTGGTGTTTCATGTCATCAAGGAAAATATCTTGGCCGTCCATTCTGAAGCAGAATCAATTGCTGATCTCAAAGGTTGTTTTGCGATTTCGGGCATTGCAATGTTGGAATCAAGTTGGAGTGAAAACTCCTGAAAGGCAAAGTCCTGACATCACCTTTGGATGGAAGCTCCAGGTTGTGGCATGAGGTCACATGCAAGATTGGAGCGATAGAGGGAAGCTGAGCCAAAGGCCGAGAGCACCTGTGTTGAATGAAGAAGGAAAACAGCATGGTCTGAGGCGTCGGGGTCATTTTGAGGAAGTCATGAGCACCGCCTAAAGCATTCATGGGTGTCAGGTTGCGTCCAGATCCCAATGAAAGCAGTTAATGGAAATGGGTGAGGTAGTTGAAACCTTGTTTCACCCCGTAAATGGAAAGCATGGAAGAGTTGGCCGTGGAGGCAAACTGTCAACCCAAGGTCCCCCTGTCAACAAATTCTCCTACAAAGCCCATATCGATCTAAGATCGTGTCTGACAGAAGAGTGCAAGTGCGGTTTGACAGAGGAAGAAGCAAACGCCAAGCCTTGAATACAGTTACCAGAGCACGCTTCTGTAGGGGGGTGAGTTTATTTGAGTACATATACTTAGTTTTTATCTTTTGTAAAGGTCGATGGTAGAGCAAAGCTCCCACATTGTAAATTTTTAATGAAGCTCCTAGTTCCTGGTTATGTGTGGTAGCTTGAGACTTCTTGTTTAATAACATTCATCCTTCTTATTCTGTCTTATCTGCCTCTGTTACTGAGAGAGTTCATGAACGACTGATTCACATGGATTGTTGTGACTGTATTATGTTGAATGTTCGAATGTAATGTTGTTGTGATTTCTTTCAGTATCTTTGAGATTTGAACCCAAGAGGACCTTGTGTTTAAGTTTTTCCTTCCTTAGGCTGCTGGAAAACCTAATGTTCACAACAGACCTCTACATTTTTCTCACCGAAGTCTTCCTCCTACTCACCCTTACTACAACCTACTGACTGAAGTTAAACCAAGACCTCACCTTCTTGTGCATATCAGTCCAATTCTTGAGTTAAGATGATGTTTTCTTGAGATTGCGCCCATTTGACCTTTTTATAACCAACCTATGACATAAAATTATGATGGGTATCTGGCTTATCTCTGTCACAATCCAGGGGTGATTTATGGTGCTAATAGATGGAAACTTCATGTGTGTGTACACACACACACAGATAATGCAATACAAGTGCATACCATAGCTTTATCACAAAGTTGGTACAATTCAAGATTTTCAAACCCTAGCTAGAGAAACCATAAGAAACCCTATCCATCAACTCCTCTTAGTTGGAAATCCCTCACACCAAAGTTGGTCACTCCACCAAATATCATCAACATACTAGCATCAATATTGGCAAGTCCTCCTTATAACATACACCAAGCTTGTATCGCACAAGCTCTCCACACTAGCTCTCTTATATTCCTTAGTGTTTACAAACCCTTTCCATTTTTCATCACAAAAGTACATGGAAAGAAAACTATAGTGTTAGCCTCCAAGTCTACATGTACATCCTAAGGTTTGAGTCCTCAAACCCTAGGTCTTCAACTCTTACATCAACACAGACACCAAGACCTCCATGGAAAATCAAGAATACAATAATTGAGTCTTCTTCCAAGCAAGGCATCACATCAAGCTCGTGACTCATTAAGATATGCTCTCCATGATGTTTCCCTAGCCTTCATGCATCACACAAGAAGAAGGTTATTGAATCATGAAAGGTGTTAGTGCCACTCTCCATGCCTTCTACTAGGGTAGAAACCCTATTGATACAGTAAGAACCACAAGAACCATCATCATATCTAATGTTAAATTCTTCTGTAGGGTATATTTCATAGAAAAAATATTATCCTCTCATAAGAGAAAACCCCAACATTACATAAGATAAATCTCTCCAAGGACAACCAAGACATCTCTCTCTATTTTTGTCTTCTCTTAGGGTTTCCTCATGAACCCTAGTGTCTTAGTTCCAATAAGACTTCTCCAAGATAATACAAATATAGAATGGAACACGATGAATGATGATGATATGACAAATCTTTGTTATCCCTTTATATATACAATATGTGAGAGAGGCCTACCTACAACAAGTACGTAATTCCATACAAGCAACCAACAAGGTAATCCCACATGGAGCACTCTATAATACAAGGATGCACAAATGTCCAAATAGAGTTTATCCAACCCCCAAGATGAAACACCCTCCAAGCATGAATCTTTGAAGGCTTGATGCACCTCCTCTAGGATGGTGCACTCTCCAATATGCCATTAATCCTATGCTCCTATTTTCCAATGGTATCCAAGGTGTTATAATCTCTCTCTCTCTCTCTCTCTCTCTCAACCTACCTTCCTCTTACTAAGAGAATCTTGAAGCTAAAGTTATCATTGTCAAATGCCTCTACCCAAAAGAATCCAATAACCTTGTCATTGGTACTCATCACTACTCTCATTAGCTACATTCTTGGAAACAATCATTGATTCCACCACCATAGGGTTTGAGCCTATCTCCAACTTATGTCTTCCACACCTTTGTTAAATGCCAAACACTCCAAGACAACAATACACATATGAATATTACAACATGAAAGATCCACTTTCCAATATCAAGTACAAAGTATAAATGCACAAGATCACCATTAGCTTCATATCACACCAACTATCATATCCATTATCAATCTCTCCACAAATGTACATACAATCCCTAAGAGATAACACTAGAAGCTCACTCCATCTACAACAATTATCAAAGATGAGAAAGGTTGTCATTCCTATAAACATTTGGGTCACAACTCAACCAAAACATATCAAACAATAATCATCAATCCATCATAGAATGAATCAGCCCCTCTTGATCTTTGAAAAATCAGAAAAAAATCAAATGGTTAAGCATGTCTATCACATGCATCTAACCACTTCAAAAATTGGCATCTAATGGGAAAAAATCAACAACCTATCATAGGTACTCATGGGAAACACGCCCATTTAAATATAGATCTCATACCAACCATCAATAAAGTATCTCCTCAATTGATCATAGGTGAAAACACACTAGAGTCTACTGGAACAAATCATCCACTTATAATAGTTCCTCTTGGGCATCACACTAGCTAGAAATAAATCCATGGCATCCATAAATGAGGTACAACACACTATCATCCAATAGAAAAACTTAACCACCTATCACAACTCCTCTGGGGCATCCCACCTGCTAAAAATAAATCCATACCAGACATCAATAAAGTAGAACTACCACCTACCACAGGTGAAAACACACTGACATACATTGGAACAAATCAACCACCTATCATAGGTCCTCCTGGGCATCACACTCGCTAAAAATAAATCCATGTTAGCTATCAATGAAGTAGATCTACCACCTATCACATGCAAGCATAGACTGGCATTCACTGGAACAAATCAACCACCTATTATAGGTCCTCTTCGACATCACACATGCTGAAAATAAATTCATGCCAACTATCAATCAAGTAGATCTACCACGTATCACAAGTGAAAACACACTCTCATCATAAGTATAACTATAGTTTCAACCCATTAAACCTTTCGTGGGTGAAAGTGTTCATCTCAAGCACACAGAGTTTCACCACCCAATAACCATTCCCAAGTGCAACAACTAAAATAATTGGCCTTCAAATCAACAAGAAGGTAATCTTAGTCCAATCAACTCTAATACCATGTAGAAATTACAAAAATTAGGTAGTATTGATGGTTAAGCAATGGATTCTTTGGCTAGATTTATACTTAGCTCTTCACCCTATCTCTAGTTATTGAAATGAGACGAGTCAATATGTTCAAAAAATACATCATAGATTAATAGGAATTGTAAATATTGATTAATGTCTTACGCTTTTACTTGCTAACATATTCTCTAGTCCAATTTTCCTTTTGTAAATATATAATAAGCCAAGTATCTAATTACATATTGCAATTAAAAAATTTCACCTAATTTAGTTAAGTTTTACCAGGTCTGATCCTTCTGAACTTTCAACCTTAGAGCCAATTTAAAATATTAAATCACAACAACAATATTTCACTTCCCTTCAACCCAATTTCACCTAGCATCCCAAGAGAATAAATACCATATTAGTGTACTTCAATAACACAATGCTACAACCCAAAGGGCACATTTTCAAGACATATAATAGATCTGAAATGCCTTATCATAGCAAATTATAAGAATAATGAATCTACCCATTTATCTTCTCAATATGTATTAAATCACTTAATCAATTCATTTATATCTTATGTCAAATCAACATGAACAATAAATGTTGAAATCTAGTTAATTGTGAAGATAACATAAACGAAAAATCAAATATGCATGTACACAATATTTGGATAGTTAAAAACTTCATATATATATATATATATATAAGAGATGAAGTACACATACATACCACAACTTTATTACAAAGTTGGTACAAGACAAGCTCGACAAACCCTAGCTAGGGAAACCATAAGAAAATCCTAGCCACCAACTCCTCCTAGCTAGGGATCACTCCCAACCAAAATATTGTCACTCCACCAAAGATCCTCAACATGTTAGCATCAACACCAACAAATCCTCCTTGGGACATACATCAAGCTTGTATCACATAAGTCCACACATTATCTCTCTTTTCTTCCTTAGGTTTTATAAACCCTAGACATGTTGCATCACACAATTATATGGCCACACAATTCTAATGCTAGCATCCAAGTCTGCATGTCCATCCTAGGGTTTGAGTCCTCAAACCCTAGGTATTCAACACAAGCACTGAGACCTCCATGGAAAATCAAGAATGGAATAACTAAGTCTTCTACTAGTTAAGGCATCACACCAATCTCAAGACTATCAAGCTAGGCACTCCATGATCTTGCCCTAGCCTCCATGCATCACACAAGAATAAGGCTACTCAATCATGCAAGGTTTTAGCTCCACTCTTCATGCCTTCTACTAAGGTAGATTCACACCCTGTCACTACAATAAGAGCCACAAGAACCGTTGTTATCTCCAATGTCAAATTCTTCTCTAGGGTATACTTGCATAGCACAAACCCTAGTCTCTTACAAGAGAAAACCATAAAATTACACAAGAGAACCATTATTATCTCCAATGTCAAATTCTTCTCTAAGGTATACTTACATAGCACAAACCCTAGTATCTTACAAGAGAAAACCATAACATTACACAAGAGAAAATCTCTCTAAGTACAACCAAAACATATATCTCTCTCTCTTCTATCTTCTCTTGGGGTTTCCTCATAAACTATAGTGTCTTGCTCCCTACAAGACTTATCCAAGACAATACAAAGACAAAATACAACATAATGAATGATGATGTCATGACAAATATCTCTCCTCCCTTTATATATACAATAGGCGAGGGAGGCTAACATAAAATAAGGACATAAGTCCATACAAGTAACCAACAAGGAAACCCCACATGGATCACTCCACAATAGAAAGATGTACAAGTGTTAAACTTGGATTTATCCAACCCCAAGATGGAATTCCCTCCAAGCATGAATCTCTTAAGGCTCAATGAACCTCCTCTAGGATGACATGCTCTCCTACAAGACATTAATTCAATGCTCCTCTTCCATGGTGGTCTCCAAGTGTCCTCATGTAAGGAACTCCTCCTCTAACTATTTGCCACATTTCCACTCATGTCCCCAATGCTACTTTCAATATGTGTACCAATGTGATCATTAAGCTCCAATATTCCTCCTTTACATTTGTGTCCAAGTATACAACCAACCTCCATGAAGTATGGTCCTCAACCCAAGTGTCCTCAAGTCAAGTTTTCAATCTCCAAGGTGCATATCACATGGTACCAAGCTCCTAGGGCTAAGTTCCCTCCTTTAAGTACCTATCACTCCTCCTCCTATGTGGATACCTCCTCTAATTAAGCAATCAACTCCTTCTATTGTATGTATCCAATGGGTTAGTCATCATGTTGATCAAGGGAATAACCTCCTAAGTAAGGGTACTATGCTATCACTTCAACCAAGGTAAAGCATCCACCCAAATCGAGCCATCCATATTCCCATAAATCATCGTCGAGGGACTGATACTAGGTGAAAAAATTTTAGAGTAACCCCAACAATGAATAATCTCAACTCCCAATTAAGGTTAGGGTTTTGGACCCTATAGAATCTTCTTGAAAGTCCATATGTGACTAGGTCCACATGTGTCAGTAATGGAAGCTAACATGGCATCCACTCAGTACCATAGTGGTCAACAACATGGGCCAACTTGCTCGAGGTATAACTTCCTCATATAGATTCTGATTGAAGTGATGTTTGGGTTGTTGGAAAGCTATCAATATGTATAATAGTATCAAATCAGGGTTGGGAACTTCATTCACAAAGTTTAATGCCCCAAATAGGTTCCAAAATTTTCAAGAACCCAAATCACTAAAATAAAACCTACCACTAAAATAGGCCCTACAAGTCAACAACTCGAGTTTTTCCACTCAAAAATAGAAAAATAGATGACAAATTGATGATAGTGATCCATTTTGGATTAGCAAAGAAATGGGCTTCGAAGGAGCGATTGTTGGAAGTAGAGGACAATATCTCTCATCTTTTTTAGTAGAATGTAGAAGGGGTTTTTGTCCAAGGTGGAAAATAAGCAATTAAAGGATTTGGAGGACTCTAGGAGAAATTTGTTGGACTGGGAGGCTGACATGTGGAGAATGATGCATCGAGCACTGTGGCTTACTCAAGGAGACAAAAATACTAAGTCCTTTCATAATTTTGCAAAACAAAGGAAAAATATCAATGCTATTTGGGAAATAAAGAGGTGAATGGACATGTCATCGCATGTGTGTAGGATATTGTAGTTTTGGGAGTCCCACACTTCAAGAACCTTTATCAAGAATCAAGCAAAGCTAGTATAGTAGACATAATTAAAATAACCTTGTTTTTCCAAGACTTACAAGAGATTAAATGAATAAAGATCTAATGAGGAAGTAACCAAGGAATAACTTAAAGGTGTGGTGGAGTCATTCCAAGATGATAAGATCCTTGAGCTGGATGGATGGTCTATTGACTTCTCTGTAGGTTTATAATGTTTTATTGAAGAAAATTGCTTAGGGTTGTGGATGAATCAAGAGTTTTAGGTAAAATTTAGGGCTTTATCAACTCTACCTTCATAACTTTAATACCTAATAAGGTTGAGTAATGATCCTTTAAGGAGTTCATACCAATCTCTTTGTGCAATGCCCTATACAAAATCATCTCCAAAACTATAGCTAGAACACTGAAAGGGGCCCTTTCAGAAACAATATTAGAAGAATAGTTTGGCTTTCTCAACAATAGGAAATTCATGATTCAATAAGGGTAGCTCACATGGTGCTTCATTCCATCAAGGCAAAGAATATGAAAGCCATGGGGTTCAAGCTTGACCTATCCAAAGCATATGACAAGGTCAACAAGTTGTACATTCATCTTTTCTCATGCATATAGGATTTTGTGTTCCCTTTGTCATTTACATTGTGGGTTGTCTTAGTTCCATTTCTTCTCCGTCCTCATTAATGGTTTGGCCTCAAGTTTTTATCCATATCAAAGGTTAAGGCAAGGTTATCCATTGTCTTCTTTGTTATTTATCATTGTAGTTGAGGGATTGAGTAGATTAGTTATAGATTCACAAAGGAGTGGAGCTATGAAAGGAGTATAGATTCACTATATAACATTAACTCATTTACTCTTTGGAGATAATGTATTTTTTTTCATGAATGTTTCATTGAGGAAGCTCTAAGACTCAAAGAAATTATAGCTCTTTATTTGTCCACTACAGGAATGGAAATAAACCAATAGAAATATACTATAAACTTTAATATAAATGAGTAGGGATTACTTGATTTAATTACTAGAATTTTTTATTTGTAATGTATTGATTGTTGCAAAGGTTTTAAACACCAAGGATTTATATTGAAACTAATTGACTATCATATTCACAATCGGATTTGGTTTTATCAAAGAATAGAGAAGAGGATCAACTCATGGTGTATGAGATGTTTGTCTATAGGTGGCAGGTTGACTCTTGTTAAGTCAATGCTTGGAAAAATTCTTAGATATTGGCACTCTATGTCTTATATTGGGGAGGGATACATGGATAGGGTGCAATGGACAATTTCAACTTTCCCAACATTTGACAAAGTATTTGAATGGTCAAGGTAAAAATGTCCCTGCAGATGTAGTAGACCCAACAACAACCACTTTATAGTAGCAAGGTTGGTTGGGGATAGAGGCTTTTGCATTTGGAAGGTCAAGATGCAATTTAGTGGCAGGAATATATTGGGAAATTGACGTTGAGTTGCATTAGAATTAGATAAGAGGAGAACACTCTTGTATAGTCCAAAAATCCATCCTTAGGAAAGTTCACAACAAGTATGGGATATAAGGCCATGTATAAAGTAGAAGCATCACAAGAGGTTTGGTGGTGGAGGAGAACTGGGAAAGCTAAAGCCCCATTGAAATCAAATTTTTGTATGTGGTTCACATTGGCAAATAACATTTTAACATGGGATGTACTACAAAAAAGGATCAAACAAGGGCCATGGAGGTGTGTGCATTGTAGGTGTGAGCTTGAAATAATCGATCACCTTCTAGTTTAGTGCTCCTACATAAAATATGTTTGGAAGCATCACTAGTAGGTGAGAAGGGTTCTTGGCAAAGTGATACTCTTCTTGATTGTATGAAGTGCTGGTTTGAAAACATAGCTCTTAAAGTACACATATCCCTTTCTTTGGTTGTCTCTAGAGCCATATGGTTAGCAAGGAATTTTGGGATTTTTTAGGGTAAGTATTTACCTCCATTTCAAGTCCAATTTCAAATCAAACTTCAATATGAAGGTATCAAGGTAACTCCCAAGATAAAATCCTAGAGACATGTTAACAACCTAGAGATAGTTAAATCTTGGCCATGGGATTATTTTGATGGAACCTACCAAGGACCTCTAAGTATGTGTGGGGATGGTGGGGTCTTTTACTTCAATGGAAAGAAAAAAATATCCTTCAAAGCATGTATTGAGTTGGGTTCAAACAACATGGTAGAACTGAAGGCTCTAGCAATATTGCTAAATATTACAAGGGAGAATGACATTTTAAAGATTAAGATATTTGGTGATTCCAAATTGGTAATTGATTAGGCAATTGGATGTTTTGGTATGAAAAATGTTTCTTTGAGACCTTTGTTCGATCAAGTCAAACTGATGGAACATGTTTTCAATGACATTTCCTACTCCCATATTTATAGGGAGAACAATGTGGAAGTTGATACTTTTTCTAAGCAAGGGCTTGATTTGAAGGAAGGGATTTGGGAGATTTGGGTAAAGGAGGCTGGTGTACTATTTACAACCTTAAAAAGACTCTTTCATGTTTCCTAATTTGATTATTATTCAATATGTTGAGAAGATCATTATCAAGGTTTCATGTTTTGATTAGTTGCTAAAATTACTTAAGGATATATGTTATTTTGAATTTTGTAATTTGCAATGTGGGACTTCTAGTCTTGGACCTTTTTTGCTTGAAGTTACATGGACATATGCAGTTTTTCTCTATGGTTTGGTCAAACATAGAAGAATACAAGGGAAACTATGCCCCTTCGATGTGCACTTTTTCTTTCTTCTAAAACAAAAGTTACATTTTCATTTGTAGGAAAAATATATAAAAATAACACTATAGAAATCAAATAAAAACATATCATTGATTGAAAGAAGAAAAATATGTTTGGCATTTCTTAGTTGTTTTTTTATCAACCCATAGTATTAATGGTGAATTATATGATACCAAGCATGCGTGCACACACACATAAGCATACCAATGTAAATCTATCTTAACTCAAAATCCATCTTAATATCACACTAATCAAAACTAACATAATATATCCATGCATTTTCTTTCTTAAAATGTGTGGTTATAAAATCCCAATACTTTTCCAAATAGATATTTGTGGTTGTAAGAACAAAATGATTGAAAATATCGTTTTCATCTTTTTGACCAGATTGCCCTCATTTGAGATTCCTTTATATGAAGGAACCAACAAGTTTATAAGAAATCTAAGTAATCTCTCACTTTTCTTAAGGTAGGATAGACCAATTTTGATCTCAATGGAAGTTAACCACGACCACCATCATCAAAATGTTGTGGGAAAACAATAATCTTGTTTCATTTCACACACTAATAAAAAGATGTTAAATAAATAAATAAATAATGTTGTGAAAATATTTCAAAATTATAAAACTTTTAATTTATTTGTGAGGATCCTTTTCACCTAAGATTTAAGTTTAATTTCAATTTAAGTTTAATTTCAATTTAAGCAATAAAATAGATACATAATTTCTAAACATGTGTGTAAAAAGAATCAAAGTAATAAAATAAATACATTTCTAAACACGTGTTTATTGTTCAATTGGAATGGTTGTTGTGCATATTTTTAAAAGAGTAATATATAATTCAATAAGATGTGGTTGGATGGTGGTATGGCAATAACTTGGTTGAAGTTTAGCATTGGTTTAAGTATATTTTATACAGTATGAGTGGGTCTAATGGTTAATACAACCTGAGTGGGCCTAATGGTTAAGAATATGTGTTTCCTCTTAAGAGGTCACAGGTTCAAATCTAGAGGGGGGTAGGGTATGTATACCTTTGTAGACTTTACCAGTCAAATCGTTGGGCGGAGGGGGGTCCTTTGTCCCACAAACAAGGGGGTCTCATACACCAATTTGGTGTGCTGGCTTGGCCATGACCTTAAAAATAGATTATTAATACAGCCTGAGTGGGCCTAATGGTTAAGAACATGTGTTTTCTCTTAAGAGGTCATAGGTTCAAATC
>ML778753.1:807358-832863 GCA_009831015.1 Picea engelmannii
TGGTGTGTTGGCTTGGCCGTGACCTTAAAAATAGATTATTATTATATACAGCCTGAGTGGGCCTAATGGTTAAGAACATGTGTTTCCTCTTAAGAGGTCACAAGTTCAAATCCAGAGGGGGGTAGGGTATGTATACCTCCGTAGACTTTACCAATCAAATCACTGGGCCGAAGGGGGGTCCCTTATCCCACAAACAAGGGGGTCTCATACACCAATTTGGTGTGGCTGGGTCGAAGGGGGGTCCCTTGTCCCACAAACAAGGGGGTCTCATACACCAATTTGGTGTGGCTGGGTCGGAGGGGGGTCCCTTGTCCCACAAACAAGGGGGTCTCATACACCAATTTGGTGTGGCTTGGTCGTGACCTTAAAAATAGATTATTATTATTATTATATGAATTTGTAAGAATGGAAAATAACAATAAACAAGTTATTTTTCTTTATTATTGTAAAATTTAAAAGATTAGAATTATTGTTTAGCTCATCTACTTTGGACATTGAATTTAGTTAAGAGGATTATTATTATTATTGGATTTAATAGGGGAAACCTACTAGACAAGAGGATTAATATTATTATTATTGGATTAATATTTACAAAGACAAATCTGACTGGTAAAGTCTATGAAGGTATACATACCCTAGCCCCCTCTGAATTTGAACTTGTGACCTCTTAAGAGGAAACACATGTTCTTAACCATTAGGAACCATTAGACCCACTCAGACTGTAATGGTTAAGAAGTTGGTTTTAATTTATAATATTTATGAAGTTATTGGAAGTTGTTGTTCATATTTATTTTTAATTTAGGAAAAAAGTTAAAAATTTAAATTATTTTAAAAAAATTATTGATATAGTAAAAATAAAATGTTGATATTATTTGTTTTAGTGAGTAAGTAATTGTGATTGATTATTTGTTTTAATTTATGAAGCCATTGGAAGTTGTTATTTATATTTATTTTCAATTTAGGAAAAAATTAAAATTTTAAATTATTTTAAAAATTTATTGATATATTAAAATTAAAATATTGATATTATTTTTAATAAAATATGTTTATTTTTTTTTAATTAATTTAAAATCCTATATCATTAAATAATATTTAATAACACAATATTTATTATTTCATTTTTATGAATTGAGTTTAAGTTGAAAGATTAATAATAATAATAATCTATTTTTAAGGTCACGGTCAAGCCAGCACACCAAATTGGTGTATGAGACCCCCTTGTTTGTGGGACAAGGGACCCCCCTTTGCTTTGACTGATAAAGTCTACGAAGGTATACATACCCTACCCCCTCTGGATTTGAACCTATGATACAACAACTTCTATGAATTGAGTTCAAGTTGAAAGATTACATAATATTAAATATGATACAACAACTTCTATATAAAAATGAAATAATAAATATTGTGTTACTAAATATTATTTAATGATATAGGATTTTAAATTAATTAAAAAAATAAACATATTTTATTAAAAATAATATCAATATTTTAATTTTAATACATCAATAAATTTTCAAATTTATTTAAAATTTTAATTTTTTTCTAAATTGAAAATAAATATAAATAACAACTTCCAATGACTTCATAAATTAAAACAAATAATGAATCAAAATTACTTACTCACTAAAACAAATAATATCAACATTTTATTTTTATCAATAATTTTTTTAAAATAATTTAAATTTTTAACTTTTTTTCGTAAATTAAAAATAAATATAAACAACAACTTCCAATAACTTCATAAATATTATAAATTAAAACCAATCACAATCACTTTCACTGAAAAAATAAAAAATAAAAAAAATAATAATGTAAGAATCACAATCACTTTCACTGAAAAAAGAAAAAATAAATAAAAAATAAAAAATAATGTAGGAATGCCATTCCTCAATAATGATAGAGAAGGAATGATTCAAGTAACCCAACCAAAAGGGTAGATACACATTATAAGAGTGTGAACTCACAAGACTAGCAGGTACATCACGTAAGAAAGCAATTGTCCATTCCAACACTTAAGAAACAAACACCTTCGAACCACAAAGTAAAAGTCTCCTACATTCAGACAACCCATGACAATGCACCACATGGGGCTCACCAGGGTTTGTCTATTTTGACAAATAAAACACACATATCCATCCTAAACATATAACATCATGTCTCCTATTGTTTTTTAAAGTAATTTACAATGCAAAACTTACTATCATGAAAACTTTCAATCAATTTGTTCTTAAAGTTATAGAGAATGTTCTTAAAGTTTTATGGAATGGTCCAAAATATCTTATCAATATGAGAACAAAATATGTAATTATTTATTTTATATTTATTTATATGAATAGTTTTTTTCATTTAGAGCAGAAAGTTAAGGTGTATATTCATTTATTTTTTATTTCTAGGTTTATGAAGATAAAAATGTTGAATGCATGTGTATATTTGTAAAAGTGGGGTGTGTATATGTTATGGATGCATTTTTTAAAATGAAAGTGTGATTTTGTTAGTTTTTTAATTTGAGATGAGATGTGAAGATGTACATTTGTTAGTGTTCTTCAAATCGAAGGTCTACATTTGTAACAAATTCACACTTTCACCCTCTACACTTTCATTGAAAATAGGATTGGAAAGTAAAGATGTAAATTTCAATAAATATGTGCATTTGTAAACTCGAGTGTGAGGATGAAGGTGAGTAATTGTTATAAATGCACACCTTCAATGCACAAATCCACCCTTAATGATCCTTCAATGCCCAATTCCACCCTCATCTTCATTGAGGGTGGGGGTGAAGGTTTGTATTTGTTATGCACACCTTTATTGAGGGTGACGGTGAGAGTTAGAGGTGAAGGTGTGCATTAGCAAATGCACACATTCACCTTGGGGTGACACACATTATCACCTTCGTAGCCACCCCACCATCACCCTCACCTTCATTGAGGGCGAGGGGTGAATGTGTGCATTTGTTCACCTCTAACTCCACCCCCACCCCCACCCTCACTTTACAAATGCAAAACCTTCAGTGCCTAACCCCACCCACAATGACTCAATGTGCTTCACCCCACCCTCAACCTTAAGCATAAGGGTGGGAATGGGGATAAGATGAGGGTGAGGGTGAGGGTGGGGATGGAAAAATAGATGTGCACTAATGTGCTTGATCTCACCTTTACTGAGTTAAGGTGGAGCTAAGGATGAACACCAATGTGCTTCACCCAACCCACCCTCACCCTCAATGAAGATGTGCATTTCTTGCAAGTGCATACTTTCACTCCACCCCCACTTGAGAAATGCACACCTTCACTTCCCACCCCAATCTCACGAGGGTGAGTAACAAATGCACAACCTCACCCTCCTCCTCTATCCCCACTCTCCTAAAACATAATATATAATACCTGAATATAATCTTATAAAAGAATTTATTTGAATCATAATAGTTGTAATACCAAAAACCGATGATTATTGCATTCCTAATTCATATAAAGACGATTCCCTTTTACATCTAAACCAAAAATGTGAACCACAATGCTCGTGAAAAGAGGAGAGTGGGAACACCATGTACTATGTGAAAACCCCATAACACAAAAAATCTCAAATAACTAAACATGACATTAATTTCAATTTCAATCTTCTTAATTACATTAAACAAAAGGAAATACACCTTTATCACTCTTTTTTTTTCCAGGGAAAAAATTTGCTCAATTATATTAGGGATGTAATTTGTTTACATCTTTCATTTCATAATCAAGATTCTACAGTAGATCATCAAAATCTAGCTATGACAACACAGTTCATTACAATACCAAGAGGAAATGCTAGAGGTATACTCTCGCATTCTCAATACTAAGCCCAAAGCTTCTATAACAAAAACTAGTAAACAAAAAACTGATACAAAAACAAAGGTGAGCCCTTATACAACAAAAGTTCAATAACACATATCTGCTAGATCACATTAGCAAATATATTAATGAATTTTGATATGTCTCCTCGGGCCTTCATCTCCATTTGTCCATCGGTAATAAGATACCATTCCTTCAGGTTCACCCAAAGCCTGCTTTGAGAGTATATATGCATCAGTGTTAAAGTCTCTATAGATGTGTTGGAAACTAATTGTATGAAAATTCTGGATAAGTAATTTGATTATTTTCTTCCATCTTCTATAGAGCTAACCCGTAGTCTCCCTTTGTCTGTGAGCCATTCAATAACAACTTTTGAATCTCCCATGATATGGATACATGGGATCTTCAAATGTTCTAGTAGCATAAGTGTGACCCATGCTCCCAATAGCTCCGCCCTCGTATTTCTTTCTTTACCGCAATTATAAGTCCACCTATAAAATATAGTCTCCTTGATCTTCATGACGCCTCCTGCTCCACTCCCAATGCCATCCTTTGATGCTACTCCATCGAACCATGCAAGCGCTGAGTTCTGAAGATGATTTATCATTATAGTTCTCGGAAGTCGAGGCTTAGAAAGGCTACCAAAATTAGATTGTAGTGCCAGAGTATTGTAAAGCACCACTTGCATAGAAGGAATTGAATCTTCAAATATTGCCTTATTACACTCAAGCTAGGTAAACCATATTACATGTGTTGTAATCGTAGTGGGAACAGTCTTTTCCATATACCAATTTTTCAAACACTCTAAAAGATTATTATCGACCCACTCTCTATCAAATTTTAGAACTTGTTTTAGGATTTTCCAAACTATAATGGAGAAAAGACATAACTTGAATAAGTGAAAAGTTGATTCAATGTCTTTCTTACAAAGAGGGCATCGCCCCAGACACTTTATCACTTAATATAAATAAAATATATAACATCTATTAATTAAAATGAAAAAAAAAAACTCCATCTTAACTAAATCTTTTACAAAAACCTAAAAATTTATACTTATATAAAAATTTTAAAACTCTATACTTATTTTAAAACCTAAAAATTTATACTTAAATTTCTTTTGGATTCCTTATATTCTATAACTAAAAAAACCTAAATATTTATTTCATATTTATATTCAAAATTATTTTTAATTTTTGATATTTTTAAAATTAAATTTTTCAATACAACTATAAGTACGTTAATATATACTACATATAAATGTGTAAGTTAAACTAATTTTGGTCTCAGTGTTAATTGTCATAAATCATAAATGTATACTATATTTAAATAATTAATTAAACTATGTTAAATCATTTTTTTTTATCTTATTAGAAATTGCGAATTAAAAAAGTGAACTCCCCATCTCTTTATTAATTTTTACTAATAAAAAAATATAAAAATTATAAATGCGATTGAGTTTAGGAAGAATAAACCTTCCCTATAATTCTTTGTTAATTAAAAATATTTAAAATTTTTAAAAAAAGTTTTTATAATTATGAAATTTAAAATAAATGATAATTAATTTTGTCAACTAATTATTTTGATGATGATAGATGTCCACTGAGACCAAATTTCGAATTTGGTTTATTGGACCTTAAGAAGGTAAGGGTTACTTGGATTTCTTTAGAATTTTATTTTTCTGCTTGAAAAACATTAAGAGAAGTGTTCAAAGATCACCATAGTTTTGTTGAGTTAGAAGGTTAGGAAGATTTGTAGCGTGACAAATCTTTTGAAATTGAGATCTGATTTGTATATACGTCAGACATTCTAAGAGAAAGTAAATTTCATCTTCAACCCTCTCAATGTCACACATATGACAGATTCTTTCGTCCTAGGGTGTTTTGGGAATTGTCCATCACCGAGTTTCACTATGGAGCTCGTGAGATTTATTCTTATTTTAGCAATGTTGATTCTCTTTTTTACACTAATCAGAACATATAGATACTTTTGATCTTCTAGATTAGGGTTGATCACCTCCTTGTAGAATCTTAATTTTCTTTCGCCCTCTAATTCTTTATTTCACCACGATTTCTCCTTAAATTCAGATGTAATAATATTTTTAATATTATCATTTTCCCATGGAATGATCTCTTCCTTTATTTCCCAACGATTTAGCCAAGATCGGGCATGTTTATGCCATCCTTGCTTGAGCCGAAGGTGGTGTTGGATGATGTTTGAAGCGATTTTGGGGAGCCTCTTGTCTTCCATGGTGTTTAACTTGTTCTTATACATTAGGTACTTGGTCATGGCTATGCTCTTAATGGAGGAAAAACTCGCTTCTATAAGGAGGATATGATAGAGTGTATTGGCTTTAATTTTGAGATTATAAGTTATAAAATTCCTTTGGATCTACTCTATGTTTCTCCAAGAATCTCTAGAGATATTGTATCCCTAAACTTTGCATCCATATAAAATAACATGAGTGACAAGAGTCTCAAAGAGAATTTTCATCTTATCCCATATCCAAAGGTCTGTTGATTTACAATTGTTTTCAAGTCCATAATAAGCTTTCCACCCTCCATTTATCCTTTTGTCAATCACTTGAGCTCGTGATGAATATCGATTATAGGATATTTGCATGAAGACGCTTCCTACAAGTTGTTGTTGTCATATACGAAAGATCGTAAGTGGTTTTTTTGGATTTAATGATCAAAACTTTTGTTTTCTCAATGTTAACAATCATACCCGTACTAGAGCAAAAATCCTTGAGGCTTCTTAGTTGCTTGCTGAGATCACAATGACTCCTTACCATAAGAACAATATCATCGATATAAAGAAGAAGACTGATGACTATACTGGTGAGAATTGGGCCGACACAACTTGCTTCTTCCAAACAATTTTCTAACTTGTCAATGTAAATGCCAAAAACAGTAGGGGACATGGGACAACCTTGCTTGACACCTATATTACAGTCAATCTCTTTTGACTAGCCCTCAATGTAACTAATCTTGGCAATAATGTTCTCATACAACCTTACCACAACATCCCTCAACTTAGAAGAGACTTTTATCTCTTCCAACCTATTCCAGAGGTTCGTCTTGGGCACTGTGTCAAAAACTTTTCTAAAGTCAATAAAACAACAAAGGAGATTGGTTTTATTATTGCAACACTCATTCACAATAATCTTAAGCATAGCAAGGTGGTTCACAATTGAATGATAACTCCTAATTCAACCTGTCCTTTAGCTCTTTTACCGTGACTTTTTAACCAAATGCTAATATTCTTTTCCAAAATGATCCATAAAACTTTGCCAAAATGAAACTAATCATAATCATCTTATAATCATAGTGATTTTTTTTATAAGTTAGGTTTATATGTAAAATAATATATATATTTTTATATTTCTTTATTAATTTAATTTTATTTTTATTTTTTATAATTATGAAATTTAAAATAAAATGGGAATTAATTTTGTCAATTAATTATTTTAAAAATAACTTGATGGTGAAAAGTTAAGTTTACATTTAAAATAATATATCTAGTTTTATTAACATTAAAAATTTGTTATGGTGAAAAGTTAAGTTTACATTTAAAATAATATATCTAGTTTTATTAACATTAAAAATTTGATCTTGAGACAAAATGGAAGCACAAGCTTACCAAGTTCGTAAATGAAGATGGGTGGGGTGAAAGTGTGTATTTTCACATTCTTACTGGATGAAAGTGTACATGAAAGTAACCTGAGTAAGGGTGTGAGTTGTAAGTTTTAAATCTGTGAAGTACAACAATGCATATATATTCTTAAGCAAAACAAAAATTAATCAATGGCTCATTCACATAGTACACAGAGATTTATACCGGAAACCCTCCACCAGGAAAACCTTTCTTATTTCATTATATCAAATTTCACCATTCACCATACAATATATACAATGTTTTTAGGTATTTCGTAGATACCAAAACCCTAATCCCTTAATCCGAGATTAATTTAGAAAACCGCTAAAAATAGCAAAAACCACCAAAAATTAAATTTCGGGGCGCTGCCCCGAACGCTGCGCGTAACCAGGGGGGACCATACCTGCCCCCCCTGGGACCCCCCTAAAAAGCACACGACACAAGGAGTGCTACTACGAGGGATCGTCAGACGCAGTTGTCGAATCTGACGCACCCACACACACACATGCAAAGAATATAACACATACCCAACATTCTCCCACTTGTTGTTTTCTTTGCATCCAAGGGTCCACAGGATTATATATAGTCAACAATCCAGGGCAACAATGCCCATTGTTACTCTACACCATGATAACTTTTCTGTGCTCATAGACTTTGTTAATGAATCTGCAACATTCTTCAAAGTGTCAACCTTTTCCAGTAACACCTTCTTTTCCTCAACCATGTCTCTTACAAAGTGATATTGAACATCAATATGCTTTGTCTTCGAATGATAAGCTGGGTTCTTTGCCAGGAAGATTGCACTCTAACTGTCACAAGATAATCTCACTACTTGTTGTACCAACCCAATACCTGAACACAATCTCTGTAACCATATTGCTTCCTTGCTTGCATGAGTGGCTGCCATGTATTCAGCTTCTGTACTTGAGAGTGCCACTACAACTTGTCTTTTTCTCATCCAACTGATTGCTCCTCCAAATAGGTTAAACACATACCCACTTGTATATCTTCTACGATCAAGATCTCCAGCCCAGTCTGCATCAACAAAGCCATTTATGTCCACCACTCTATCCAATCTGGTCTTCCTTGGTAGCACAATCCATAATTGGTAGTGCCACACAAATACATGAAGACCCTCTTTACTGTTGTCCAATGCTCCTTCCCTGGTTTTGACATATACCTGCTCAAAAATCCCACTGCATGTGCAATGTCTGGTCTAGTACAAACCATTGCATACATCAAACTACCAACTGCACTGGCATACGGAACATGGGACATGCCCTCTTCTTCTTCCTGTGCCTTGGGACACTGATCTGCATATAACTTTACACCTATAGGAATAGGAACCTTGATCGATTTACTTCCATGCATATTAAACCTCTGCAATATCGTCTCAACATATTTTCTCTGATTCAACCAGAGTTTCATGTTAGCATGGTCTCTTTTAATTCCCATTCCCATAATGAAGTTAGCAGCACCGAGATCCTTCATGTCAAATTTGGAGGATAGTTGTGATTTCACCTCCTTGATAACATCCATGTTATTTCCTACCAACAACATGTCATCAACATACAACACTACATAAATGAAGTGATTGCCAACCTGCTTGGAATATACACAGCGATCAACCATGCTTCTCACAAATCTCAATCCAAGGATGTATGTATCAAACTTTTGGTACCACATCCTAGGTGATTGCTTCAGACCATATAGTGACTTCTTTAGCTTACAGACTAGCTCTTTCTTTCCCTTCACTACAAAGCCTTATGGCTGCTTCATGTAGATTTCTTCTTCCAGATCCCCATGTAGGAATGTTGTCTTCACATCCCTCTGTTCCACTTCAAGATCAAAAGCAACAACAATAGATAAAATAAATCTAATAGAAGTTAACTTAGCAACAGGAGAAAAAATCTAACCAAAATCAATTCCCTCTACCTGGGAATAACCTTTTTCTACTAGTCGAGTTTTGTATTTCTCCACTTTTCCTTTTGCATTAAACTTCTTCTTAAACAACCATTTGCTACCAACATATTTTCTTCCAGCTGGCAACTCAACTATATCCCATACCTCATTCTTACCCAAGGCATCCATTTCTTCAACCATGGCCTTCTTCCATAGTTTACTATCCTCTGAATTCATTGCTTCCCTGACAGTTATGGGATCATCATCAGTAATAGATAAAGCAAAATTGGAACGAAAATCAAGTGGACTATACCTTTTTGGTTGCCTTATTTCCCTCATTGATCTCCTCAATACTGGGGTATGAGGTTCTTCTTTTTCTTCTGTTGCTTCATCTTCCTCAGATGATTCTGATTTTGCATCATCCAACTCTAGCTCTATTTTCTCAGGTTCTTCTAGCCTTGGTAGGAATTCCTTTTTGGAAACATCTTTTACCTCTCTGAAAACAACATATCGACTGTAAACAATCTTCTTGGTTTCTGGGTTCCAAAGCTTATAACCTTCCACACCATCTTTATAACCAATAAAGATACACTTTTCAACCTTTTTATCCATCTTACTCTTATTTTCCTTTGGAACATGTACATAAGAATCACAACCAAACACTTTAAGATGTTGAAGAGAGGGTTTCTTTCCAATCCATACCTCGTGTGGAGTTTTATCATCCAACGCTGATGAGGGTGATCGATTAACCATGTAACATGCTGTACCCACTACCTCTACCCATAATTCCTGTCCTAACTCGGCACCGCTGAGCATGCTCCTTGCTTTTTCCATAAGTGTCCTGTTCATCCTTTCTGCAACTCCATTTTGCTGAGGAGTGTATGGAGTAGTCTCCTGCCATACTATACCACACTTCTTATAGAATTCTTCGAATTCATTTCCGTAGAATTCTCCACCATTATCTGTTCTCAATACCTTTATTTTCTTCTTTGTCTGATTTTCTACCAGAGCCTTAAACTCTTTAAATCTATCAAATACCTCAGATTTCTTTCTAAGAAAATAAATCCATGTGTTCCATGAGAAATCATCTATGAATGAAACATAATACATAGACTTACCTAGTGATGGAACATGCACAGGTCCAAACACATCACTGTGTATCAACTCTAAGATCCCCTTTGCTCTTGTAGCACCAGATGAGAATCTTACTCGATTCTGTTTACCATATATGCAATGTTCACATAAATCAAAATCTAGAGTGCAATTAGACATACCTTCAACCATACCTTTACTGTGTAGTGTTCGATGGAACTTTTCTCCAATATGTCCCAGTCTTTGATGTCACAACATGGTCTTCTTTTCTGGGACARTGTTGATCTTGTCTCCTTCATTTCTCTACTCAGGGACAACAAAACTGTTACACCCATTAGTATAAGTTATTCCCAACAACTTGTACAGAGTTCCACACCGAACTCCCCTCATCAACACCATTGCTCCTCGTACCATCTTGCAAGTGTTCTTTCCAAATATAGTATTCACTTCTGCATCATCCAACTTGCTTACATATATTAGGCTCATGACTAGTTTTGGAATGTGAAGAACCCCAGGGAGTGTTCTAATCCTTCCATCTTTTAGCAACAACTTAACCCTTCCATGTCCCATGATTTTTGTTGTCGAGTCATTTCCTAGGAATACATCACCACCATCATATTTTTCATATTCAGAGAACCACTCCCTGTGAGGAGTCATGTGGCATGAAACACCTGAGTCAATCAACCATACATCATGGTCTGCATGTGTACATGTAGATGCCAGGTAAACATCACCTCCTTCTTTAGTGGAGGTTTTTGCCTCTGTGGAAGAGGTATTATCAGATCCCTTTGGTTTTTCAACCTTCTTAGACTTGCAATCTTTCTTATAATGCCCTGTTTTACCACACTTCCAACATTTCCTCAAAGATTTTCATGGAGACTTAGATCTACCTGTAGATTTAGATCTCCCCCCCCCGAAGTCTTACCAAGATTCTTGTCTTGGGTACAACCTCTTACAAATAAAACATCTATGCTATGACTATCCATGCTTTTCTGCCTCATCTCTTCAGATAACAAGGATGCAACTACATCCTCATACTTCAATGTAGATTGAGTGGTACTACCTATTGCTACAACCAAATTATCCCAAGAGTATGGAAAAGAACATAACAAAGTAATACACTTATCTTCTTCTGCAATCATAATATTAATAGAGACAAGTTGACTTACCAGAGTATTAAAGGCATTTAGAGGTTCTGTCACAGAATCTCCATCTTCCATCCTAAGATGATACAACTTCTTTCGAAGAAACAACTTGTTTACCAGGGACTTTGATTGATACAAATTCCCCAACTTATCCCATAGTTCATTGGTTGTAGATTCTCTTGAGACATTCAACAACACTGAATCTGCCAGGCAGAGTCGAATAATACTCCTTGCTCTTCTGTCCAACTTCTCCCAATCTTCCTTCGACATATCAGTAGGTGGTGTACTGGTAGTTTGTGTACTAGTAGGCTGTGTACCAATAGCCTGTGTGCTAGTAGACGGTGTACCAGTAGGCTGTGTACCAAGATCCACAACGATCCATTGTTCTTTGTCTACAAGAAGATCCTCCATCTTCAGCTTCCATAGCTCAAAGTTTTCACCATTGAACTTCTCTATCTCGATTCTAGAAGAGCTTGCCATTCCTCTTTCTGCACTCAAATCACCACTGTAAAAGCTCCCACTAAACCCAGGTTTATCACAGACCCAAGATAAACTTGATCTATCAAGACTGAGCCAAACCTTCAACAACAAAGGCGTCCCTCTGAAGCCAAAAACGAGCTCTGATACCACATGTAAGTTTTAAACCTGTGAAGTACAACAATGCATATATATTCTTAAGCAAAACAAAAATTAATCAATGGCTCATTCACATAGTACACAAAGATTTATACTAGAAACTCTCCACCGGGAAAACCTTTCTTATTTCATTATATCGAATTTCACCATTCACCATACAATATATACAATGTTTTTAGGTATTCCGTAGATACCAAAACCCTAATCCCTTAATTCGGGATTAATTTAGAAAACTGCTAAAAATAGCAAAAACCGCCCCCAAAAATTTTTCGGGGCGCTGCACATAACCAGGGGGGGCCATACTTGGCCCCCCGAGGACCCCCCTAGGAAGTGCCCGACGTACATGACACAAAGAGCACTACTACGAGGGATCGCCAGACGCAGTTGTTGAATCCGACAGGCCCACACACACACATGCAAATAATATAACACATACCCAACATGAGTAAGGGTGCGTGTGACACATGTGTACATGAAAGTAACCCGAGTAAGGGTGTGTGTTACATGCACACCTCATCCCTGGCCCTATCCTCATGCACACCATCACCATATGAAAGTGTTGGTGGTGGAAGTTGTTTAATTGTATAACAAACAATCTTCTTAGTTCGACAATTTCTCAAAATCTAGCGATGAATAATCATGATTTTGATAATGAGAATTTGCGGTTTCACAAACTCTACCAATATAGATGGATTTTTAGACCCAACTTTTATTAAAACAATTCTATATCCCAATTTCACCAATTCAAACTCATTATTCCAAAATTTTGTCAAAAATATGTTGAATTTGTAAGAAAAAACACCGAAAAACAAACATCTTTTGCTAATGTTCAATGTTTTTTTCCAAGGAAAATCTCATGGGAAAATGCAAGGGATGCTTTCCCAAACGTGTGGATAGCAACCTCAATGAACTTATCGATAAAGAGAATTTGAATTGAGCACTTATTGACAACTAGCTAAATACCCAACAACACTAACAACAATTAATTGAATTAATCCCTTAAACTTAAACTACATGATTAACTTATTCCTTAATAATGAAATGAGAATACGTACATGTAAACTTTCACCAAAATAATGAATAGTAAAACACACATGCACCCCTTCACCCAAAAATAATAGATAATAATATGTGTACAAATTATTAAAATAATTTCCGACACCATAATCATTTGGTACTATTAATTCACAAATACAATAATAAAAGTCACCGCTTGCTAAATCAGATCATATCAAAGTTAAGATAAACTCAAACTCAAATCTAAGATAAACTCAAACTTGGGGATAAGGAAATCCCTATTCCTGATTTCTATTATCAAAAAAATGCAAATTGCCTCCACGATCAAATGACGTGGCGAGGCCATTTGAGGAAAAGATCCCGCACAGTGGAGGATCATATCCACGTGGCCTCCATGACCGAACCCCATTCGCGAAGCACAAAGACAACGGACAATTCGGAGCCTCGCGGGCAGCGACGTACACGTGGCGGTCAGCATTGGGTAGAGATCTATCTCTTGCTCTTTAATTTTGTTTATTTTCTGCGGAGTAAGGCAAGTCTGGCACCTTCAGGGTTGGTGCTGGTGGCGAGGGTATTGGATCGAACCCTAGACCTCTTTTACTCTGTATAAGGCCTTTGGTCGCTTATTCCTCACGCTCTCTCATTAAGTCGCCCACCTGCTCTTCAGAAAATAAAAAAAATTACAGACCCTTGAATCTCTCGTTTTCTTTTTGTGTTTGCTTGAAATAAAAGAGAGACAGTCAAATGCTTCAACCCCGCCACTGTACAGTTTCGTCTAATGCAGAGCCGAAACCCTTCGTGTACTGCCCATATAAAATACTACAGCAGGGATACCAGGTGGAAGCTTTTAGCCAAAGACGATTTTCCTAATGGATTGTAAGGTCGATCAAATCCTCTATTTCGGGTCAATTAGATCTGTGAAGGCTTTCAAGCCCATTTGAGAAGTCGGATCGCTCTACAGCAATTTACTATCGATTCTCACTGTGCACAAGTCTGGCCGGCACAGATCTTACAAATTGCAAGTATTGTATTTGAAGGTCAGTTATCTTCTCATGCAAAAATTTTGTGATTAATGTGGGATGTATATTTTTGTGGGTTTTCAGCTTAATAATTGTAAAACTATGTTTTTATTTTCGTTTTTGTTATTTCTTCTTTCTCATATGAAGAATTGGGCTTTGATTTTTCTAATTAAAATGAGTACAAGGAATGGTTTCCTTTGTTCTCTTATTTTTTCTTTATGGGTTAATGCGACTGATCCATGGTATGTTTGTGTGAGCCTGACACTTGAACCCATGCATATGTATATGTATCGATAGAAGTCTATTTTTTTTGATGTACATATATGGATTTCAGGCGTGGAAGGTAGAAGATACATTGGAACTTATTATTCAATGTATGGGGTTTTCTCTATTGCATCTCCGTTGCAGAATGTGGGTTCTTAACCCTGAAAAATGATTTACATTTGCTCTATATGTGGGGGGTAAGATTTTGTGTATCGTAAGGCATGGATATGAGATATAAGTTTGATCAGGAGGTGGTTCAAGAAATTGGAAATTAGATGATCAGCCGTCCACCTTATTTCAAGACATTTATTCTAAATTAGAAAATTGTGCCTTTTGAGCTTACAGATGATATGATCTCTGCAGTTTTACTCTTAGCTACCTGGTTCCCTTTTCTAGATGTTTTTGCAACTTTTTTGACGTCTATACAGAGGGTTATTTCATTTTTCTTTACCCAAATATTCTACAATATTGTTCTTGTCAGCTTGGCTTTTCCTCTCACTTTCCTTCGTTTTATTCATGTTGCATCATTCTGAAAACCAATGTCTTTGTCTCTGTGAAAAAGATCCAGTAAATATTTTTCAGCTGTGAAGTACTGAATAATGCTTTGTTTGGAAGTGGGAGAAGTAATCCAGGTACCTTATTGAGCTCATCAATGTTTTCATATTTTTCTTGTATGAAGGCCCCCCTGCATGTTAATGTCTACATGTATCAATTTTTCAGGAGTCTCGAACTTGTTTGAAACATAAACACATTCTTCTTTGTTTCCTTATGTTAGATGTATTGGATTTTAAATTGCATCTTACTCTATATTGACTTGAAATAAATAGTAAAATTTTGCCTTCTTCTAGTGACTGACCTAGCAATTTAGAAGGCAAGGTTTTTGATTGCCAGGTGTTTTCTTGATAGTGTATTTGCTTAAGCTTTTGAACATGCACAGAAGAATCTGCATATTATACATCTGCCCGATTGAGTCCAAACAGTGGTTGAGTATAGCCTACTTTTTTAGTCTGGGGTAGGGCATTGCATGTCGGTGCAATAGCAGGTATTGGTGAGAACCTAGAAGGCCTTTTTGAAAAATAGGAGTGATGAATGCCCCTTTTGCAGTTGGTAGTCATTTGTTACTGTTTATTAAATATTTTAACTGTGTTTTGATGATATTGAACTTGAAGTATTAGACTTCTAATGGCATGGGAAAGTTCAAGTTTTAACCTATAATATTAACGGTAGCCCTTCTGCTCTGACTGTACAGTTGAAGGATTAGGGATCGATGGCAAACCAGATGAAAGGAAAAACACAACCTGTAAATTGGTCTTACACACCAAGGCAGCCTCATCTCCCTCCTAAAAGTCCTTTCCCAAGCATGGGGCCAGCTTTTGTAGATTATGGTCCTAGTCCTTTCAAGGGACAAAGAAGCTCTCCGCATGCAAGGGAAGGATATAGGCAGCATCAACGAACTTCTTCAGAAAGTATTCTCATAGAGGAGCAGCCTTCCTGGCTTGATGATCTGCTTAATGAACCTGAAACCCCAGTCAAGAAGGGCTCTCATCGACGCTCTGCGAGTGATTCTGTTACTTTTTTGGAGGTTCCTAGTACAATTTCAAGAATAGAGAACATTGCAGAAGCGGAGTTTGATAGGAGTGTAAAATCTCTTTTCTCACGTACTTCTTCAGATGCTGATTGGATTGATCAGGAGTATCGTACATCGAACTCTTATCAGGCAAAGTCAAAAAAACCACCAATCAGAAGTTGGGATGCCTCTGTAAATTTAGGAACAACATACAAGGGTGGTTCAAACAATGCAAGGGAGAGTCGTAAAATAGCAAACCTGGGAACATCATTGCTTACACAAGATTCTGAAAGTGCGACAATCTCTGTGGTTAAACGAGAAGAACAACAAGAATGTGATGGACACGATGCTGCAAGTTCAGGTTTAGAAGGGAGGGACACCACACATTTCAAACTGGATGATCCTGATGTGGATCAAAAGCGAACAAAGCAGTGAGTAATATTTGCAGTCATATATATGTTGTATTTGTATGTGGCATATTTGGTATAGTCATTTGCTTTAGGAGTATATTCTCTTCTTCCACGTTTCCTTTGATTATGGAATATAAGATTCTTAAATTTGCAATGAAATATTGTGTTATAAAACCATTGGGTGCTTCTCCACGTTCTAATGCATTTCATTATAATTTATAACTGTGGCTCTGTGGTTGCTTTTGGAGTCGTGCCTATCTGGTGGCTAGGCTAGTTGCCAAGAAACACAATTCAAGCACTTTATATGATAGTTGCAGTTTTCTTATACTAGTTGGTTTTGGCAGTCTTTTTAGTTTTTATGAATCCCAAACCTAATCTCTATTTTTCTTAGAGTTTACTTGTAAATTGATTTAACATGAATGGATGGCAAGATGTCATGTAATATGCAAGTCTAGAGTGATTTAACCAATGTTTTCTGCCGAAGAGTTAGACCTCAGATTCTGTCTCAGATTAAAAGCATTTGAGTTGTATTTTTTGCAAACCCTGCTCATAGATATTACTTATCCTACTCCTGTGCTGGTCATGACCTAGAATAGGATTTTGTGTAGGTAGCCATGGAAGTGTAGGATCCGGCCTGTAGTAGTGGCAATTTTGTGCATAAAGAATTTTTGTGGCTTCATGTTCAGCTTGGTTGCAACATAATTGGAATCGAGTATTTGAGCATGGGGCTAGATCTTCAAGCCTAAGTGACTAGAGCTCCAATATGTTCTGGCTGTGCTACAGCAGCTTCAACATGGTTTTAAGTTTGACATGTTAGATGTTTCATAAAATTACACACAGTTTATCTGTACAGAAACTAGTGCATCCTTGTACCTTTCAGTGCTATGGTTGTGAAGCATCTCTCATGTTGTTGTCCTCATTTTCCAAGCAAGTTTAAGGTTGCAATCATTGCAGCTCTAGAGCCTTGTCTGCCATGTTCACACTTATATCTTACAGTGAATTTTTTGTTTTTACCCAAGCTTTTGTGCGTTGATTGGGGGTATTTTTGAAGTTGCTGTTGTAATTTTAGAAATCACATTCCTTGTAAAATTCTCATTTGAGTATGCCATGATTTGTTCATGCTTGTAAAATTAATGACTGCATAGCTTAATTTTAAGCATTAGATTTACTAGTGTTTGATCAAATACAATTTCTAAGGTTGGTTGCACCTACTGTTCTTTCTTTTGTCCTTGCTAACTCCCACTTATGCAAACCTCGGCAAATATTGAGAGTGGATGTTGCTGACAAAGCTGAACTACATGTGATGTGTGGTATACCAGTGACCCAAGAGTTTGGGTAGTTTTGCAGCTTTTTTGGCCAAGCTGTTGAGGGGAATCTCTGGAATCTCAATATGCATTATGGTGTAATTTTATACAAATATCAGCAACATTGAGAAGTGCATTTTTGTTCTTTGGTGCTTCAGAAGGGAGACAAACACTGATCATGTCCCCTGTAATCATGTAACTATAATAAACATGCTATATAAGAAGAGTTGTCATATATTGAGGCCCCTCAGACCAAGAAGAATTTTCCCTCTTGGGGCATGCCGTCTGCTTACACCTTAGCTGCTCTGAAATCATAGGTGCAGTGCATGTAGATTGTACTTAATCTACATGGATTCTTAGGGTTGGAATTCTCTTGAGCCTTGCATAGCCCAATATCGATAAACATAAATGCTGACTAGAAGTATCTGAGGGTATTTCTGGGCTGTATCCAATAGCAACCATGCTCTAACAGGTATTTCCTTTGATATCCTACAAGACCCTTTCTCAAAACACGAAGAAGTGAATGCAGGGCCCTTCATCAAGGCAGAGAAGCTATGGAATGTGAAAGGGATGACATCCAAATACTGCAACATATGTTTTAACATGACAAAAAGGAAAAAAGGATTGCTTCTTAGAGGCAGTGTGGACAATTCCTTCAGATGCAGATAAAATGGAGCATACATACTCTGAGATAAATGTTTAGCTCCACAGGGATAATTTCATCCTTACAGTGTAGGTTTCCAGCCCAACTACTGATGGATGAAAAATGAAGTTTGATTCCAGTTATTTGGGCTCTGAGACAATTCTCTTGATGATAAATTTTACCTTGAAGAGCAGCACCATCTGCCCATTGTCATTCAAAAGTTTCCTTGATTCTAGCAAAATTGGCTGAAAATTACAGCGTGGTCATAGCTGCTTGACTCTTTTCACAGTACCCCATGTCAATCTTCTCAACCTCGCCTTGGAACTTTGCCATCTATATGAAGGTTTGAAGAATTAACAAAGAATATGAATTTTGAAAAGATTTGAACAAGAAATGAAGAATATTAAAAGGTTTAAAGCTATGCTGCGGGGGAGCGCCCCTCCCTCGTTGTAACACACCCGACCCCTAAATACTCTTTTAAGGGTTGAGGAATCAAAATTATGTTTTCCTTAACTATCTCAAGTCCTAATTCCGGGATCTCCCTCGGCTTTTGCTCGCCATGAGCTTTCTAACGGTTGCCACCATACTGAAGTTTGAGTTCTTGATTGCAAGTTATTGCCTCCCGAAGCACTTCGAGCATTATTAGTCAAGGACCATGTGTATCCATCTCATTCATACCATCTCCAGATTTTTGCATCTATGGTGGAAGTCCATCCACCGTCAAATCCAATGGCGGGGCTTGTTCCTTATTTAACACACAGGCTAGAGGGGAGTTCGACGTTCGGCTCCGAACGCCCCTTTTTTTATCTGCGCACACATTCCTCGGAGTCCCAAAGTCTCGAACTTCCGAAGGAGCCCAAAATCTCGCCACGTGGCTCTGGCCTTCTGGCCGAACGCCCCTTTTTTTATCTACGCACACATTCCTCGGAGTCCCAAAGTCTCGAACTTTCGAAGGAGCCCAAAATCTTGCCACGTGGCTCTGGCCTTCTGGTCTTTCGGTCTATCTGTGACACTGCTCCCCAAACCTCTGGAGTCCTGAAGGGTTCTCCTTGCACGAGGTGGCGTATTAAACGCAGAGGTAAGGACAGGTGGGCCCCGACTACTCCACCCGCCAATAAACCAAGCGAACACGTTCCAAGGGGGAGATGACACATGGCCCCTTCAATGGGTGACACATGTCACGTGGTAATGGGCCTATAGGGTTTGCGAAACGTACGAATCCAGGTGACACATGGGACGTCAATTGTGGGTCCACGTCACCCTAGGTGATGTCAGCTTACCACGTCACCTCAGACTGATCACCTTCCAAGTCCTTCGATCTTACGGTCGCGGTGTGTCCACGTAACCCTTGGATGTATAGCCTTCGTTACTTTGTAACTTCAACATTTGGGGAATTCGTGGTGTGACTTCCTCCTTATTCCTGGAGTGGTCAACGTCGGACTGACCATGGTCGAGATCTAATGGTCAGGAGAGATCCCGAAGGGTCTCTATATCTACAGTTTGTGTTTATTCGCATCTCCTTCATTCGGGGAGTTTACCCGCTCCACACCCCTTGTCTCCCGAAGTAGGACTTCGTCGAAGTGCCGAATACAGTCTAGATCCAACAGACAGGTTAGATCCTGAAGCGTCCTCGGATCTACGGCTACTATCGCTTCGTAACTTCGGTGTTTGGAGGTTCCCTTGCCTTGAACCATACTTCCTTTCGGAGTTTCGAACTCCCAAAGTCTCGGGTACTCCACCAACCTTTGGCCGAGCATTCATGCACTAAGGGGATGACATGCGATAGAGGCCAGGGGTGACACGTGTCCTCGTCAGGAGGTGACACGTGTCACATTCTAATGGCATTTAGGCTCTGTGAGAAGCACAAATCAGGGTGACATGTGGCATATAGGATAGGGGTCCACATCACCCTAGGTGACATCGGCGTGCCTCGTCAATTCGGGACTGACAACCTCCGAGGTTCCTAGCTTCACCTACTTGCCAAACCTCCTGGAGCTCCGAAGTTCCCGCCAGCTGTCTCCCAATACCTGTTAGATCCCACAGTCGAGGTATGTCCACGTAGATCCATGAATCTACGACTTACGTTAATTCGTAACTTCGACGTTCGGGGGTTTCTACCCACTCCACAGTAAGATCTACGGTGGAGAGAAGTTGCAGAGATCGGGGGTAGAACTAACATCCGGGCTGGTTTAACCTCCGCAATCCTCCTAGACTGTCGATCTGTAGATTCGGCAGGATCAACGATTGACATTGATTCCACCACAAGCGAGCAGTTTCTATTGCGGAACTCGGGAAAGGAGATAAACGTCGTGCTAGTTGGGACTCTGCAATCGTCCCTGATCGTAGATCTCCACGCCGGTTCAAGCACGACCGTCGATCCTTGATAGGAGGTTAGCGCTTGAAGAAACTGAGCGAGGTCATAGCCTCGATCACCTGGGTCGGAGTCATAGGCCCTTAGATCTACAGCTCTTAACACTTCGTGGCTTCGGCGTTTGAAAGTTTTGGCGTTAAACCACCTCTATCCTCCCAAAGTGGGACTTCGTCGAAGTGCTTAGCGTTACCTCTTCACTAAGTTTGATCTAATGGCTGAGAGTGCCTTCCACTGGATTTCCAAATCTACGGCTCTCATTACTTCGTGACTTCGACGTTCGGGGAGTTTGATGATATATCATGCTCGTTCTTACGGAGTGGGACTTTGCCGAAGTTGCCTCGACGTGGATCCGACGGTCAAGGGGGCTCCCAAATACTCTCAGATCGATGGTTCACGTTACTTCACGATAATTAAGTGGATCAAGGTTTAATGGTGGGCAAGTCTAATTGTCCCATATAAGGAAACCGCCAGGTGCTGGTTAACCTGGTGGGTAACCGTAACTATCAGTTGCCTTCGGCCGATTTATAAATGGTAGGGTCGAAGCACCCCGAAGTTCCGAAGCCAGAAGGCTTAACTTCTTTCGAGCCTAGCATAGGGTTCCCAGACCTTGGTCACATGGGTCCTTTGAAAACTCTTGGGAGCTACGCACTAATTCCTTTAGCCGTAAATGGGTTAAGGATATGGGCATGAGCCCTCTGTCATGCGGGTGAAAGATCTAAAGGAGGCGTCCTCCTTCATAGGGTTTGAACTTGGAATTCCCACACGGGTAGGTTTTAGAGACCAACAGGACAGCTGAAAGGGGTTCCTGTTTCCACCAACCACAAGCACAACCACTCCTGATGGATTTATCGCTGGCCACCCCTGAGCTAGACCATGATGCTCTGAGAGAGACTCCTTCTTATTGCTCCACGACAGTCAGGGACGGAGGTTACTCTCCTCCTCCCACAGGAACTTAGCAAACAATTTTCACTGTACCAAGCAAGGAGGTCTACACGAGCGCTTCCACAGTCACTCGCCAGCCTCATTTATTAGCTTGGACTGAAATTCTTCCCAACAATTTCTTGCGCTCTCCATGAGCTTGCTTCCCAATTTTCCTTTTTCAACTCTCTTTTCTTCTCGAGATCATTTTCTCCACTCTGCTTCCTTGCAGATCCGCCTCTGCCCCCCCCGAATTACTTCCTTTTTTGCCTTCCTCAGCAAGGTTGCGTGGGTCCGAATCGCCAACTCGTGGTCAGGTCTGGAAGCCTTACAGATGGGTACCCTGCCCCATCTCCTCATTAACTTTTGAGGAGGGCCTTCCAACTACCAACCTAACTGGTAATTCATTTCGGGGTCAGAGGACTGTTGAGCAATTATATCCAGTAAGGTACTAGTTTGGTGAGGGTCATCTCAACCATTCTTGGTTTCCCTCACCATCTCTTTCATCACATCCATGGTCTATCTTGGAAACCCCCCCCTTTCAGTAGTTAAGCAACACTTATCCATTTTCTATAAATAACAGAAAAATACATACATTGACCTTTTATACAAAGGTTCATCAAATCAAACATTCACACATATCCAGTCTGGCCAGTTATAGTTATATTTACAAACTGGGGGAAACATGTGTATTACACTCGCCCTCGCTCCCGAAGCGTGCTCCTAGAGGGAGTGTTCAGGGAGCGCACTCCCAAGGGCACTCCCCCCTTCTGGGAGTGTCTTGGGAAAGAAACGCTCCCTGCCTCAAAAATGGCTCCGAAAGGTTTTAACCCCAATTTTTTAAACTGGGACCTATCACCTGCCATTAAAATGACCCTACAAGCTTGGAAGCAGAACTTTTGGGTGATCATGATGGTGATCATATTCCTGGAGGAGACATGCCACCCCTATCCACTAGCAGCGTTCCAAATGCATCAATTTTGCCTTTATCTTCACAGTGTCCATTGTCATGTGGGGGACTTTCAGCTGCTAGTTGTGTTCCACAAACACTTCCACCTACTCCTATTCCTCTTCGTCAAACTCAAAGAGCATGAGAAAAGAAACTAGAAGTTTCTTGTGGCAAGAGGAAAACTTAGAGCATAGTACTTAGTACTTGTTAATACATACTAGATCTCTTTTTCTTTTTCCTGTTTAGAAGTAGTCTCTAGAACTTAGTACTTTGTTTTGACTCTTTATTATGGCTTATTCTGCAAACAATGAACTTATGAACATTATATGACAGTTTACCTTTGAAGTTTGAAGTTTGAAATTTGAACTATAGACTAAATCTTACAACTCTTTGGTAATGAATACGATGCTCTAGAGTTTATTTCATTTTGTGGTTGATGTTGTCTGTTACAATCTATTGATGACAAATTTTGATGATTGATGTTATATGTGTACTAAATGGTTGACGCTTTAATGATCATCACTAATCCAATAGTTGAATGATCTTATATCTATGTTTTCATGTTTTTTGCAATTGATTCGACATTCTGCATGTTTTTTTTTTTAATATATATGCATCAAAATATATTAAAATATGTATTATATAAAAAACGCTCCTGCTCCCGGATATTTTTGAAAATTGCGCTTCCCACTCCCGCTTCCGTTTCCCGCTCCCAACAGCCTTGGAACTCTGAAGGAATTCTTAGTTGCTGTAGGTGATTGTAGTTTACAAGAATAGATGCCTATCAGAGATAATGTTCAGATTCTCAAGGGAAGCTATCAGAATGTTCATATATTTTTGCATGTTTTGAGTGAGTTGGGAGATTGAAGGTGTTACTTTCATTCAAAGTTTATTGCTGTCATTTTAACAATTGCTCTTCAGTCTGCAATTTCTCTTGGTTAGATGTCAATTCAGAGCAATGGTTTCAAGTGTATTTTTGTTAAAGAATCTTAGTAGTCTCATCTTTTAGATCTATTTGTGAGAACGTGCTGATTTTGTTTCGGAATTAAAATCAATCTTTTCCGTTGTTTATTGGTGTCTAGAGCAATACTAAAAGATATTGATGTCGACAAAGATATTGTAGAATCTAGACAGAAGTAGCTTTGACTTGAAGAATGTGAGAACTTCTCCCCATTTTTGTTAATTCAAGCCAAAGGAGCCTATTTCTAAAATTAGATCTGGAGATTACTTTAATTGAAGATACCTTGTGCACTTCTCATTTCTGTATAAGAGAGGAGCCTATTTAGTCATCCATGCACATATGCATTTTTTCTTCTAGATTGATATAACAATAATTGTGTGATTTGTTATGCCCAATAAAAGCCAGCAAGCTTTTTATTCTAACCAAGGCCGAAGTGGCTTTAAGAGGTTTGATTGGCATGAGAAATGAAACCTATAACGAAAATAGGTGATGGTAAAAGTTTTTTAGATTGAAGTGACATGAATTTTAAAGTAATATCTGGAGAATATGATGGTGTGAATGTGATTTTGGTTGAAATTGTAGCAAGAGAAAGAACCATCAATATCTGGAGAATACAATGGTGTGAATGTGATTTTGGTTGAAAGAGGCAGCAAGAGAAAGAACAACGTTGCAACCTGATTAAGTTAAAAATAAAATTATTGCTCAATATCATTTAAAAAAAACAGCTAGTTTTTATTTTATCCAAAATACCGTTGTGGTTTTTCCTGTACAATCGTTGTTAGAATCTAATGATCATCTTTTATAGTTTTCAAAATGAAATTTGATCTGGCATTATCAACATACAAAAATTCTCAAAAAACCAGAGGTTCTTGCAACAAAATTTGCAGGTATAGAGTTTAATACACTGTGCTAATAAAAATAAACCCTGAAAAAGTATTCAGATATCAAAGAAAATTAAAACCCTATATGTGGGCTTGCCATTGACCATTGATTCCATTTGCATAGAAGACTTTAGGTCGTCTTGAGAGTCATCAGAAACATCCTGTGGGGTAGGGGGTTCTTGAAGCAGGTTCTGCAGGAGAAGGTTGATGAACTCGTCACCTTGACTTGCAGTTCCTGGATGGCTGAAATTGAAGAATCCAACTCTAGATATTTCATGTGTAGAAATGAACCTGTGGACCTAGACTCCTGCTCCCATTTACGCAATTAGAGAATGTGCTTCCCTGATTCAACATTGAATTTGTCTTGAGCTTTATTTGCTTCTTGTGTATGGGATTTGAATTGGGCTCTACACTTAGTTGCCAACTTGCCATTGCCTCCCTGACAAGTATAACAGGGATCGTGAGTTAATTGCGACTTTGACTCAGATCAGGCTGGAAAAGGGTGTTTTTGATTAATGATTAATCGCAAATCAAAATCTGACTTGCTATTAATTATAAATTTAACTTGGTTTGATTGAGTCAAACTTGCTAGGGCTGCTATAAAACACCCCTAAACTTCGAATTTGCTTATTTTTGTAGGGGGTTCTTGAAGCAGGTTCTGCAGGAGAAGGTTGATGAACTCGTCACCTTGACTTGCAGTTCCTGGATGGCTGAAATTGAAGAATCCAACTCTAGATGCTTCACGTGTAGAAATGAACCTGTGGACCTAGACTCCTGCTCCCATTTACGCAATTAGAGAATGTGCTTTCCTGATTCAACATTGAATTTGTCTTGAGCTTTATTTGCTTCTTGTGTATGGGATTTGAATTGGGCTCTACACTTAGTTGCCAACTTGCCATTGCCTCCCTGACAAGTGTAACAGGGATCGTGAGTCAATTGCGACTTTGACTC
>ML778753.1:832913-852937 GCA_009831015.1 Picea engelmannii
CTGCTATAAAACACCCCTAAACTTCGAATTTGCTTATTTTTGTAGGGGGTTCTTGAAGCAGGTTCTGCAGGAGAAGGTTGATGAACTCGTCACCTTGACTTGCAGTTCCTGGATGGCTGAAATTGAAGAATCCAACTCTAGATACTTCATGTGTAGAAATGAACCTGTGGACCTAGACTCCTGCTCCCATTTACGCAATTAGAGAATGTGCTTCCCTGATTCAACATTGAATTTGTCTTGAGCTTTATTTGCTTCTTGTGTATGGGATTTGAATTGGGCTCTACACTTAGTTGCCAACTTGCCATTGCCTCCCTGACAAGTGTAACAGGGATCGTGAGTCAATTGCGACTTTGACTCAGATCAGGCTGGAAAAGGGTGTTTTTGATTAATGATTGATCGCAAATCAAAATCTGACTTGCTATTAATTATAAATTTAACTTGGTTTGATTGAGTCAAACTTGCTAGGGCTGCTATAAAACACCCCTAAACTTCGAATTTGCTTATTTTTGTACTTGTTGGGTTTTTCCCCATTCGAGTCAAACTCTTGGCTCTTCTGCCTCATCGAGTTTTCCCTGATTCCACGTCTGGTGACTTTGCTCCTTGATCATGTTACCCTGGACTACAACCAATTCCATAATACAATTCTTTAGACCTCGTTGCACCTCATTCACCTTCCTGACAGATGCATAACAACAGTGACAATGTGCCATTGCATATGACAATTTGAAAAAAAATGCAGTGTGAAGAGATTAATGCCTCTATCCTTTCTATCCCCATTTACATTAATTTGCCTATCTGGCATTGAGAATAACAACCAGTCCTGTAATATGCTCCAAACCTCCCACGTCTTGAGGAAAGACAGTTTTTAGCGAGGCTCTGTGGTAATTAAAATTCTATGCACCTTGATGTAATTTCAAGAGGGGCCCTGACATTGGAGGAGGTTACTATTTGCTCCATTGGGAAGCTTCTCAAAGAGTGAAGGGGGAGTAAGGGGCAAAGCACCTGGTAATGCTTTATATTAAAACTTCATGGAATGAGGCTATGAACACTTCTCTCCTTGCCATCTAATCTAAGCCATAAATTGCCCTCCGTCCTTGAGGCTCTGATGTTTTCCATGACATTTATCGTGGTATTGAGTTTGTGCATCCCCCGATAGTGTATCACTTTCTGAAATCGCTGAAGAAAAGGCTCCGTACACTGAAGAATGTGAGCCACTCAGAGAGGAGGGAGTTTGACCTTGTGTGTCAGGGTAGCAATGATTGTTGTATAGTCACTTGTTATAATTGCTGGGGCATTGGTTCTGGAGCTCATAAGCTTTATACCTTGATAGGTTGCTAGCGCTTCAACCCTGTTATTGGTAGCATGCCTTAGATCCCAAGTGAAGGATAATTCTGTTTGTCCTTAGGGATTAATGATAATCCCCCTGCACCTGCCACCCCTGAGTTTCATTATAGGCTATTCAATGACTCAATTAAAAAAAATGTTGGGACTAGAATAGAAAACAATATTATTTCAACTCGTATACTAGCTATACACTATCAGGTAACTGTATAATCATAACTAATGTATCTTATTAACAATCCAACACATTTCATTGATGAAGTTTTTAAAACCAAAACAATTATTCTCAGGATATCAATATTAATGCTGGATATTAAATTTATTGTGATCGGTAGACTGAACTACTTGTTGTCTCTGTAGTCTGGATGTCATGATGTTAGAATCCATGGAGTCATCACATGTACGTAGAATAAGGAAGGCAGTCTAGACTCTTTATAGTTAAAAATCTGCTCCTCTTTCTATTGTAAAACTGAAAAGAGGCAGTCTGTGTGCAGTCTGTGTCTTGTATTTCATTTTGAAGCAGAGGGGTGAATCAACTAGGTATAGGGTTCAAGTCTTTTGTGATTGGATATTGAAAGAATCGGGTCTCAACATATATTAGAGAGTTGTTCATAGTTGCCAGATAAAAGACTTGAGCGTGTATGTATTATCTGTTGAAAACATAAAGTTGGATAAAGTTACAAGTGATTGAGGCAAGGTGAATGGGTGGTGGGGCTGAGGGCAGGTATGAGCAGTTAATGGGGGGTATAATTGCGGCTCTCTACAGTGAGTAAGATTAACATGGTTGCATTTTTGAAAGTATATTAATGAGCATGTTAGGAGATCTCTCTTACGATTGCAGGACATGACTTCTTGGATCCAGTAGTGACCAAAGCCAGGCCAGTATTGCCAGATATGTATTTCTAAAACAATGAAGAATTAACTAACTCATCAAAATCAGAGATGGCTCCCAATTGTTTTACTGTTGCCTGATTGCTTCCATTCTCTTTCATTCATAGTACATACAGGACATAAAGAGACAGTCCACAGGATTCATAGATGCTGCAATATCTTATTGACTTATGATGCTATATTTTTGTAATTCATTTACCAGATTGAAATCAGAGGGGCCATTATTTATGTGGCAGTGCTTACTTTGTGTATGCACTTCGCGCAGAAAACTGGTTTTTAATATGTAGCTCTCTATTTTGCTATTTCTTGAATCTTGACAACACGTTACACTTACTTCATTTATCCATGGTTTGCTCATTATAGATGCTCTTCTTATTTTACACAACAGATAGTTATGTCTTCCACTCTTAAGCAGTGTATAACCCTTTTGTGGATTGTTTCCAACAGGCACTTTGCTCAGCGATCTCGTGTTCGGAAACTTCAGTACATTTCTGAACTTGAAAGAAATGTCAGTGCTTTGCAGGTAATTACTAATGAGATGAAAAAATCGCTTTTCATCCTAAATCCTTTTTCTTGATTTGGTCTCTAAATTATGCTCTTAAAATTGACTTTTCTTCCTTATCTATAGGCTGAAGAGTCAGAAGTGTCAGCTGAGGTGGCTTTCTTGAATCAGCAACGCCTTATATTGACTTTAGAGAATCAGGCTCTCAAGCAGCGCATAAATGGTCTTGGTCAAGAAAAGTTAATCAAAGATGGTAAGTATTTTCTGCATCATTAGTAGAACAAAGTTCTATGCCCTCTCTGCATGTCCATACAAACAAAATAAATGAGTGCATTGATGACAGTGTGACTCTTGCACAGTTTCATTTCAATACCAAGAAGTGTCAAAAATCTCCTGCCATAGATTCATTGCCAGTAATTGTATAGAGATCCTGAAATATGCCCTTGAAGAAAGAAATTGCTGCTTCTTTAATATGTACACATTTTCTCCAAACGACTGCTGTGTAGTTGTTCCTATTATAACTTTGGTGTATTAATAATGATAAGCCTTTACTATCTATAATTTTTCATACAGCTGAATATGAATTGCTGAAAAAGGAGTCACACAGATTGAAACTTTTGTACCAACAACAGCAAATACAGCAGCATTCTTCATTACATCCAAGTCATATGCATCAGCTCCCAACTTCTTTGGATTTCGATTTGCAGCAGTTGCAGTTTAGCAAGCTTAGTCTTGGTACAGTGAAACCTGTAGATTCAAAGCTTACCCAATCAAATAGTGTTTTCGGACTAGCAAAAGATATGGGGGGATCGTCTGTAGTCGATGGAAATGATGGTGGAACAACTCATAGGAATGGAAGATCTGAGGTTTCAAAGGGCAACATTCCTTCCTCTTGCATGATAGCTGGCACTAGCAAAAAGCTCGATGGCAGAAGGATGATGACTGGAGGTGGGCTTGTACCTGTGGATTTCATGTTGCAGAATTCTTAGTTTTTAGTTATTATTTGGTTGATGTCTCAAGGCAGGGTTGGTCAGTCTTATTTTCTGCTTTTGAGTTGTGGTTTTCCATCTTAATTCCTATATGGAAATAGTTCCATGTTAAAGCCAAAGTGAGATTTCTTTTGAATTTGCAAGCAGGGCATATTTATAAGCTGTATATGTAGATAATGATCAGCCAGGCTTCGTATACTTCAATTTCATTTCCGTGAACTGAACTGTTCTGGAATAGTTAGTTTTGTGCCCTCACAGGTTATTTGTGTTCCATTTTTTGCAGAATAGCCTGTTGGAAGGGTGATCAATTTAGTCGCTAGATTAGACTCGTTCTACGACTTTATATTGTGATTTCTAACTCTTTACAGGTTAACTCAGAATGTATTCATTCTTGAATTGCATGATTTACATGTTTAACTCCTCTGAACATTGGACATTGAAGCGAAGTCAATAGAGGACAATTGTGATTTGCTGAAAATCTGCTAATAACTTACAAACCATTGAGATGTCTCTTTGACAATGCATGATTTAAGTGTTTAACTCGTTCTCTGAACATTGGACCTCGAAGCGAAGTCAATAGAGGACAACTGTGATGTGCTGAAAATCTGCTTATAACTTACAACCAATGTCTCTCTGTCAATCGCACAATATAGAGATTTGTAAAACATTTGGTGACTTAAAAATGATTAAGTTTGACCACAGCCTGAAATTTCTCGATGTTCATGTGTGAAGCTGTTATGCCTGTGTTAATGTTACTAAACTCGTAAGTTTTCATTTTGTTATTTTATAGTACTATTTGTTACCCCACTGCCTACTAAGTAGATACGCCTTTTTGAAACCTTATATTCAGGCTTAAATTTCTGCTTTTGGAGAGTTTTTCTAAATCCCATTTTCTTTTTCTAAGTATAACCAGTAGTTTTTTATAGAGCTTCCCCTGCTACATTACTTATTGGGGGTGATGTTTCTGTTGGAAGTCTGCAGTGTGTTTGCAAAGGGCACTACATTGAATGTGAGTTTTGCAACCCTTCATTTTTCATTCTCTTTATTCTAAGAAAAATGAATTAGACGTTCAGCATCTTTGGAGGTTTTCAAAACTTTTTTACTCAAGTGTGCTGTTCTGTCAACTTTCATGTTCAATGTCAACTAGGACCAAATTGAAATTATAATGATACTGTACTGCAGGCAGTTTAGCTAACGTACACACTTCTCAAGTTCTACTTATTGGTTTTCTGGGTTCACTGCAAATCAAGTCCTATGTTCGATTGAATTGATGTTTTTGTTTCTATGATTATGATTACATGTTTCAGGAAGAGACTATTGTCAAAGGGGAAGTATTTTGTTAAGTCAAGTACTATATTTCTGTAGTGCCGTTGTATTTCTTCCTTTTAGAATTTGGCATCTTGTGCGTCCAACAATAAATAAATAGATTTGAAAAGTAAAATTAATGTGTGGCGTCCAACAATAAATAAATTTTAAAAGTAAAACTACCTATGCTTAGGAATGCCTTAATTTAAAGGGAATATTGAATTAGCAATCGCAGAGATGATAATTATCTGTTGTGAATTGGAAAATTGGACGAGACAATCACAATAAAGAACCATATTGAGCTTTATTAAAATTGTAACTATTATTTCAAGTTAATACTCTGGGAATTTCACAAATTTTATATGGTGGTAAATAATTCCTATCTGCATTTTTGACTTTGGATAGACAGATCTTTCAACTTGAATTAAAATTAAATGGATAGATGACAGTAAATAAAAGTAATAAAAATATGGATAGATGACGGTAAATAAAAGTAATAAAATTGACAACTTACATAGGCCGTTGTCCAAAACACTGATTGACAAGATATATATGAATTATGCATTAAGACTCTGGAGGAGTTGTTTGAAGTATTGAAATTAGTAAATTAGTTTTGAATGTTTTATATGGGTGGTTTTCAAGAGGAAAATTGCGAGCTTATAAAATATATTAAATAAGAGTTTCCTTGTGAACGCAATGCCATATGCAAAAAATTAGATGAAACAAGCTTTGATGTGCAGGTGAAGAGATTCTCCAAAATATTTCAGGTAATTTTGTGTTCTTTAAAAAAATATCAAATCTCTTTTAAATACATTTATAGGAAAGATTATTTAAAATTGTGAATGTGAAATAACTAATCTTTAAATAATACCAAAATTTACTAACAATATATATATATATATATATATATATATATATATATATATATATATATATATATTTTAATTTTTAATCTAACTTGTCAAAAAAAGTTGTAATTTTATTTTAAAAACAAAGTAAAATTTATCAGATGCTTCATGAGCATGTTCTTAGCAGAAAATATCAGAAATTAGAGATTATACCACTATCAGCAGATCCAGCATTATATTTCACCTCTCGTTCATAACTAGGATCATAAAGGCATGTCAAAATACCATTGATTGCATATTCTAAGTCATCTCAATACTCCCAAGAAGTTCAAAAATACTACCAACCTATAACTAAGAAGCATCAAAACATTTATATACTCGGCAAAATCAAGTGAAACCATTGTGATAAAACAGTAAAAGTAATGCAGAGAGGCTGACTCAAGCTTGAAGAACTTTGTGAAATGGAGGATGATAATATTTTGAATGTTCTAACCATCTCTATCTTCCATAATGTACCAGCACCTATGCTCCATGTGCACTAGCTTTTGATAAATCATTAGCAACCAAATTCTTTTCCTTGTAAATGTGCTTTACTGAGAGGTCATTGAACCTCAAAAGAACCCTTAGATTCTCTTCCAATAATGTTAATAAAAGATAATTATTGCACATTTGCTCCTTTTTTCACTTATGACAGTCATAGAGTCTCGAAAACTTGTAAATTTTGTATTTCTTTTAGAAGCAACAACTTAAGGGCTAAGAGCTCTGCATAATTATTTGTATCTGGGCCTAATCCCATTCTGAAGCTTATGCTATAACCTTCTTTGATTTACCTTATGCCTCTTGCTCCACAATATTGTGGTATTCTCTATGCAACGCCATCAAAATAATCCCGAGGAGTCTCCCTATCCACTATTTCATTCTCGATCTGCCTTGGAGAAGCACATCGAAAATGTATAATGAATTTGTCTTCAAACAAACTGTTGTTTCTTACTAGCCACAATGCCCAAGCTATGATAGCTAGGAGTGATTTAAATGTTGTGATCAAAGGATTTACCCACCAATTTTTTAATGCTTCTTCTATAGATAAACCTATCAAAGCTTTTTTTTAAAGCTTGTTAGCACTTCAATCTCAATTGTTTGGTATCACAACAATCCAAAGCTAAATGGAAGTTTGTATTTTCACCCATCTTACATAATGAGCATCTCCTTGGTCCAATCCTATTCCTCTTTTGCAAAATGTCCCAAGTTTGGGACTTTATTGTTTAAACTACACCACATGAAAATTTGGGCCTTTGAAGAGCAATTTAACTTCTAGTGATGTTTCCACCACCATACAATGTTAGAGTCCTACTCTAACCTCCATACTTTAGGCTATCTAGGAGTTAGTCAATTGTTGTATGTGGTCATCCTCTTTGAATATGGTACATTAGATAGTATTGGAAAGTTACTTAATGTAAAATGTTCTACTTTATAAGCCCCCCCACTAGGTAGTTGATACCCATTAGTGATGGGACCACAAGCAGTTAAGGTTTTGCTGTCGAAAAGTTATTTAAAGAGATAGGGGGCTATGGAATATTTGCCTTGTGTTGTTGTATAAGACCACTATGGCATTACTAATGACCTACAAAAACTAAAAGTGGGGGTTAAGAAGGTGTTTGCATAATGGGCAAAGAAAAAAACAAAAGAATACCAAAAAGGCTCAAAGGCTGTGGAGGTAGCGATACAAGAGCTTTTTGACCAAAATAGAAGTGGGATTTTCAACGATGAGGAGGATGAATGATTAAAAGAACTTGAAGGTAAGAAGAAAGTCCTTCTGGAGTTGGAAGAAACTAAGTGGAGGTTTAAAATCCATGCTATTTGGTTGGTTGAGGGAGACAATAATACAAAGTTTTAAAAAAAATATGCTGCCTATAGAAGGAAATTTAACCATATTTGGGAGTTGATAGGTCCAAATGGTTCATAGGTCTCATCCTTTAAGGATCTTGCCCACACATGTATACAACATTTCCAATCTTTGTTTAAGGAGAGTGATGTAGCTAATATAAGGGAGATTATGAAAGTTGTTAGACTATTTCCTAGATTCTTTAATGATGAGATGAATGAAATTATGGAGTCAGAGGTAAGAAAGGAAGAATTAAAAGCTGTTCTAGTGACTTTTAAGAAGGCCAAAAGTCCAAGCCTTGATGGATGGACTATGGAATTCTTCTTAAGATTCTATCACTTCTTAGAGGATGAGTTGCTTAAGGTGATTGAGGAAAGTAGAAGATTTGGCAATATGTTTGGGGCTTTAATGCCACCTGTATAGCACTTATTCTGAAAAAGAATGACCCTTCCACCTTTGATGATTTCAGATCAATATCCCTTTGCAATCTTATCTACAAGATTGTCTCGAAGATCATTGCAAACATAATGAAACAACCACTGTCCAATTCCATGTTGGAGGAACAATTTGGATTTCTTTTCAATAGGAAGATTCATGATGTTGTCAGACAACTTAGGAGGGGTTTCATTCAATAAAAATTGGAAAACAATGTGCAATAGTCATGAAAATTGATCTTTCGAAGACATGACAAAGTGAATTGGCTCTTTCTCAGATTGGTTCTTTTTCAAATAAACCACTTCAATCTGTTAATTGGACTATGTGGTGTATGGAATTTGCAAATTTTGTAGTGTTAATAAATGTCTCTCCTTCGGGGTTCTTCAAGACTTCTAGGGGTCTCAAGCAGGAATGCCCCTCGTCACTGTTTCCGTTCCTCTTGGTTGCCTCTTGATTGCAGAAGGGCTCAACAAATTGATAGCTGAAGCGAAGCAAAATGGATTCTCTAGAGGTATACAAGTTACAAAATCCATTGAGGTAAACCTCTTGTTGTTTGTAGACGACATTTTACTTTTTGGAAGAGGAAATTTGAGGGAACAAAGTTACTTAAAACTATCTTAGTTTTATTTTACAAAGCAACAAGGATGGAAATGATTAACAACAAATCTTGTATTTGGAAAATGGTCTGAGTGATGTTTTCCTAGGGAGACTAGAGCTAATAAAGAAAATGGAAGACATGGTCTGAGTGATGATTGGACTTGGCTCATAAAGAAAATGGAAGACATAATTACCTAGTGCAATAAATGGCTTTCTCAGGGAGGAAGGCTAGTATTGGTAAAAAATGTTCTAAAAAGTATTCCCATTATTAATTATCCATAACACATGTATCCAAAAGAATCTTGGATCGTATGAGAGAAAATGCTACAAGATTCCGTGGACATGTAGAAGATTTGAGGAAGGAATTCCATTGGTCAAATGGGATACGATAGCCAAACCCAAGGAACTAGGTGGATGGGGTCTGAAGAACATGTATGTGTTCAACCAAGCATTGGTAGCCAAAAGTCTATGGAGGATGTTGTTCAACAAAGGACTATGGGTAAAGTGATGAAAGAAAAGTATCGTAAAAACAAAGAAGTGGAGGCTTGATTAAGACAAGAGAACATCTTTTAAAGGCGTTTCCAATGTCTGGAAAGGACTGGTTAAAGCTTATGATATTCTTGGTCGTTGGGTTGTGTGGAAAATCAGGAGAGGCATGAAGCTAATTGTTGGCGAAGACCCTTGGATAGGATGCAGTGACAACTACATGCTCTTTGAGCTTCTTCAACATGCCTTATAGGTTAAATGAATTACATTTTTAGTGGATGCGATAGATTTGATGGACGAGGAAGTTGGGATTCAGTCTTGGAAAAATTTAGAGGCATTGGAACTAGAAGGTTATTTGGCTGAAGAATGGATGAACTATACCAATATTCTCAAGCATAATACTATTGTGTTAAAGGACTAGAATGATGAATTACAATGGTCATTGAATAAATCCTCGGGGGTGCTTACAACCAAGTTAGGATACAAAGCCAAAATCAATGAATGATTGGGCAAAGTGAGTCATTGGTGGTGGAAGTTGGTATGGAAGTTAACATTTCCTTTAAAAATAATAATTTTCTTATGGTTTTCTTTGGCTAATAAGATCCTTACATGGGATAATGGTCAAAAGAAAAATTGGATCAGGCTCAGTTGGAGTTGCCTATGTAAAAAATATTGTGAATCCGTGGACCATTTATTTGTTTACTACAAGTTCACCAACGCTGTATGGATGGAAATTTCCAATAGCTTCAAACTACAAATTCATTAGGATAAATTAAATCTGCCAGAATGTATGCAATTTTGGATGACGGATATATTTGTTTCCTCACACAAAGCACTACTTGGTTATGTGTTATGGGGCATTTGGTTAACCAGAAACAAGTTTATTTTTGAATATAAGGAGGTACATTTATGAAGACTTGCACATCACATTAGAGTCTCATATGGTAAGGAAGCAAACAACCAAAGAATACTATTCCAAGAAGCCTTCAAGAACCAAGTATTGATCACACTAAGCCTTGTGGATTTTTTTATGGAGCATGCCACTGGGAACTTGTGGAGTTGGGGTCATTCTTTATCTAGATAATCAAATTACTTTTTATTGAAGTATGAGGTAGGCTTGATCCCTATAGATCCTACTCAAGGTTGTAGTGGACAAGCAGGTTAATAGGCTACAAGTCTTTGGTAACTCCAAACTTCTGATGGACCGGGAAAATGGTAAAAGTAACATTTTTAATTTGTAGCTAGGGCCTATTTTGGATAGGATTATGGAAAATAATGTACTTTTAGAAGAGGTTTCCTTTGCTCATATTTATTGAGAATTCAACCACAAAACTGATAAGTTATCAAAGGAAGCACTCATTTTGGAGGAAGGTTGTTTTCTTGTCCATGAGATTAAGGACCATACTCCTACAAATTTGATACACTTACAACTATTTGATGAATGACTTCTTGATCGTGTTTTATTTTTTGTTTATGTTTGTCTCATGGTTTTGTCTTGGCATCAATATGATGATGGAATTGTATGTTTTAGAGGAAGTTGTGTATAAGGATGATTGTAAGAGTCAAAGTCATAAGGATAAACTATAGTCTTATCTGTAGTAATACATGAAATTGATAAAGGAAATGAATGTTAACAATCTAAGTCAAAGCGATCATCAATGTGTATTTGATTTCCACTTGAAATATCAATACAATGATTTTTTTCTCAGGGAAAAAAAATGGAATGAGATCCTTAGAACATGATTCTTCAAATCCAAAAACATGAAGATAGCATGCTAAGAATTTATTGAAATGTTTTACAAAGTGTAATATTAAGGACCACAAGGATTATAGTAACGAATTAATATAAACTTAAATTCATTAGTGTTATTTGGGAATGTGTTGGTGTAATAGTTTTTGGAACAAGTCATGTTAGTCAATGCTCAACTACGAGGAAGAGTAGTGAGCCTTGGAACTAAGAGTATCTAGAGACATTTACAATCTATAATGACAAAGATGTTGCTACATAGGTAACACTTATATCATCATATGTGAGCTTAAAAAAATAGATATAATACTCATAAAAATTAATAATAATATTACTATATGCTAATCAGATATAGATAGAAATGAAAATAAAAATTATTAACCACATATAGATAGAAACACTTTTTTTTTTTTATCTCTATATATGAAAGATAAATTTGATATGTACAACTAATTTAAAAATGGTTTTAGAGAAATAAAAAAGAGTGATACCAGATTTCTATAAAACATAAATACCATAGATATGATATTTTTTTGAAAGTAAGGAAAGACTATATTAATATAAACATAATGTACAACTATGCTTGATCAGGGTCAATTTCTAGAGAGACCATGAAAGTCACCTGTAATCAAAATGAGGTTGAAGAGTCTGCCTTCCCAAGAGGGGAAACCAAGCTTTAAAAAACATAGTAAGTCTAACAATCTATTGTATACAAAACCCACAGTGCCATGTAGATTTACTAGAACAATTCATAACAAAAAAAACTTGATAAAAGAGGACTAAAAAACATGGAAATAAGATTAGCTCTTGGCATGTTGAACCTATGGAGAGGATGGGCCAAATCCATTCGAACGAACAACAAAAAAAGGGGTTCCATACCAGTTTATAGCGGGAGGATGGAATACGCCACCATGGTATCGAGCTATCCATGCGACCACAGAGAGAAGATAGACATTCTGTTCTTCCAAGGTCTCCATTCTATGTTTGAGCTGCTCGAATTCATCTTCCTTGGGAAGCATCCCCAAAGCCACCATTATCTTGGTGTGCCAATAGAGATCTAGGGTCTTGAAAAACTTTGAATTCCTTGTTTGGTGCAACCCAGATCAAGAATTAAACCACCAACTTGCTGTTCAATTTCTTCATCATCCTTGAAATTGTGAACAAGCCTAACTTCCGCCTCCGATGCTAGAATTGTTTCCAGATCCTTCCCAAGAACGAACTCGTGATAAAAATCTCGTGACAGACTAGGGGTGGCACAAGGCTTATGCCCACGTGACACCATGAGGAGGAGGATGAGAAAGACATGAGAGTCGAGCTTAAGAATAAAGAAAACAAGATTCACTGGAATCAAACAATAAAACAAAAAAACCACCTTCATACCTCCCTTTTGTCGGAAAGGCTGCTTAAGAACCCACATTGTGTTTCTTTGCGAGCATGCCATTGTTCCCTAGCCTAGCCTAGTCATGATGATCATCACAATGCTCGGATATGGATGGAACCTCAGCCTCATATCAACGATCAACCCTGTCGTCCTCTCAGACTCCACTATTAACTTCAGTAACCAGCTTTCCTGCGGTCGAAGTACCATATCTGTGCGAACTCTCATACTCGCTTCCCTCCGCGTCTTCAACATTTAACTGCCATGATGTCACACTCATAGAGAGGAATATGTTCTCTCATATCACGTGTACATGCAACTGCCACCTATGGCATGGGATGGTGCACCAACGTCCCATCCACCTCGTTGTCAAGTCAGTGAGAAGCCACCACATCTGGGGAACTATAGATATGATATTTACATAAAAATATTGTTACAATGCAAATATAAATATCTTAACAATAATCAACATTGTATTTTTACATATCCATATGTGCATAAGTTATGACTTTTAGTTTTTACAAAGTTGAGTAAGAATACAACTAACCTAGATTCATCTTAAAAGATAAAAATATTTACACCTCAAAATATTTGATCCCTCTCAATACTTGATAGATTTGAGATTAAAATAGATTTATACTAATAGATAACACATTTTATTACTCACTATACTAATAAATGATATACATATTTTATTTAATAATATATTTCACATACTTATTGAAGGATGTGTGAGATTTATTTTACAATTTATCTCACTAAAATATATAACTTGTTGGTTTTCTTGTATTAGCCTTACACCTTATATCAATAGTTCATGTGACTATACATGTTATGAGACTAGAAAATATATCTCTAAATATTGTTATACAATCTTATTTTAGTTCATATATTAGGTAGCTAGTACTACTTCTGTGGAAAAAAGGTAGCTAGTACTACCATGGCTATATTGTGGAATCTACTTGTTGAAAGATATCCATTGGACATCAAATGACAATAATATTCTAAATACCGTGCCCTCTATTTAACACGTGAGACCACACACATCATTCTCGAAACTAGATCTTCATGTGACTATGTGAGTAGAAAATATGCCTCCAAATATTGTTATGCAATCGTACTTTTTTTTTTCCAATGGGGAAATTTCTCGATTTTATTAGATATATAATGTATTCTCAAGTCAGAGAATTACAAAGCTCAGTTGAAGTGACAACTTTCATATGAAGCTTTCGCCTTTAGTGGTCTCTCTGCCAGCAAAGGGGGAAGGTTCATAAAAAAAGCAAGAGGACTGCTAAGAGTCTGAAAAATACACAAGAATAAGAAGAGGATAAACCTCGAGAAATTCTAGCGGACATAAGTATTCTTCAAAGTTGAAACATAGTCTAGGAGTGGTCTTCAAATCTTAGATCATAAAATACCGCTAAGATGAAAAGGAATAGATCTTAAAATAGAGTTAGAAAATGGGGAGGGCCCTCATGACCATCTAACCAGAGGTTGTATGTTATAATTCCCCCCCTTTTTTTTATGAGATGCCTTTGATAGTTGATATGCTAATTTGTTGTGTTCACGATAGATATGTTTGAAGCTGATTTTTTTGAAAGTGGGTAGAAGTAGTCTGATCCTGTCCTTCCAAGTCAGAAGGGAGATGGCTTGTAGTTCACCCATGTTGTTCAACCAATCAATAGTTATTCTGGAATCCATGAGAATATGAAGAGCTTCAATATGTAGTCTAGAGGCCAAGTAGAGCATGGCCCAGGCACCCAATAATTCTGCCTTGGTATTGGTGCCCGGATAACAGTTAAAGGTCCATCTATAGGATGAATCTTTTGTGATTTTGATCAATCCTCCAACACCGCTCTGAGTGCCATTTGAAAGCATTGCTCCATCAAACCAATCTGTTGGAGTGTCCTCTAAGTCAGGTATACTCTTTGTAATCTACAAACTTGGCTTTCTAGAGTGGATATCAATCCATTTTTTAAATAATCCAAGTGTTTTGTAAGCTGCAGAGCTTGTAGATGGAGTCCCATTTTCAATTTTTATTTTTTATTTTTGTCCATCCAAATAGACCAACAAACTAGGGATGGAAGCTGCTTTATTTTGTGTTCCCTATGGGTCCAATAGTAAAAAAAATCAGCAAGAGTAGGCCCATCCCAAGTGGTTTTAAGATTTGGCACAATTGCAATTTTATCCCAAACTTGTCTGGAGAAGGGGCACTTGATGAACAGGTGGTCCGCAATTTCTGCATCATTGTGGAAAATATGGAAAATATTTGGCCCAGTCCAGCCCTTCCTTTGAAGGATATCCCAAGTGTTCAATTTGTAAGTGATCATGAGCCAAGTGAAGAATTTTATCTTGGGAGGTAGGTGCCAGGTCCAGTGTTTTTTCTCCAGCCTTTGATATTAGTGTGCCAGAGTGTGTTTGTGATGGCCGTGTATACATTCTGGAATGTGAGTTTTCCAGAGTGTATACCCGATTGAGCTAAAGTCGAGAAGAGGGTGTTCCAATGTGGAGATAGCTCTGCGCTGAGGTCAAGTGCATCGTTGGATAGCCACCTGTCAGGGAAGTAAACCGAACTGGAACGATCTCTAGCTTGGTAGAGATACCGATTTTTTTTGTTTGTGAAGATGCACTATCAGTTGTGGAGGGAGTATGGTGGTATTGCCCATACCAAGAATGTGATCGTGTCTAAGAGTAATGGAGTGGCCCAATCCTGGCTGCCAACAAAGCCAACAGGTTATCCATTGTTTGGATTTGGTTAAGTTTCTTCAGAAGAGTGATGTTTCCCTGGTGGTAACCGTGTCAGATAGAAGCCAACTGGTAATTGTGTGTTGTGAGAGTTACTTGTCTTTGAAAATAGAATGCCAAATGCTAGGTGTAGTCATCACACGTTCGAGGGAGTTGGCTGCAAGTGCTTGGATGAAATGAAATAAATTCCGGATCCCTCATCTGCCCTTTTGTTTGGGTTTTGTCAAAGCTTCCCAATTGCAAAGTTCATGTCGGGAGTGGTCTGAGCAACCCGACCAAAGGAAATTATAAGTCAATTGGTGGAGTTTTGTGAGTACAATAGTAGGGATGGCTGCAAGAGCCATCCAATACACTAGCTGTCCTTCCAGGACAACTTTGACGAGTGTAAACCGACCTCCAAGGGAGAGCCACCTTGTGCACTAGTGACCAGTCTTTTTCTCAACTTTAGCGATGAGCCAATTCCAGTCTGCCAACTTATAGGATTCTGCTTTTAAGAAATAACCCAGGTACTTGAGACCAAAAGAGAGATGAGTAAAGGTGTAAGGAAATATACCTTTAAGCTGATTCAAAGTTTGTTGTTGCAGGTTTGCAAAGTGGAAGGTCGATTTTTCCCAATTGATCGACAAGCCCGTGGAGATGCAAAAGATTTTTAAAATCTCTTTTGTCCCTTTCCATTTCTGTAATGATTCATTTGTCATGATGAGAACATCATCGAAAAAAAGGAGATGAAGAATCTTGATAGTCCTAGACACCTTAATTCCAGATATCTTGCCATCATCTTGGCCAGAATTGAGGAGCAGACTCAAGGCTTCCATAGCCAGAATGAAGAGCAGAGGTGAGAGGGGACAACCTTGCCGCATTCCTCTGCCAATGCGAAAAAATGAGGAGGATTCACCATTAATCAATATGACAAGGTTTGCACTAACCACACAACTCATGATCCACTTTATCATTGAATTGCTAAAACTAGTTTGAGTCAGAATCAATCCGAGGAAGTCCTAGTCGATGCAATCAAAAGCCTTCTTGAGGTCCAGTTTGAGGATAAGCGCCTTTGAATTTTTAGATTTGATACTATGTAAGCACTCATGGGCAGTGCTAATGGCGTCTAGGATCTAGTGTCCTTTTAAAAAACCAAGCTGTTCTCTTGATAGGGTCCAAGAGACAATGGGCTTTATCCTGGTCGCAATGATTTTTGAGATGAGTTTATAATAGAGGTTGCAGAGTGCAATAGGCCTATAATCTACAAAGGTAGTTGGATTTACAACTTTAGGAATGAGATTAAGGAAGCTCGAGTTCAAAGCTCCAACCACCTTCCCACTAAGTCTAGAGTCCTCCACAAGCTCTAGAAGATCCAGGCCAATCAAGTCAAAGAAGTGTAGGTAAAATTCTACTGTCTAGCCGTTAGGGCCTGGACTTTTATCCTTGGAGAAGGATTTTAAAGAAACCCTAATCTCCTGTAGTGTGCAAGGACTGTCAAGTGTAAGTGAATCATCCTCAGATACGGTGTGTGGAAAGAGTCTTTCCACTGTGACAGAAGTTTGTAAATTTTCTGAGAGCTTCGCCTAAAAAAAGGTTTAAAATGTCTAACAACAACTGATTTTAAAGCTTGTTGTCCACTATGGCAGGTGCCATCTACATCTGCTATCTTCCAAATGTGATTTTTTCTTCTACATGAGCTAGCAAAATTGTGAAAGTATTTGGTGTTGATATCACCACACTTAATCCAGGAAGTTCTGCAACATTGCCTCCAGGTGGATTCTTCTTTGAGAAGGAGATGATTTCTTTCAGTTTCCAATCCTTTTAAAACTTGGCTACTGTCACCAATAACCCCCAGATGGACATCTGCTAGAAGAAGGATCTGTATCTCTGTTTAAATCTCTAATAGTCTTTGTGTATTAAGTTTCTTATGGATGGTAACCCATTCTTTAATACGGGCTTTAAGACACTTAAGATTCCAAATAAAAAGATGAAATAATGCTCGGTAAGATAGAGAGGGTCCTTCCACACTTCAACGACAATGGATTTGAAATCAACTTCTAGTAGCCAACACGAATTTAGTTTGAAGGGGTAAGCAATATTATGGATAGATGAGTCCAAGTGCAAGAAAATCAAAGCATGGTCTGATAAAAAAGGGAAATCCACCCAAGTGAGAATCCTATCCTCCGTAGAGATTAAGTGATCAGAAATAAGAAAATCCTATCCTCTTGGAGATAGAATCTGATCCCATCCGCCCATTACGCCAAGTGGGAGCTAAGAGATTTGGAACATAATCCACCAGATTGTGAGCTAAGAACAAAGTAGTGAAATATTTTTCCAGAGTGTCCTGGGTAGTAGAGCCCCCCCAGACTTCCCCTACAGATATTGTCAGGTTAAAATAACCTGCTATGATCAATTTTTCGAGGTCAAGTAAACCCCGAGCTTCTACCTTTTCCTAGGAAATATGTCTATTGGAACATGGGCCGTATACATTGAATAAATTAATCCTTTTTTTGTTGTTTCAGCAAGTACCAGACAACAAGATGCCTCCACAACAAAGAAAGGGAGATAAATCATATTTGGTAGGGTCCCAAGCCACAACTAAGCCCCTAGAGGTACCGCGTGAGCTTACTATGTAGGTGTGCCAATTTGAGTGAAACTGATTTAAAGATATTCTAGCCTTTTTGCTATCAACCATGGTTTCCTGTAGAAAAATGATGTCCGGAGATGAGTGTGAAAGAAGTCCTTTGAAAAAGGCAGCTTTTAGGGGACCCCCCACCCCTCTAATGTTGAGGGAGAGCAAGATCATGGATTTTCTCTTACTAGGGATTTCATGCCTCTAAGAACCCCAATATCAGTAAGAGAATGTGAAGAAACCACAGGAAGAGTAGATGAAAATCCCTCCTTGCGACAGACACTACGAGTTTTGATCGGAGAGTGTTCGAAAACATGCCCTCTAGTCCAAATGTAGTCTTTTTCAGAAAATGATGATGAAGTCTCTGTTGATTCCAATCTTGTTTCAGTGTCTGGAAATTTGTATAAAGTATTACCCATATAAGTAGGTAAGGGTGTGGGACTTAATACTTCTTTGTATGTAGGAATTAAGGTATCTAGAACAACACCAAGTGTGCTATCACCAGGCTCGATTTCATTGAATCCTGGTAAGCGGTTATACTCCTCTAGTTCGAGAGGTTGTTCCACAGAGCTCTCAGTCTCCAGAGGGGGGAGTGTACAATGTGAGACAGAAGTGGACTTTCGAGCTTCCAGAGGATGATTTGAGAGTAAGGTTAAGTTGGGAACATGCAAGGTTGGTATCAGTGCTACATCCAACTTGTAGGAAGGGTGGAGGTTGGCCAGAGTGGATGGTGAGCTTGATAAAGGCAAGAAGCATGGAATCGTCTCTTCAGGTAGGCTGGGAGTAATAAGAGAGGAAAGTGTATCAGGCTAGACAAGTGGAAAAGATAGTGTAGAGCCAGGTAGGTGAGTGGACGGACTAGGGGACTGGTGTAAGTGGAGGGTTCCAGAAAGTTCTCTAGGAGATTCCCCCCAAGGGAGAGAAGTCGATCTCAAAGTAAGAAGAGAAGAGTTATCTAATAAGTCCTTTTCCCAAGTGAGAGTGAGAAAAAAAGTGTCGGATAGATGGTTTTAAGCTTACCAATGATAGATTCCATGCCAGGTAAAACACCATCTTCAGGGTAGTTTGGAATATTGACCTGTGTATTCATGTCCGGAGAGTCCAGGTTGGAGGCAAGCTCAAGAATGGTTTCCTCCGACAGTTCATCTTCAAGAGCACTAGGACAAGTCTTTCTCAAGTGGCCTGTTTGTCTGCAGAGAGAACATCTGAAAGGAATGCCGAGATAGTCTAACTTCTGGCGAGTAAGATGTCCTCTCCAATATATATCTAGAGTTTCAAGCAGACCCTCGTGTATGTCTAGTTCTACTAGAATCCTTGCCAATTTTGTAATAGGTTGGGAAGAATGTAGATTTTGTAATAGGTTGGGAGGGGGGAATAGGAGCAGAAGTATATATGGCATAGGATATGGCATATGTGTAGGGGTGAGTGCTAGGAGATGGGTAGGTGGTAGTGGATAGAGGAGAATGGTGGAGAGTTGTGATAGAAGAGGTAGAGGGCAGACCTGCTATTTCAAATGTTGTCTGTAATCGGTTAGTGCGCCTAGAGAGCTCATCCATTGAGGTGAAGAGGCCTGCACTATTCCATAGGGCCTCGTCAACAACACTCATGAGTGCACTGACTTCAGCCTCCATCAGTGCGTGTCTCGTGAGGAGAGGAGAGTTTAATATAAAAAGTGATTTCCGAATAGTAATGGTGTAGGAGGAAGAGGACATGAATCTGTCACTGTAGTTCTGCAAGTCAAAAATATGGTTCCAAATGGAGACAGTTCAGGAACATCGTTAAATGTTGGCAGACTGTGTATAAAGCATACTCAAGAGAAAATGGAGGGCATAGTTGTTTAAAACCTCATGAGAGGTAGATAGGAGAGATCTTATACAACAGATACACTAAAAAGTTGGGTCTGCAGTGAATCTGGCTACACCAGGTCTGCCATTGTTGCACCTCCATCGCTTCTAAGTCATAAATATCAATTTTACCAGTATGCAATTTATGAAGTTAGGTATCTAGTACTAACATGGCTACATTGTGGGATCTAATTGTTGAAAGATCTCCATTGAACATCAAATTACTATAATGTTCCGAGATCGAAAGTATATCTTGGAGTTTATATTCTAACTAATGTCTTAATATGTTAGGATGACAATAAAACTGGTTTAATTATCTTGTGTAAGACCTTCCTCCAAAATATTGAATATTCCTCTAAATGGAAGAAAGAGTGTTCAATTAAATTTTCAAGATTATTTATCACATGCACATAGATGTTGTGA
>ML778753.1:853089-875777 GCA_009831015.1 Picea engelmannii
ATATATATATATATATATATATATATATAGATATTAATTATTTTAGGAAAATTTTCAAGTATTTTTATTTCAAGGATGGTACTGCAGGTAAATCAACTGATTGTATTTTTGACAATCTAATATGGTGGGGACATTGAGTGAGGTCCAATATCCACAGAGGCAGCAAGCTCGGGGACTTGACCTCTTGACCTCCTACTTGTAATTTTCTGCACTCAACTACTCGAGCTAACCCACCAAACTATTGAGATTTGGGTACCTTGGAAAGTGCCCCCCTTGTGTTTGTGAGCCTCTAAACACAAGTGTAAAATATTTTGTACTATGTACCATGTACTTTATGTCTAATTTCACTTTGACTTAGGATATTTAAGTTAAAAGTAAAATTTGGTCATTTTAGCCTAAAATGACTATTAATTCACTTTGTGGGTGAATTGAGGGACATAAAGAGAAACTATGGAAACTTAAGTAAAGTGGGTTTTGAGTTGAGATTCTTTTGGAGAGATCTCAACCATTGATTAGAGATGAGATGGGATGATCTCATCCACCCATATTTTAGGTTTCCACATGTTTCCTTAAAAGAGGCGCATTGGGCAAGGAGAGGCTCATTCACTTGTATGCTCACCTAGAGAGTTTGGAGAAGGGAAGGAGGATGAGAATGGAAGCATTGGGAGAGGATATTTTGGACACCTCCTTTCATGGAGGGCTCATGAAGGCTTAGGGCCCAATTTATTTGTGGTTGTTGTTCTTTCTTGGAGGAGGGAACACTTATAGGAAGTAGGTCTTGCAGTGGTCAGATTGCTTTGAGGATAGTTTTAGTGGAGAGGTAACACACAAGAGCACATTGTGGTGCAAGGGTTTTTCCATCAGAGCTTCAGGGATCAAGCACACTTCATTTCAATGGATAGAGCAATATTTGAGGAGGGCACACCATGCTTGGGTGCATATTTCACTCTTGGACTTGTGTTGCAGCTTGAGACAAGATGCTATTGTATCAGGTTCATTTGTTTCATGTACTTGTTGTATTCCACCTTCTATTCTACACACACATATATATACTTCCATTCCAAACTGGTTTTCCCCGAGGGGGTTTTATCGAGGGTCATGTTGACAAAAAATACTTGTGTTCATTTCATGCATTCTTAGAATTGTAAATCAACATTTAAAGCTGTAAATATCTAGGAGGTAGTGTTATTTTTTTTGAGTATATTGCACGTGATAACATTGCGAAAATATAACACTTGAGAGGGCACCTCAAAAGGGCACTTAACCATTAAAAATGTTAGCAGAAAGTACTTGACTGTTTGTTGTCCTAAAACAACAACAAATGACAGTCACCGAGATTGAAACTTAGAGCCCAACAAGAGGTCAAAGACAGACTTGCTGGGAAAACTCCTAGTACCTCATAAAATCTACATGGTATTAGAGCCAATGGTGGCTTAGACTTGCTGATTTTTGAGCATCGAGTGGACAATTTTGTTGGACAGTTCAGGGCAGTTTTGGGACAACTTGTTAGTAGATTTTTGGATAGCTTGTTGGTAGTGTTTGTGGATAGCTTGTGGGCAGATTTGTTGGACAATCTATAGGACTATTTTGGAATTGTGTTTTTATTCTCTTTTCACACCTATTTGGATAAGAGTGAGGCTGTATTTTACAATCTCTTTTCACACCTATTTGCTAGGAGTGAGGTTGTGGTGTTACTGCCTCTTTTCACACATGTGTTGACAAGAGTGAGGTAGTACTCTTGTGTTTTTTTAGCATCCGTGTGAACTTTGTTGGACAACCATGTCGGTGTCCCATATGCGAGCAGAGGATAGGCTAGATGGAGCTAGCAACTAGTCCCCTTGGAAGAACATGATTATTTTCATCTTAGAGGACCTTGAACTATGGGATATAGTTGAGGCTCCCATTATTGTTCCTCCTGTTACTTCTCCCATCATGGTGGAAGATTTTAGGAAGAATAACAACAAGGTCAAAAGGACTATTTATGACGATGTGAGAGACCATGTCATTCCACATTTGAATGGTAAATACTATGCATTTGAGATATGGGATTCTTTATGCAAGCTCGATCAGAGTTCTAACCAGAACCGAAAGATGGTTCTGCAGGACAAGATCAAGAGCATTAAGATGCTCATATACAAGTCGGTTACATCATTCCTTGGCAGTTTCAATGAGATCAGAGATGATCTTGCAGCCTTCGGAGAGATAGTGGACCCAAGATTTATGGTGAGGACAACCTTAAACAACTTTACCAAACCATGGGGCCCATTTGTTCGAGGCATTGTTGCCTGAGAGGTTATGCCTACTTGGGAGAGACTTTGGGATGATTTCATTTAGGAGGAGATGTGACTGAGCTCAGAATCCTCAGGACAAAAAAATATTATAGAGGGTGATGAGGACCTTGATCTGTGGACTAAGAGAAATAAGAAGACTGACAAAGGTGCTAGAGAGGGTCCCAAGGGAGGGGCCAAACCACAATAGAGTGGCGGTGGGAAGGAGAGAGACATGAGCATAGTGAGATACTCTGCTTTTGGAGAGATGGGTCACTATGCAAGACATTTTCCCAAGAAGAAGAAGAAGCAATAAGATGGTACTGCAGCGAGATCAGAGGAGGATGAGTTCGCTGCTCAGTTTGCGAGGGAGTGTGCATTCGTCAGTTCCCTGTCAACTGTTACGCCATCTAGCATCAGGTGGGGAGACAGAGTTGAGGAGGACCCATTGACTCATAGTAGTGATTCAGAGGGATCTTAGACTCAGGTTTCATGGACACCATCTTCGGGGGTGATTGGTCCACCTGGGACAACTTCAGTTTCAGAGTTGTCGAGATAGAGGGTTAGTGAAGGGGCTTCATAGTATCAAATATTGATGAGGAGGAGCAAAAAGTCACCACAAAGGCTTGAGCCTCACTTGGAGACGAGAAGATCAGGTTATGGATCCACTTCAGGTGGAAGTCACTTGGTGAGAGACCAAGTTGAGGATCTTGGTGAGATGTCGAGATCCATATACTCTTGGTGAGATACCAAGAGGGGGAGAGTATTGGTGAGATTCCAAGAGAGTGAATCTTGGTGAGATTCCAAGAGTAGTGACCATTGGTGAGGCGCCAGGAGGTAGAAATCTTTGGTGGGAGACCAAGGTTGAGATCTTTGGTTTGATACCAAGATCTAGGTGATCTTCTAGGTGGAGATGCAATTCCATCTATAGATCATGCAGATTGAGAAAATTTGTGTCAGAGACTACTTTCATTGATCAGGGTACAACCATACTCACCGAGTATTTTCTAGTAGGCAACCATGTCCACTATAGGGATGATATTGGTGGTGAAGGGCACTTTCCTCGGTAAGAGGGAGAGTTGAGATTTGGGTACCTTGGAAAGTGGTCCCCTTGTGTTTGTGAGTCTCTAAACACAAGTGAGAAATATTTTCTACTATGTTCCATGTACTTTATGTCTAATTTCAATTTGACTTAGGAGATTTAAGTCAAAAGTGAAATTTGGTCATTTTAGCCTAAAATGACTATTAATTCACTTTGTGGGTTAATTGAGGGACATAAAGAGAAACTATGGAAACTTAAGAAAGTTTATTTTGAGTTGAGATTCTTTTGGAGGGATCTCAACCATTGATTAGAGATGAGATGGGATTATCTCATCCACCCATATTTTAGGTTTCCTCATGTTTCCTTAAGAGGGGCGCATAGGGAAAGGAGAGGCTCATTCACTTGTATGTTCACCAAGAGAGTTTGGAGAAGGGAAAGAGGATGAGAATGGAAGCATTGGGGAGGAGAGATTGGGAGCCTCCTTTCATGGAGGGCTTATGAAAGCTTAGGGCCCAATTTATTTGTGGTTATTGTTCTTTCTTAGAGAAGGGAACACTTGATGAGGACGGAGAAATTATAGCAAGGAGGTCTTGCAGTGGTTAGATTTCCTCGAGGAAAGTTTCAATGGAGAGGCAACACACAAGAGCACATTGTGGTGCAAGGGTTTCTCCATTAGATCTTCAGGGAGCAAGAGCGCTTCATTTCAGTGGATAGAGCAATATTTGAGGAGGGCGCACCATGCTTGGGTGCATATTTCACTCTTGGACTTGTGTTGCAGCTTGATACAAGATGCTATTGTATCAGGTTCATTTGTTTCATGTACTTGTTGCATTCCACCTTCTATTCTCCACATATATATACTTCCATTCCAAACTGGTTTTCCCTGGGGGGGTTTTTATCCAGGGTCATGTTGACCAAAAACACTTGTGTTCATTTCATGCATACTTAGAATTGTAAATCAACATTTAAAGTTGTAAATATCTAGGATGTAGTGTTATTTTTTTTGAGTATATTGCATGTGTTAGCATTGGGAAAATATAACACTTGCAAGGGCACGTCAAAAGGACACTTAACCATTAAAACTGTGAGTAGAAAGTACTTGACTGTTTGTTGTCCTATAACAACAACAAAGGACAGTCACAAAGATTGAAACTTAGATCCCAACAAAAGGTAAAAGACAGACTTGTTGGGCAACCTCATAGTACCTTAGAAAATCTACACAAATTGGAAAATGATAGTTAAATCTAAAGTTTTTCATTTGATTATAATATAGTTTTTATTAACAATTTTTTTTTTTATGGCCACTTTGTGTATTAGATAGATAGATTTAAGATATATATAGATATAGATTATAGTTTAGTTTGTGAATGATAGTTGGATTTAGGGTTTTGCAATCCATTATATATATATATATATATATATATATATATATATATATATATATAATACTAATTACTATCCGATTTGTCAATTTTAATAAAAAGATTTAAATATGTTGTATGATTTGGAGGTGTATATCAGATATAGATATATGACATTTAAAATTATAAACATGTTATTTTAAATGAAAAATTATGTGAAATAAAAGTCCAAAATAATTCCATATTATATATATAATTATAATTTTATATAAATTACTATTCAATTTGTCAATTTTAATAAAAAGATTTAAATATGTTGTATGATATATATATATATATATATATATATATATATATATATATATATATGACATTTAAAATTATACACATTTGATTTTAAATGAAAAATTATGTGGAGTAAAATTCAAAATAGTGATATGATATGGTAGTAAAACAACTTGAAATATCATAAAGATAATAATCACAAGATAAAACACACTCTACCCTTTTTTTTATTAGAAAAACTACAATTTATATGATTTCAAAGTCTTTAAATTATTATATATGTTTTTTCAATGCACTTAAAATCCCCATTCTAGAGATGTAATATAATATCAACACATGTCTTCATGATAATGCTGTGAAAGGATTTTTTTAATATACCACTTTAGTAGTAAAGTTTGTAATTTTTTTTTTCTACGGAAAAAGCATAATTCATACATGTCTAATGTTGTGAAATGATTTTTTTTATATACCACTTTAGTCGTAAAGTTTGTAATTTTTTTTTTCATGGAAAAAAACATTATTGTATTCATTCGAAGAGAATCAAATTACATTTTGTAGGTGCTTGAAGTACGATCCAATCATGGGTAAAGTGAGTAGAAAATAGAATCCACCACCCCTCCCCATCTTTCCATCCCCCCTAATAAGTCTGAGAGGGCTCATAAGCTAGCTAATAAGCTATTGAGAAAAGTACAAAAATATGAACTGAGAATAACCCAGTATAAGTCAGAAAAAACCTTGAAGCACAAGAACCCAACCACAAAAAAAACTCGTCAGGAAGATCCTCGGACACCGGAAGGACCAGGTTAGAGCGGTATGAGGCTCTCACATCAAGAGAAACAGAAAGCATTAGAACCAACGAAAACCTCATCAAACACCAACAGAGGAGAAAACCAGAAAGCTGTACGCCCCCAATAAGGACATCAAAGTGTGACCCTCGCAAACACCGCATGCCCTGAGCGAGGACCTCAAAGCTCTGGCCCAAAACCTCTTCAGAGATGAGGAAGAAGAAGGACACCAACACCCACTGAACAACTCGATCTGAGCATACATCAAACCTTGAACATCCATCAAAACTTGAGAAAAAACCCAGAGGATCGAAGCAGCAGAGCCAAGCCACACAAGAACGATCGACTATAGAAGATCTAATGAGAGACAAAGCCAGAATCCATCCCCAAACAGAGTGGTAAGAAGAAATACATATCAACCAGATCCATGCCCATCCAACCACTTACAACCCGAAAACAAAATCACCGTGAGCACAGAGGGCCTTAGACAACAAGGGAACCCCGAAGGACATAAAATAAGAATATCCAACTGATAAATATGAAGCAGAACCCACAGAACTGACCACCTCCCATCAAACTACAAAAAATGGGGAAGAAAACGCCAAGAAAAATCCATAAACGACTGCAACAATAGAAACAAAGAAACACCAGAAAAATGGAACCACCTCCACTAGAACGTGAACCAAGAGATAAACTTAAGGAGAAACCAGATCCGACTGTAGCAAGGAGAGCCCAGATCTTTGGGCTGTGGCTAGTATGATACAGAAGCGGGCCATGACAGATGCAACAACTCGAGGCTACGACTAGGGTTCTCCCTAATCGCAACCCCATCAAGACTTTGTGAAAACTTTTATTTTTATGATAAAAGTTAGTAAAACTTGTAATTATAAGAAATATCACATAAATAACAAGGCTGTGTGGCAGCCTAGTCCCTGCCGGGTTGATTTGGGATAGGAAAAAGTAGTAGAGGCATATGGAAACTGCAGTGGAGATGTGGCAAGCAACATGAAGCACAGGTGGTATCCATGCAATAAATGACACGTGGCTTCTAAAGCCCCATTTATTTTTTGAAAGTATATAACAAAATACAATGTGTGCATAGTGGAAGATAAAAATGTATGACGACACAAATATGAAAGGAGATAAAAAAACAGTTTAGTTTGAAATATATTAAATAAGTTACAAGTTCCTGGAAATTTAAATGCATTTTTCATATAGAGTGGTGAAAGATAAAAATGTATGAGGACATAAATATAAAAGGAGATAAAAAAACAGTTTTATTTGAAATATAACAAAAAATAAAAGTCTGTTACATATCCCTGGAAATTTCAATGCTTTTTTCATATAGACTGGGATTGGGGCTCCCGCAGACCATAAGAGAAATATGTACAAGAAGCAGGACCGTAAAAAGAAGAAGTGGGCGACAGTAGAGTGCAATACGTGAACAAAAAATAAATTGAAAGGTATTAGTCTTTGGCTAGACATTTCTATTAAAAAAAGTGGAATAACTGGGTTGATAAACAAAGCAGGATGTGATCAGTAGACTTACAGTGATGGTACATATGACCCCTTTTTCTATTTGCTTGCGAATGCCTTTTCATTGATGTCGTCGACGACTGTTGGAATCGTGGAAACTGCCCGTTGCCTTTCGTTAGCGGCCTGCTTCAATTCCCTTTCAAACCATTCTTCAATGTAGCTTCTCATTGGGGCTGACATTGATCTCATTCCGGATTTTTATGTTGAAAAGTTCGTTTTCTAATTCCGCGAGGCCGATAGAAAGATTACGTAGAGCCTGATCAATTTCCTCATTCTGTGATGAATAGTCGACTAGTCAGTCGTCTATGTGAGCTTGACCATATTCAAGGATGCTGTAAAACTTTTCCAAAGACGATGCCTTAAACATATCAACATGTTTGTCGAATTCTTGCCTAGTTAAGGGCAAGGAGTTGACGATTAACTTGGGGTCTTGGAAGTCGTTGGTCCTTTCAGCTAAATCTATTCTGGACCGCCTTGTGAATGATTTTTCTTTCTTTGATATGGATTGTTCACATGACTAAACAATGAGATGCAGGTTCTTCACTTTTTCTTTCCAGCATGCATTTAATTGACCGATCCGGTTTTTGGATGGAAGATATTTTTTTCTTCTTCTTGTTTCTGTCATGTTGTTGACAATGGTTCCAAAAGGAAGGACTGTGTTTAAATAGAAATGTTATTCATCTTTTAACTCCGCCTGCAAATGTTCGAGAAAATTATGTGCCCTGGTTCCAAGTGAAGTCATGGTTTACGATGTTTCCCATGCCTCAGTAACCAGTTCCATTCTTTTCTTGATATTATTCTCCACATATCCTCTACAGGATGCGAGGAGGCTAGATGATCCTTTTAACTTGGCTGTAGAGGTGGTAGGAATGACTATTTCCAAAGGATTGGCAAGGAATGACATAGGAATCAAAGCCTCTTCCAATTCCTTGACCCGGTCCTTCAGTCTAGCATTCTCGGTCTCAATGCCTCCAATGGAATCATAAAGTGCATCTCCACTTTCCATGTGAAGTTGATAGATTTGGGATGGCCACGTGTTCGAAAGGTTAACCTCTGAATGAGATATTCCTTTCTTATTTTTTACACTTTTTTTTTCAATAATCATTTTTTTGGACTAGCTATAAAAAACAACGCTCTGGAACACGAATGATTCATCTTCGTCAAAATTATCAGATATGTCCATTGGACGACTATGATGGATGGTGTCTTTGGTCTGATCAAGGTAGCAGAGTACACTATCCATATCAGGCTGAAGTTCCATGTTCTCACTTTGAATTTCGGGTTGTTATCTCTTTTTCGTTATCAGGCTCAAGGTAGCGGAGTACGCTATCTAGATCAGGCTCAAGTGAGGAGGGTCGTTATCTCTTCCTCCGTTTGAAGAACTTTGAGTTTTTTTGTTGCTATGGTGGGCCATTGGAGCGATGCTCTGGGATGTCGTACTTTTGGGAGTGCTATTCGCCAATTCAACACTCTTGTCACCGGGGCCTTTTCACTATTGCCTGTACAATTTAGTGCTGCTTTGCAGTGTGTCTAGGTCGTCGACATCAGAAGTAGGAGCGTTGCCGCCAGTTTCTTTGTTTTCGGTCAGGAGTTTTTTGAAAAACTAATTGCCGAAGCCAAACATTTGTAAATGTTGTAGAAAACTTTTATCGGGGTCGAACCCTCTTGGGATTTCAACATATCTCAGGTTCAAGTTGTTAGAATGTGCTGCGAATTCGTCAATTTTGTTGACATTCTTCAACATGAAGTCCCCGACTTTCCAAGGCAGAGGAATGAACTGTTTTTTCTCTTCTTTTGGAATAGCTGCAACCAATAGTTGTATTGACGTGCTACTTCTATAACAAACATTCCGTCTGTATTGTGACATGGAAGGAGAGCAGGTTTTTCCCTGGAGCCAAAAATCCTTATCACAGTGTAATTATCCAAATGTTCAAGTGTCCCCTTTCTGTCCAAAAAACTGGTTGCATGTTTAGATATGCAGGGAGCATCTTCTCCTAACAACAAAACTATGAAAATAGACACAAAGCCATTAAAAACCTCATAAAAATAGTGGGAGGACTTGTGCTTCCACAAGGCCTGGTAACATAACGTTACTGGGTTGAATTCCCAGTTGACATTCTTGGACAGAGACAGTTCTGGAAACTGGTAGCAATGTGTTATCGCAAAAACTAAGTAGGATGACATATAAAATTTCTTTTCCCTTTTGAAACTTGACAATTGGGAACAAATTTCATGGGAAATTAACTTTCCCCAATAAAAAATGGCTCGTTCCTTGACTGTGAAATACAAAATATAAAGATCCTTCCGAGTAATAGTTGCTGTGGACTCATGTCCCGTTATTCTTGTAAACAACTAGGCAATTTCTCGAGTGGATTTCTAAATGAACTAACCTGCAAGCTTGTAATATCTTCAGGAACTACAATCGGGTCTTCCAATAAATGGGGCAAGAGGTCCAACCCATTATTATGCTTTGCTAGGAATTGTTTGGAATCTTCTCCTTTGAACGTCAATGTTGGCTCCGACAATCTTAACATCCGGCAGAAGACCTGAGGTGACAAAGAAACCAAAGAGCGGTACCATAATGGAATAATTATTTTGTCTGAAAGAAATTTATCTGCGCACCAAGAGACCAACTCCTTATAGTCAAAAGCTTCAGGGACATAGCCTGCACGAGCAATCCCAGAGGTCCAAATTACTTCATTCTGGGCGACAAGGGTTGAGTAATAAGAATATGCCCTGGACCACTAGAAGTTTTGGTCCTCGTGCCTGAAAATGTTCACTATATCTCGACAAAACTGTCGTCGAGCTGATGCCATAGGTTTATGAGAACGTTTTATTGCTCCAGACGATGGTTGAAATGAATAGTTGGAGTCGATAATATAACTCTCCGCAAAATCTTGGTTAAATGTGTAAGGTAGCTAGAGAGGTAGTGGAGGGGCTCAGAGGGCCCATAGTGATGATAGTGGAGACCATTCAATGTAAGGTGGACTAGGTCCACTATATTATTAAATAAGGCCCACTATGGTACTTAGATATAATAAATGAGTAATTAGATATAATAAATGTAAGAGGACTTCTTAGAAGGTTCTACTTCTAGAAGATTCCTCCTGTAGAATGTTCTTAGGTGATGGTAGCACTATATAAAGGGGTTCAAGCAATGTAATGAGACATGAAGAGAATTATTGTATTTGGAGCGGTAGCTCAATAGGAGGATGCCCCCTTGAAGAGGCAAGTGAACATGAGAGGATCCCTTCCATAATAAGATTCATTGTACAGTGTTGCCCTACCTCAAGGGTTTGCTAGTAATAAAATATATTTTGCGTATTGTTCTTCTATATCTATTGTGGTGCTCTTGTATTTAGTCTTTGGTTCTTAAAAAGTGGTATCATAGCACTTTCCTTGGGCGGACATTGTGGACAAATATTTTTTTATTTTTGCATATTTTTTTTTTCTGAGAGAAAAAAAAAGAGGGCCGCGACATTCTCGACGTTTTTGGTATATTTTTGTGCAAAATTTTCAGAAAAGGGTTGTATATCTGATTTACTCTCAGAAAAACACCCAAGTTAAAAAAAAAAATCGTCCGAAATGGAGTCCGGGAAGTCAAGATATTGAAGTTTTAAAATCTGCAAATTTTCAGGATTTTTTCCGCAGACGGCGACGAGATTTTTTATTTTTATTTTATTTCTGTAGCATCTGGAGGTTGAATTTGCCCAAATAAATTACAAATCTGAGTTCCTCTCACAATTTCACCCAATTTCAAAAAAAAATCAGCCAAAACGGAGTTTGGGAAGTGAAGTTATGAACATTTTAACTTCAACAGTTTTTTAGGTTTTTTTCCAGAAAAAGCCGTGATTTTCTGCCGTAACTTATTGGGTTGATTTTTTTTTTTTTCATGACGGTTGAGGGACCGAAGAGTTCATAGGGTGCTCAGATGGCTATTTCTTCTCAAAACCTAAAAGAAATTCTTGAATCATTCAAAGCCCAATTGTTTCACACATTGGATGACAAATTGGATGCATTTGTACATGGCCTCACAGACGACCTCAATGGTAGTTTTCGTAGTATTCAAGACGCATTGAATAACATGCAGGAAATATTTCTTATGGAGGGCCTCATGGATGAATATAATCAAGAAATATATGCTTGGTATGATTTTGAGGATGATTGTGATGATTGTTATATGGATAGTTGTCATTTCTGGGATGACAACCACTTTCATATTTTATTTGATGACTCTAATCCACCTTCTATAGAGAGAATCAATGTGAAAAATCGAGAGCCAATGATTATCACCAGTGTCCAACCTGCATCTTCTACAGTGGTATTATTCCTTCCAGATTCTGCTACGACCCTTTTCCACTATATGGATGGATCTTCTTATTTGGATCCACATGATAGGTGTCAGTCTTTGGAGCATCATTTTGAGTTGGTTATTGAGTTCCAAAAACTTCCACGAGGAGTTCACATGAACACTTGGAAATGTGACCCTGGTTTACAATGGCGGTTGGACTACTTCAACATGATGGATTTCCTTTCTACACGAGACTTTGGTTCTTCAATCTTCTTTAGCATTATGGTCCACAATTATCCATGGGACCCTGGTATATGGGTGTACATCAAGCATTGAGGACAACACTTTCATAAGGGGGAATGGAATGTAAGGTAGCTAGAGAGATAGTGGAGGGGCTCAGAGGGCCCATAGTGATGATAGTGGAGACCATTCAATGTAAGGTGGACTAGGTCCACTATATTATTAAATAAGACCCATTATGGTAGTTAGATATAATAAATGAGTAATTAGATATAATAAATGTAAGAGGACTTCTTAAAAGGTTCTACTTCTAGAAGATTCCTCCTCTAGAATGTTCTTAGGTGATGGTAACACTATATAAAGGGGTTCATGCAATGCAATAAGACATGAAGAGAAATATTGTATTTGGAGCGGTAGCTCAATAGGAGGATGCCCCCTTGAAGAGGCAAGTGAACAGGAGAGGATCCCTTCCATAATAGGATCCATTGTATGGTGTTTCCCTACCTCAAGGGTTTTGATATAATAAAGTGTGGTTTCTTCTATATTGCTTTGTGGATCTATTATGTATTCAGTATTTGTGGTGATTATATTTGTAGATCTATTCAGGTTCTTAACAAAATGCTTATGAATGGGAAAGCTACTCGAGCCTTTTGCTGATTAATGACAATCTGTATGAGTGGTGCATGATGAACTGTTAGCAGTAAATCTTACTTATTGCATATTTATAAGTGTGAAGGTGGCGGGTACGATGAAGAGAAAATAAGGATTGGAGTTTTCGTGAACGTGCCAAGTCGATGACGTGCGAACGAAATCTCATGATTTTGAAATCAACAGTCAAAAGGGATAATATAAGCCTCTGCAAATCTTGGTTTAATGCGTATTAATAAGAGATCTCCTCGATCCTTTCACCCATCAATGAAATTCTATACAGTTCCTGGACGATGAGATGTTAGAATTAAATGTCACTAATTGCATATTTAGAAACAAGATATATATATTAAAACATTTTTTTATTATAGACAAGTGCGAAGGTCTGAAAAGTGGTCGGACAGGGTTCAAAATAGGGTTACGGGGGATACCCAAGAGAGGCGAGTGTCCCATGTGTTGGAAATATTCTCATTGATGTCAACATTCGATGTGATGATCTCTTGTTAATGATGAATTATCACAGTTGATATTGTCATTGATGTCAAACAGTGTGCAGAGATCGATAACGTAAGCTTAGAAGGGAAAACGTAGTACAAAAACAATAACATGATTATTGTTGATCAAGATAGGATAAAAAATGTTCCTATGATCAAAGCTTAGGAGAGTTAGCGAATGAAGAAACACATTGTAGATGTATAGTCGGGATATATGGAAATATTGAGAAGTTGACCATTGCACAGGAAAATGTGAGAAGTGTTAGCAGCCGTCTGATCAAGGAAATTGACGGTGTTGATTGTCTCATATAATAGACGACGGTCATATGGGTGACCATGAGATTAAGGACCATTGGAAGATCATGATCGTCAGATCGTGTTCGAGTGGAAGGACATGATAAGCTAGCAGAATTACATCGCAGACGGATCGAGCCATTGATCCTAGATCATGATCTGAATCGTTGGATCCAAAGGACACATGGCGAGAGATCAACATTTCGCTGACTCGTGAAATGGAAAATTCAAATGTGAGTGTTGTGGGAACTCGTGATATGCAAGGTCGCGAAATGATCCTGGCCATTGGAGCCAGAGGACATGTGGCAAGCGATTAGAATTTTGCTGACTCGAAGAGTGAAGAAGTCAAAGAGCCATTCGTGAAACACGAACTCACGATTTGATCACAATCGTCGATCAAAGGGAGAACGAGGACCTCTGATTTGAGAAGGACATGTGGCATACCACGTCAGCAAGGACACGTGGCACAATTAGACAATGACAAGTGTCAAGTTGATTCAACATTTTAGGTATGTGTAGATCACAAATATGAGTGACATGTGGCAACTACATGGCTTGTGAAATGTCATCAAGTGACGTAAGCAGTTACGTTACTCCGGGAGTTTTTGCCACTGCAATCGCCAAAAGTCCCGAATGACGAAAGGCTAAATGGCCGAAGTCGCGAAGAGCCGAAATGCCGAAGTTACGAAGTCATAGAGAGATGAAATGCCGAAGTGTTGGAATTACGAAGGGCCGAAGTCCTGAAGGCCGAAGTTGTGAAGGGACGAAGTCCTGAAGGCCGAAGTTGTGAAGGGCCGAAGTCGCAAAAGACGAAATGCCAAAGGGGCGAAAGGCCGAAGTCACGACGGCCGAAGTCATGAAATCCGAAACCGAAAGGCCGAAGTTGCAAAGGCTGAAATGCTGAAGTGACGAAGGGTCTAAGGGTCGAAGTCGTGAAGGACAAAGTCCTGAAGTCTCGAATGACGAAACTCTGAAGTGGACACGAGTCATCTAATATGAAGATCACTTCGCGAGAGTTCTCGACCGTCGATCTAATACAGTGGAAGGATAAAATAATATTAATAGATGAAGTCACAAAGTAAATGGTGGCCGTCCATCTCGATGAATGATTAAATCATAGCCGTTGGATTTAGCAGTGAAAGGATGAGTATAAGGTTAAAGTTGCACGTTGAATTGTCTCCGCAAATATAAATGTGAACCATTCGATTGTTTCGACGATATCGTAATCAGGAGTTTTGTATTGTTGTACGTCATGAAGACCCGAAGGTCGAAGTGACGAAATCTCGTCAGCCGTCCATCTCATCAGAAGATCAAATCATGATCGTTGATTTGGTAAAGCGCTCAAGCACTCGTTTAGGCTTAGCATCTGGTTATTTCCGTTGGTCATATGCTATAAGAGTTTTAAAAGGAAATTATAATATGTCGCTATAGTTGGTAAAACCCGTGTTTCTGTAACGCACGGTCATATGTGATGGTTTGAAGGAAGCGAGAGATTTGGGACCGAGTATAAAGTATTAAATTGATCCATGACTGTGATCAATTTATGACAAAAGTGAACCGATACACAGTCATGATTAAAAGAGAGTTAAATCATGAAAAACATGAATAATGAATAAAAAGGAAAAATGATATTAATTAAAGTTTAGATTAACATTTTAAATGAAAAGGTACAATGGTTCAAATAAAGGGACACGATGTTTTAAATTTCACACCAGTTTGAAGATTATATAAACGAGAAAAAGTTGTGAGAAGAAAGTGTCTGTGTACTTCAGAACATAAGATCAAGAGCTGAAGTAGATTCCAAGAAGATATCAGAGGAAAGAAAATGTGAATTACAGAGAAGATGAAATGCGGTGATGAGTGTCTTATGATATACCTCTGATCATAAGATATAATTTATTCTATAATGGATCACTACTATCAGAGTTGAATAAACTCTAGTTGGATAGACTGGGTTCTATCAGCAAGCTAGGTCTTGGCTGAGAGTTGGTGCTCCTTACTTTAGTTGGTGCTGAAACAATTAGTTGGTGATAAAATAAAATCCTCTTTCACATATATTTAAAATACTATGTTCATATCAATTATACAAAAGCTTATACAAACATTTGGTGTCTCTGTGTCCATTGTGATTATGATTTAATTGTTATTAATCTGTTCAATTATGTTTTAATTGGTAACTTGAAAGAAGAAAAAAATAGAATAGTCCACACACTAATTCACCCCCCCCCTCTTAGTGTGGGCGGTGTGTTCTTCAATTCGTATCAGAGCGAGGTTCCTTCAAAACATAGTTTAAAACACTGGAAGGTAGATCCTGAAGAAATGGGTGGACATATGGTTCTCTCCACAATTGAAGCTCCCTTATTCGATGGAACAAATTATTCCTCATGGAGAGAAAATATGAAACAGTGTCTGAAGTCAAAAGGATCTGAAGTTTGGAGTTCAGTAGTAAGTAAGCCCTGGGACTTAACTACATCAAATAATCTATCCAAAATTACAGTCCAAATAAGAGCAAGGAAGAACAATGAAGTAGCATTGAAGATTCTTCTCAATGGATTATCATATACAATCAAGAAAAGCATGGGACTATGAACATCCACCAAGGACTTATGGTTGAAGTTATAAAATATGTATCAAATCAAAAAGGAAGAATACTCAGACATTGAAGCAGAAGTTAATCTGGAAGCTGAGCTTGAAAGTGATTTGGACGAAATGAGAAAATATAAACAAAGTTGTAAACAACTAAAGGATCAACTTAATACTGTTGAAAAATTCAAGAAAGGGACTGAAGACCTTGATAAAGTTCTCAGTCTACAAAGGTTTCCCTCGAACAAATTTGGCCTTGGATATGACCACGCACACATAATTAAAGGATCAAATCCTATTACTCAGATTGATGTTGAAGATGCAATGTCTAGTGATGATACCTCCAAATAATCTGCTCATCCTCCCAAGAAGATGCATCAAATCAAAATAAAATACTCATCCATCAATCAAGGTAAAGACTCTACACAATCTTTCGATGGAAATAATGTTGATATTAAAATCTCCCCTGCAAATAAAGAAGAAGACTCATAAACAATAACAAACTGTTTTGTTAGCATTTATCCCATGGAAGTAGAAGAAGAAGAACTATCAAAGGCCAAGTAAAAGCTTGATTGGAGTCTCTCTGAATACCTCTATGACCATAATGAATCGGATTATAGCTATCTTCATGACTACACTCAATAATTTCTTGAAAAGAGTCAAAAGCATGTCTTGAAAATAAATCAAATGCTCAAAGATAGTGATAAGATAATATATAAGCAGGACAATCAGTTAGAAGATAAAGAAGAGGAGATCAAGAAGCTGAAGAAAGAACTCAGTCAAGTAAAAGAAAAGGAGAAGGAAGATGATGAGCTTGGAAATCAGGAGCATATCCTGGAAATAAAAGAAAAGCTCAAAGACAATAAAGAAATCATATATGAGAAAAAGATTCAGTTAGAAAACAAAGAAGATGAGATCAATATATTGAAAATAAAAGTTGTTGATCTAACAAAAGAAAAGGAAGAGAAAATCAAGAGACTAAAAAATGAAATCAGTCAAGAAAAAAAAGAAAATAAGGAAGATGATGTCTCAAGCAAAAACCCTGCAGATCTAAAAGAACTAAGGGAAAGCTATGTCAATCTTAAAATCCAACTTGAAGAAGCCAAAAGGAGAGAAGAGGTAGTTAGGAATCAGTTGGACAAAAAGGAAGAATCATGTCATGAGATGGAAGAAGAAGTTGTGTATCTTAGAAAGAAGGTTGAGAAGTCAGACACCCAAATCAAGCTCTTGAACAATTCCATGACCCTGGATGAGATATTGGATAGTCAGAGATCACCAACTGACAAATCTGGTCTTGAATACAACAAGGAAGAAATCGATACTCCTAAGAAATCTGATGCAGGTCCTTCATTTATAAAAGCTGAAAACAGATCTGACACAACTCCTTCATTTGTAAAAAGTGAAAGCAGGTATGACTCAGGTTCTTCAAGTTCAAGAAATACAAGCAACACTACAAAATTCAGAAGATCAAATCATGGAAGACATACAAAAGCTATTCATAGACCTCAAAGCAAGTTCAAAAGAGAGACATCTTCATGGATGAATCAAAGAAGGTATGAGAGTATCTTTAACGGTTATTGTTTTTCTTGTAATGTATATGGTCATAAATCCTTGGATTGTAGGCATAATGGAAGAAAACAAGTTGGTAGGTTCAATAACAGTATAATATGTTGTACATATTTCAACACAATGAGATGCTACAGTTGTGGTAGATATGGTCACAAAGCCCATGACTGTTGGAACTCAAGAAGACAATAAATAAGAAATGATTCACACAATATGACAACAAGAGTAAATAAGAAGATATGGAAAATAAAATCCCAAGTACCAAATAGGAAAGATGAGGAAAATATTGCTCCTGAAATTGATGAAGTTAATAATAGGAGTTTGGGGGATAAAACTTCTAGTAAGGAATATTCTCAAAACAAGGATAAAGAAGCTTCTGGTGCACATAATAATGACATTGATGATGAATCTCCAACGATATAACAACAAAAAGAATTGAGTGATGATTATCTTAGAAATATTTTAATCCTATTTTAAATGGTACACTGAAACTTCTTCTAAAAGAGAAACTAAAAAAAAAGGATCTCTATCCAGAAAGCTGCAAAGACTATGCTCAATGAAGCAAATTGTCTGATGGTTATTCCATCAATTAGTATTGATATTGGAGGGAAGCTGTAAGCACATCAATATACATATTGAACATAGGTCAACTCAGGGTTAATAGTGATAAAACCCCTTATGAACTATGATTTGGAAGAGCTCCATCAGTAAAATACTTCAAGGTCTTTGGAAGTAAATGCTACATCAAAAGACTAGATGAGAGTCTTGGAAAATTTGATGCCAGATCTGATGAAGGTATTTTTCTTGGATATGCTTCAAACAAGAAGGCATACATATGCTACATTATTAGGTTACATGAGATTGTTGAGAGTGCAGATGTCAAAGTGGATGATATAAAAACAATTAGTATCATGGTTAAATATCGATGAGAATCAATGGGCAGATCCAATAATTGTTTGAATAAAAAGAGCTACAATTGTGCAGTGTTCCAGTAAGACATCGACATCCGCAGAAGCAGTTTTTCTTATGGACAAAATGAGGTACATGACATCCTGCATAAATAACAAGAGGAGAAACCCTGGCAGAAAAATATACCCTTTTTAGAAACAAAGGGGGAGAACAGTCAATAAAAATTCAGGGGAATTATTAAGTAAGAAAGTAATTAGATTAAGTCTTGAAAATAATCAATCACTACAAAAATTTGTATTAAGAAGACTACTCATTTGAAACACAAAAAAAAATCCCAATCAACTGAGATAAGAAGTTAGTAAATTAACAGGGGATGAAACCTTGTCAGGAAGAGCTACCTTTTCAAAAATAAAGGGGGAGAGTAGTCAGAAGTAGAGAAAGAGAATATTGACAGGGGGAGTCATTCAGTTATGACAGAAAAAGGTTGATTTCAGGAGGAGTTACTAGTGGTCAGAGAAGTAATTATACAGAGAGATCATAGGAGAAAAAACCCTTTTCCATTGATGTCAAAGGGGAGAGAAACTTCATAAAAGGAAAGCATCATCGCAGGGGGACTTTTGTATATGAAGTTAGTGTGTTTCCCTCAATGAAAAAGGGGGAGATTGTTGGAAATATTGTCATTGATGTCAACAGTCAATGTGATGATCTCTTGTTAAGGATGAATTATCATAGATGAGATTGTCATTGATGTCAAACAATGTGCAAAGATCGATAGCGTAAGATCAGAAGGGAAAACGTAGTACATAAGAAATAACATGATTATTGTTGATCACGGTAGGATAAAAAATGTTACTATGATCAAAGCTCATGAGAGTTAGTGAATGAAGAAGCACATTGTAGATGTATAGTCGGGATCTATGGAAATATTGAGAAGTCGACCATTGCACAGGAAAAGGTGAGAAGTGTCAGCAACCGTCCGATCAAGGAAATTGACAGTGTTGATTGTCTCATATAATGAACGACGGTCATATGGGTGACCGTGAGCTTAAGGACCATTGGAAGATCACGACCATCAGATTGTGTTTGAGTGGAAGGACAGGATAAGTTAGCAGAATTGCATCACAGACATATTGAGCCGTTGATCCTAGATCCCGATATGAACCGTTGGATCCAAAGGAGACATGGCGGGAGATCAACATTTCGCTGAATCGCAAAATGGAAAAGTCAAACGTGAGTGTTGTGGGAACTCGCGATATGCGAGGTCGCAAAATGATCCTGGCCGTTGGAGCCAGAGGACATGTGGTGAGCGATTGGAATTTCGCTGACTCGAAGAGTAAAGAAGTCAAAGAGCCATTCATGAGAATTCGTGAAACGCGAAATCACGATTTGATCACAACCATCGATCAAAGGGAGAACGAGGACTGCTGATTCAAGAAGGACATGTGGCACACCACATCAACAGACTACATTAGCAAGGACACGTGGCGCAATTAGAAAATGACAAGTGTCAAGTTGATTCAACATTTTAGGTATGTGTAGATCACAAATATGAGTGACACATGTCATCTACTTGGCTCAAGACACATCATCAAGTGACATAAGCAGTTACGTTACTCCAAGAGTTTACTTTAGGATTTTTTGCCACTGCACTCGCCCAAAGTCCCGAAGTTATGAATGACGAAAGGATGAATGGCTGAAGTTGCTAAGAGCTGAAATGCCGAAGTCACAAAGAGTTGAAATGCCGAAGTGCTAGAATTGTGAAGGGTCGAAGTCACGAAAGCCGAAATGCCAAAGGGATGAAAGGCCGAAGTCGCGAAGGTCGAAGTCACGGAAGCCGAAATTCCGAAAGGCCGAAGTCACAAAGGCTAAAATGTCGAAGGGCCTAAGGGACGAAGTCGCAAAGGATAGAGTCCCGAAGTCCCGAATGAAGAAACTCCATAGTGGACACGAGTCATCCGATCTGAATATCACTTCAGAAGCATTCTCGACTGTCTATCTAATACAGTGGAAGGATAGCATAATCTTAATAGATGAAGTCGTGGAGTAAATGGTGGCCATCCATCTCGATGAATGATTAAATCATAGCCGCCAGATTTAGCAGTGAAAGGATGAGTATAAGGTTAAAGCTGTCCATTGATCTGTCTCCGCAAATATAAATGTGAATCGTCCGATTGTTTTGGCGACATCGTAATCGGTAGTTTTGTAATGTTGTAAGTCACGAAGACCCGAAGGTCGAAGTGCCGAAATCTCATCATCCGTCCATATCATCAGAAGATTGAATCGTGACCGTTGATTTGGTAAAGCGCTCAAACACTCGTTTAGGATTAACATCTGGTTACTGCCGTTGGTCATATGCTATATGATTTTTAAAATTAAATTATAATATGTCATTATAGTTGGTAAAACCCGTGGTTCTGTAACGCATGGTCATATGTGATGGTTTGAAAGAAGCGCCTCCACGAGATTTGGTCTTTGTGAAAATAACAGAGATTCATAACCGAGTATAAAGGATTAAATTGATCCATGACTGTGATCAATTTATGAAAAAAATGAACCGATACACAATCATGATTAAAAGAGAGTTAAATCATGAAAAACATGAATAATGAATATAAATGAAAAATGATATTAATTAAAGTTTAGATTATCATTTTAAATGAAAAGTTACAATGGTTCAAATAAAGGGACACTGTTAAGCCCTAAATAATGGCTCATTACCCCTTAATTGGGGCATATTACATTAGTAATGTTATTTTATTTATGTCGGATTTAGTCCATTAGTTGTAATTATACCTCTTAGTCTCCTATATATACCAAGGAGACATTTTCATTTGGAATCATCTTGTAATTGTACATTTATGTGGGCATAAGGAGGTTTCCCCCTCGAAGAGGCTTATTATCTGAATTTCTCTCTTTTTCAAGGCATTGAGTACCTATTCTAAGGTTTTTCTATGCTATATTGATATTTGTTTCTTAACATATGGTATCAGAGCTCAAGGTCTTAGGGTTTCGCTACTACATCTGAGACACCTTGGAATTTTCGCTATAAATTTTTTTCTACAATGTTTCAGAAGGAACGACTTGGAGGATATTTAGTAGATGGATCAAAGTACATTGGGTTAAAATTTCAGCTCCCGAGGTCTTATACTTTTGGAGATACAACCTGTGAAAGATAGGGTTCTAGAATCATCCTGAAATGAGTCATTGCAGAATGTTCGCTATAATTTTTTTTATGTAACGTTTCAGACCCTGAACTATGGAGGATATTCACATAAATTAGTAAGGTATCCGTGGTAAAACGTTCAGCTTCTGGGTCATCTTAAATTTGTAGATACACCCTGTGGAAGATAGGGTATTTGACTAGTCCTATTGACTAATCTCAAGAAGGCGTTCCAGGTAAAACAATCATAACTTCTTCCTAGAGTATCCAAATTGAGTGAGACCAGTTGCATTGGATAGTGGACATTCTGTTGTATTTCTGGTACATGTTTCATAATTTTATATCAATTATTTTGTGCGAGGCATGCTATGCAAGTGAGATCTCCTGGAAAGGAAAAAAATCAGCAAGTTGTGGGGAAGTTACCGTAAATTCCACTTGGCACATCAAATTTTGATCAGACCTATGGAATTGCAGAGAAGAAATATCAGAGAACTATAAAAAATGAATTTTCATACCCAGAATGGAGAAACTCCAACTTTGGGTTGAAGACCAACCACGTTCCTAAGATCGATATGAGGAAGTTTGATGGCAAGGACCCAATCACATGGATACTTCAGATGGAGCAATTCTTTGATCTACATAATGTGCCACATACACAAAAGGTATGAATTGCTTCTTTATATTTATAACCCAATGAATTTGTATGGTATCGATGTCTTTGTTCTCACAAATCACTCGTCACTTGGACAATTTTCACGGAAGAAATGATAGCACACTATGAGGATAAAAGGAGCAATACCTTATTTAGCCAATTGATAAATCTCAAGCAAAAGGGTTCAATTACATAGCACATTGAGAACTTCCAAAGATTGAATATAAAGGTAACATATATTCCAGATGAGCACTTGATTGATGTATTCATAGGAAATTTAAAGGATAACATTCAACATGAGGTTTTCCTTTGGGAACCCAAATCATTAGAGAATGCATTTAGGGTGGCAGGAAATGTTGAAAGTAAAAATATGGCTATGGCTACTAGAAGGATCAATCCTAACAGCTATAGAGAGAATAATTATCCTTCTTCTTAAACACCTCAACCTACAAGGTTGACACCTCAACAATTGGAGGAAAGAAAAGAAAAAGGTTTATGCTTTAATTGTGACAGCAAGTACAGTAAGGGACATAAGTGTGGTGAGAAGAAATTATTCTACATAGATTGTGAAGAGG
>ML778753.1:878451-888940 GCA_009831015.1 Picea engelmannii
TAAAGAAGGTTATAGGTGACAAGATCCCAGTTCAAACTATATTTCCAGAACTTGACGAGGAAGGAAAAATCATATTGGATCCTGAAGCCATCATTGACACAAGAATTCGCCAGCTGAGGAATAGATCCATTTCAGAGTATCTCATTAAATGGAGGAAACTATCAGCTGAAGATTCCACTTGGGAAGATGAGTCTTTTATATAGAAGCATCCAGAGTTACTCAACCGTTGCAGACAACACTTGTCTCAAGGGGAGGGGCATGTTAAGCCCTAAATAATGGTTCATTACCCCTTAATTGGGGCATATTACCTTAGTAATGTTATTTTATTTATGTCGGATTTAGTCCATTAGTTGTAATTATACCTCCTAGTCTCCTATATATATCAAGGATACATTTTCATTTGGAATCATCTTGTAATTGTACATTTATGTGGGCATAAGGAGGCTACCCCCTCAAAGAGGCTTATTATCTGAATTTCTCTCTTTTTCAAGGCGTTGAGTGCTTATTCTGAGGTTTTTCTATGGTATGTTGATATTTGGTTTTTAACAGACATAATGTTTTAAATTTCACACCAGTTTGAAGATTATATAAATGAGAAAAAGTGGTGAGAAGAAAGTGTCTCTGCACTTCAGAACAGAAGATCAAAAGCCAAAGCAGATTCGGTCTGGTATGCCTCCGTGGTTGGTTGTCAGAGGAAAGAAAATGTGAATTATAGAGAAGATGAAATGCGGTGATGAGTGTCTTATGATATACCTCTGATCATAAGATAGAACTAATTCTATAATGGATCACTACTACTGGAGTTGAATAAACTCTAGTTGGATAGACTGGGTTCTATCAACAAGCTGGGTCTTGCGCCAAGCTTGGTCTTGGCTGAGAGTTGGTGCTCTTCGAGGAGTTGGTGCTCCTTACTTCAGTTGGGTTTGAAACAATTAGTTGGTGCTAAGAGAAAATCCTCTTTCACATATATTTAAAATACTATGTTCATATCAATTATACAAAAGCTTATACAAACATTTGGTGTCTTCGTGTCCATTGTGATTATGATTTAATTGTTATTAATATGTTCAATTATGTTTTAACTGGTAACTTGAAAGAAGAAAAAGTTAGAATAGTCCACACACTAATTCACCCCCCCCCCCTCTTAGTGTGGGCACTGTGTTCTTCACCATGGTCAAATTTTATGTATCAGAATTTTTGACTGCAAAATGTGTAAAACAAAAGAGAGCATGATGGGGGAGTTCAACAGCTGGTTTGTATATTTGCGAAATTCCGGGAAAGTGGATAAGTACGATATAGGGAAACGATCGGTCAGACTCGTTTTCAAAATCAAAATTGAAGATTTTGTGAATGGACCAACTCGATGATGTGCAACCGACATTCCATGATGTTTTAAATTAATAGTTGGAAGGGATAATATAACCAACTGAAAATTTTGGTTTTAGGCGTATTAATGGGAGATTTCCTCAAATCTTGGTTTATCATTAATGCTTGCTAATTGTAGACTTAGAAATAAAATCTTATATATAATTGGTAATTTCTAATTGCAAAAGGGCACAGGCACATGAAACAACGAATAGGAATTGGATATTTCTTGAACCCGACAACCCGACGATCCGCAGAAGAAATTTGAAGAAATGGAGAAGTATGGAAAGCGGACGAACGTGCTTCAAAATAGGGTGAAAATAGTTCCATAGGAGACGTGAGGACCTGATGGTCAAATTGTATGTCTTGGAAGGTTTCAATGAAAAATGTACTATATATATACAATCATTTTTTATTATAGACAAGTGCGAAGGTCATAGAGATGAGGGAGAGAAAGGAACAAATGGAAAGGTTTGAAAAGTGGTCGGACGAGATTCAAAATAGGGTTACGGGGGATACCCAGGAGAGGCGAGTGTCCCATGGTCAAATTTTATGTATCAGAATTTTTGATTGCAAAACATGTAAAACAAAAGAGAGCATGATGGGGCAGCTCAATGGTCGGTTTGTATATTTGCAGAATTCTGGGAAAGTGGCTAAGTATGGAATAGGGAAACGGTCAGTCAGACTCATTTTCGGAATCGAGGATTGAAGATTCTGTGAATAGACCAACCCGATGACGCGCAAATGACATTCCATGATGTTTGAAATTAATAGTCGGAAGGGATAATATAACCATCCATAAATTATGGTTTTATGCACATTAATGGGAGATTTCCTCAAATCCTGGTTTGGCATTAACGCTTGATAATTCCATACTTAGAAATAAGATCTTATATGTAATTGGTAATTGCTAATTGCAAAAGGGCACGGGCACATGAAACAACGATTAGGAATTGGATATTTTTTGAACCCGATGACCGGCGAAAGAAATTCGAAGAAATGGCGAAGTATGGAAAGTGGACAGACAGGCTTCAAAATGGGGTGACAGTAGTTCCACAGAAGATGTGAGGACTCGACGATTAAATTGTATTTCTTAGAAGTTTTCATTGCAAAATATGTACCACATAAGAGAGCATGATAGGTAGACTGTAATATGGAAAACAATACGATCCGAGTCCGGTTGTAAATTTGTATATCGCAGAAGTCACGGTACTGTTCACAGGTCATGGAACAACAAAAGTCCAATCTAGAGCCCGCCTACCAAGAATCCACAGTCGGAGAAGTGTATGGGTATGGAATGGGGAACTAGTCGATCGGTGTCGTGATAAAAGAGCACGAGTGCAAACGTGAACCCGCTAGTCCGCCTACCCGCACAACTAGACATTTTCAAAAAAATGAATAAGTGACGAGAAAGATAAAGTTCAGGGAAAAGAGAAACGAATATTTGGCTAAGCATAGAAGATGAAAAAGAAGGGCTAATATATTCACATCTGTAATAGATATCCCATTTCTTGCCAAGATATATACTTGGAAATAAGTACGAAGGTGGCACACACAAAAAACAACGACTAGGAATATGATCCGTGAGTTTACTTGGTTCTTGGTTGTATGATTCGTCTGTCAATTTGTATATCGTAGAACTTCGAGTTTTGTTTGCAGGACACAGAACAATAGAATTGCAATTTTTTATCCAGCCAGCCCGCAAGTCCACCTGTCAATTTGTATAGTGCAAAACTTTGGGTGCTGTTTGTAGGACACATAACTATAGAGGACATGCTTTTCCCTTTAATATAACCTCTGTGACACAAATGTAATATGGCTCGTTTTAGCACTTTTCCATCCGTAAACAATCACAATATTGAGACCGCCAGCTCTGTGTCCGTTTGTCAATTTGTATATCGCGGAACTTCGAGTGTTGTTTGGAGGACACAGAACAATAGAAGTGCAATGTTGATCCAACCAACCCTCAAGTTCACCTGTCAATTTGTATATCGCGGAACTCTGGGTGCTACTTGTAGGACATGAAACAATAGAGGCCCAATTTTGAGCCCGCCAGCCCGAGAACCCGCGATCCAAAAAGTGGATAAGTATGGAATAAGGGATCCGTACATGAGGGAACCCTTGTCAGCCTATTTTGAAACTCGTGGTGGAGGTCCAGGTGCTGTTTGCAGGAGACAGAACAATGCGAGTTCAATATAGCATCGAATGGCTACTAACATCTGAAAAAGTGCCTAGGCATCGAATGCCAACCTTGGAGTCCATCTGTCAATTTGTATATCGCAGAACTCCAAGTGCTGTTTGGAGGACACAAAACAATAGAAGTGCAATGTTGAGCCAGCCAACCCGCAAGTTCGTCTGTCAATTTGTATATCATGGAACTCTGGGTGCTACTTGTAGGACATAGAACAATAGAGGCCCAATTTTGAGCCCACCAGCCTGAGAACCCACAATTCATAAAGTGGCTAAGTATGGAATGAGGTATCCATACATGAGGGAACCCTTGTCATCCTATTTTGAAACCTGTGCCGGAGGTCCGGGTGATGTTTGCAGGTGACAGAACAATGGAAGTTCAATATAGAGCCCGAGTGTCCAGGAATTCATGATCTGAAAAGTGCCTAGGCATCGAATGGATACTGGTTGGTTGAAGTTGCATTTTTGGAAAAACGACTAAGTAAAGAGAAAGAGAGAGTAGAGGGGAAAAATAAACAACAATTTGGTCAAGTATAGAAGAGGGAAAAGAAGGTCCAATATATTCAAATCTGCAATAGATATTCCATTTCCTGGCAAGATCTTTTCTGTGTGTTGCTGGATAAGTTGTATACATATTGCATATACTTGGAAAGAAATATGAAGGTAGCAGGCACAAGAAACAACATCCAGAAATTTGACATTTCTTGAACCCACGAACTCAACGATCTGCCAAAGAGATGTCAAGAAATTGTCAAGTGTGGAAAGCGGTCAGACGAGCTTCAAAATAGGGTGACAGATTCCCGAGGAGCCGTAGGCCCCGAGTGTCAAATTGTATATATCGGAACATTTTGGTGCAAAATGCATAACACGAGGGAGGGGATGATGTGGGAGTCCAGAAGTAAATATGCATATCGCAGAATCCAAAGTGCTATTTGCAGGTCACAAAACAATGGAAAGTGCAATTTAGACAAAGGGGAAGCGCTTGGTCGAAACACGTGAATCCGCCAACTGGCGCAGCAAGGCATTTTCGAAAAAAAACCCGATTAAGTAACCAGAAAGAGAAACTACAGGGGATAAAAGAGTGGGAAAATAGAAAGGCAGAGGGAAATTTTCGTAAGCGCGAATTGGTTTCAAACAAGCCCCATTGTTGCAAAACCATCATTTTCTAGTAATTGTCAGCGAATGCTTTGTTGAAGATTAGTTTTTATTTCAACTTGTGGGTGTAAGTGTGTTCTTGATACATTCTTCCATGATTGCAACATATTAACTTAAGTATTGAACTTCTTGCATTATGGGTTGTTATCTTTAAAGATTAATAATTGCATGTCTAGAAACAAGAATGATGATATTGCTGCAACATTGTGATTTGGTATTGATATGTTCTATCTGCATTACGAATAGAATTGAACGTTGGTTTGAAACTGTGTGTAATTCATTTTTTGTTTGCATAAAATCCTGATGGATAGACACAATACACTGTCATATAATTGTTAGATGCTCCATTTTAAAACAAATCACCTAAGCAAATAAAATATCGAAGAACTACGAGACTACCGAACCATGCCAATGAGAAGAGGCATTAAATCCAGGAAAGAAGCATCAACCAAGACTCCAAGGCAAATTTTTTTAATAGAAATTCCATTTAAATAAAAAAAAGAACACTGAGCACTATACATCTATCCTTAGAAATTGGACCCATTTCTTTGGGCCAAAACATTGAACGTATCTGCCACAAACACATGCACGGGATCCACAACATGTAGGAGCCATCGAGAAGCTCTTCAAAATGCATACAAAACTGATTACCATGCCTTTTTTCTTAGGAAATCCTTGCAGTTTTCTCCTCGATGGATCATCATGTGGTAAAATTGATAGTTATCAGAAGCTTCCCGTGAGGAGGAAGATGAAAAAATTTGTAGGGAAAATGGAATATCCCTTAGCTTAAAGTTAGGACACACCAAGAAATTGCCTCTCCACAGTCGAAAACTTCAGGGACACAGGCTGCACGTGCAATTCCAGAGGCCCAAATTTAGTCCATTCTGGGTGGAAGGAAAAGACTAGTAGAAATATTCCTTGCACAAGTGGGAGTTCTGGTCCTCATTCCCTAAGATGTTAATTGTATATCCAGAGAACAAGACAATAGTCCAGTAATTGAATAGTTTTTTGGCTTGAAATATATATCTGGGAGCATCAACATATCATTTCCTTACAGTGAAAGTCTTCCACCCATAATGGACTAATTTGGACATATGAAATTCCTACTTTCGAGTTGCAAAGCGACTATTACTTTCAACGTCGGTTTCTTTTCTGAAACTCCTACTTTTGGTGTTGTCATGACCACCATCAATGAGCCAGGAAGTTCCACCCATCATGCTTGATTTCAATTTGGGCACAAGAGTGGGAACATTCTCTGCATTTCCATCATCCATTGTCATATCATCGTCCATCAGATCATGTTCTTCCGACTCGAAATCCATGGAATCAACCTCTGTGCCAACCATCAATGCAACTGGGCAGGTTCTATGAGCAGGAAGGGTTTCCTTGGAATTCTTTGGCTTGAAATATATCTCTCGGTGTCCCAAAGGACCATCTCCCTTTTTGCTCCTGGGCGGAGGGAGATGAGTAGTAAGAATATGCCCTGGAATACTAGAACCTCTGGCCATCATGCCCGAAGGTGTTTACTGTATCTGGACAGGATTGCTTCCACAAGTTAACGAGAATTTCCATTTTCTCCAGACGATGTTTGAAATGAAAATTGGGGAGGGATAATATAACCCTCCACAAATCCTGGTTTAATGTGTATCAATGGAATATCTCCTCAAGCCTTTCGCTGATCAATGACAATATCCAGGGTTCGTGCGTAACGAGATGTTACCATTAAAGCTCACTAATTGCATATTTAAAAAAAAGTGTGAATGTGGCAGTGACGATGAAGAGCGTTAAGAATTATAGATTTATTAAAGGTTCCAACCGACCGGCGCACGAAAGATATTGCATCATGTTTGAAATGAATACTTGGAAACGATAACACACTTCTCAGCAAATATTGGTTTAATTCGTAGTAATGACAAATCTTCTTCGGCCTTCCAGACATTAATGACAATCTTAACGGTTCCTACACGCTGAAATACTAGCATTAAAGATTAATAATTGCATATTTGTAAAGAAGTATGAAGGTAGCAGTGATAGCGAAGAGAGACAAAGAATTGTACATTTTGTCCACCCACCTACCCGTGAAACAAATTCCAAGAAATGCCCAAGTATGGAAGGCGGTCGGGCGGGTTACAAAAAAAAGGGTCACAAGATATACCCAGGAGACGTGAGGGGCCAATGGTCAAATTGTATCTCACTGACAGATTTTCGCCATCAATTTGTATATCGTGGAATTTCAGGTGCTGTTTGTGCGTAGGGGAACGGTGGAAGCGCAATGTCGAGAGGGAAATTTGTATACTGTAGAACTTCAGGTGCTGTATATAAAAGCATGAGACATTCGGAAAAAGGACCAAGTAAACAGAAAGCGAAATCATACGAGATGAAGGGGAATTTGTTTGCTAATTTGTAAATCGTGGAAACCTGGGTGCTATTTGTAGGCGATAGAACAATGGAAATGCATTGTTGAACCCACATATTTGCGAACCTGCGATTCAAAACGTTTGTTCAATATGAAACGGGGAAGCGGTCGACTGGGTTGGTGATATAAAAGTAACAATGGAAATCTGAAGACATGAATCTGCCAAATCCCGCACCTAGACATTTTCCAAAAAACAAGTAAGTAAATAAAGGGAAAGCAAAGGGCAAAAGAGAAAGCGGATGGCAATTTTTAGAAGCGAGAATTGTTGTAAGAAAGCACCATTGATGGTCTTAACAGTAACTATGAATTGAATTAAACATGTTAACAGGTTCTTTAATCAAGGAATAGATATATCAAGTGATGTTTATAGTTTCCAAGATCTGTTTGTATAAGAGAAGCGTCGAAGAGTTACAAGAAAATCAATTTTTGGATGTTTAAGTAAAGTTTTTGTACTGTTAGATTCACCGCAAGTAAAACAACGATGAATTTGAATTTTAATGTCATCTCATTGATATGATTGTTCCATTAGACTTCACACAATATATATTCTTTTATTTCAATTTGTTTGCTAATTTGTAGATCGCGGAAGTCCGGGTGCTATTTGCAGGCGACAAGACAATGGAAACACAATGTTGAACCCACCTATCCGGTAACCCGCCTTTTCGGAAATCCACGAGCCAAAATTTTTGTACAATATGAAATGAGGAAGCGATCGGTCGGGCTGGTGATATAAAAGTAAGTGAAATCTGAAGACGTGAATCTGCCAACTTCCGCACCTAGAAATTTTCTGAAAAATGAGTAATACATACTAAACATGTACTTTTATAAAGTATGGACATGAGATTTTATAGAGCACGTATGGATCCCTCATTCCATACCTAGCCACTTTTTGGACCACGGTTTCTCGGGCTGGCGGCTTCAAAATTGGGCCTCTATTGTTCTGTGTCCTACAAATAACACCCATAGTTACGCGCTATACAAATTGACAGGCGAACTTGCAGGCTGGCTGGCTCAATATTGCACTTCTTTTGTTCCGTGTCCTCCAAAAAACACTCGAAGTTCCGCGATATGCAAATTGATAGATAGACTCCATGGCTGGCAGGCTCAAGAATGAGATTGTTTATGGATGGTGATCCCTATAAACTATCTAACATTATCTAAAAACATTATTTTCAATACTAAGTTATTAATATTAAATATTGATATTGTACAATTTAATTACATAAAATTATTAAAAGATGTTAAATATCTTATTTAAAAGAAAAAACCGCTTATTCGGAAACCCACGATCCAAAAAGTTTGTACAATATGAAACGAGGAAGCAGTTGGTTAGGCTGGTGATATAAAAGTAAGTGGAAATCTGAACACATGTATCCGCCAACTTTCGCACCAAGAATTTTTTCGAGAAACAAGTAATACATACTAAATATGTACTTTTATAAAGTATGGACATGAGATTTTATAGGTCATGTACAAATACCTCATTCCATACTTAGCCACTTTTTGGATCGCGAGTTCTCGGGCTGGTGGGATCAAAATTGGGGCTCTATTGTTTAGTGTCCTACAAATAGCAGCCAAAGTTCCGCGATATACAAATTGATAGGCGGACTTGCGGGCTGGTTGGCTCAACATTGCACTTCTATTGTTCTGTGTCCTCCAAATAACACTCGGAGCTCCGCGATATACAAATTGACAGATGGACTCCAAGGCTGGAGGGCTCAAGATTGTGATTGTTTATGGATGGAAATCCTTATCAACTATCTAGCATTACCTAAAAACATTATTTTCAAATACTAAATTATTAATATTAAATATTGATATTGTACAATTTAATTACATAAAATTATTAAAGGATGTTAAATCTCTTATTTAAAAAAAAATGAAGTGAACAAAATAAAGTTTTTTTAAATTCTATCACCACAAGTATAACAACGACCAATTTGAATTTTAAGGGCCTCTTGTTGATATCATAACATTATTGGACCTCGCACAATATATATTCATTTATTTCAAATTATTCCAGGGGATTAATTTTACCCAGTTCATCGATCAAGGAAAAGTGCTAAAACAAGCCACATACTACATTTGTGTCACAACACTATACAAATTGACAGGTGGACTTGCGAGCTAGCTGGCTAAAAAATTGCAATTCTATTGTTTTGTGTCCTCCAAACAACACTCAGAGTTCCGCAATATACAAATTGACAGACAAAGCATACAACGAAGAACCAAGTAAACTCCAAACAGGCCGCAAGCAAGATCCCACAAGGCTCCATAGAGAAACACGCATCGACCTTTGCATCAAATAATTTGATATATAAAGAAAACATGTCACGGCATTGGTTTTCTCTTACATCTGGTATATGTCCCCACGATAAAATAATCGGGGCCATGGGATATATGGGGTTTGCTGCCATACTTCCCATTTTTGGATTGAACAATCTTATGCGCATGCAATCTCTATAGTGAGATCTAAATATCTCAAGCCGATGTTTCAATCCATGCCGAGTTCATTTTTTTTTTTTCAATTAGTGCATCGAAAAAATGCAAATATCATGCCATAAATGTATAGTTGGAGACAATTTTTTATTTTATTCGGGCACTCGAAAGAACTTGTAGAAATCCTGTCATGGCTAAATAGTTGAAAAACAATTGTTGAATTTGGGCACCCAAAAAATGTGCAGGATCCTCCATCAAAGCAACAACCACCCACCATGTTTTTTTTTTCTTTTATTTGCACACTGAAACAAGTATGCAAAATCCTCAATGGGAGACGCAGGAAACAATCAAAATAACAATATCAATTGCATTTGTAATTATATTCTCAAGTACTCGAGTCCGACGAACATTCATTTGGTTGTTGAATAAATATTACAGAGACACATGAGATAATCTCGTTTCCTGCCAAAGCTTGATATGTTTTTTTTTTTCTTCTTCAACTGATATGCAATATTGCATTGCCCTCATTTAAGGTAAATTTTTTGTGTATCCGAAAGTCGTGCAACAAGTAGACACTGCTTGCCTTTTTCTATAGGTATGCTTCATACGACAATTCTGCTAACCTAGGAATCACATCTTGTAATAGAGGCTGCCTAATTGTACAATGCACGGTTGTGTTGCCCATGGTTCGGATGGAAACATTGAGGCAATGTCCATATATATATATATATATATATATATATATATATATATGGACACTTTTCACTGCATCACATACAATCAACCGTATCATCACTTATCAAAGCGGAAGCAGAAGCATGAGAGTTGCATTTTGCACATACAGGCTCAAAGGGGGTCGAGTATGCATTCACTGCAACCAAAATACCTTCAACCTAGAAACACGAGCATATGAATTAATACATT
>ML778753.1:964591-984706 GCA_009831015.1 Picea engelmannii
TTTATTATTTTCCCTTAAAAATAAAAAAACAACTTTTACTCTTTTATTTTGTTATTTACTTGTTAATTACAATATTTCTCATGTTTATTTATTTATCCCAAATTCATTAAACATAACGATGATCCATATAATTTTAGGTATATATGTGGACAATATACCTAATTTTTATTTACCTCACATTCGTTATACTAACAATAATTGATATCATATGTGTTATATATACACAGTCTTGTTTTGTCCTTTTACACTGTGTGATATCTTAGGTAGTATTCGTTAAAGGATTTGGAGCAATCTAAAAGGGAGAAATATCGAGAAGACATTCGAGGAAAATCTAGAATTTCATAGGTTAGTTATTTTTAAAATTTTTACCATTTACCAAAACAACAATTATAAGATCATCTTTGAATCACATAATAATTTTTTATGCGAAAATTAAAAAACCTTAAATTTTTTTAGATGTTTTCTAATTTTTCTAAAAAATCTCATCTTTTTAAAAACATTGAGACTTTTTTCAAAAAAATTTAACAAAATCCTTAAGATTTTTTGAAAAAAAAGTCAAATTTAGGTATAGTTTTGTAAAAATATTTATTTATTTTATTGTTTTTTTACTTATTTTTTTTTAGTTTTTGCCCATGGTGGTTACTGGGAAATGCTTGAGGCCTGGTCGTGGGGGATTGGGCGATGTCAAGAATCACTCCAGCCCTCCCTCCCCCCCGCAGCTACCCCCCCGCAGCTAAGGCATGGTCCATGCCCACAACTTGGCCACGGGATTGGCCGGGCTAGGGCGATGTCGGGCATGGCCTCATCCCCCTGCAACTAAGGCACGGTCCCGGACTGTGCCTTAGCCGTGGGGGGGTTAGGGTGATGCCCGATATCGTCTCGACCCCCCATGGCCAAGGCAGAGTCTCGACATAAGCCTAATAATTCCATGGGTCAATTTTTTTTTTATAAATTAGTTCTTATATTCAATGTTTTTTCTTAGTTTATTATAATGTAAAAGTCCTATTTTTTTTATTATTTTTTTTTTTAAAGGAAAATGGCAGGAAAGAGATTATCTATGAATATATCTGGATCACGACCTGCAATAATGGTATCCAAAATTGCAACTGGAACCTCCATGAATGCTAGACAACAAAATGATAGCATAACACCTGAGCTATAAAGGACAATGAAGAATGTTAGAGAGTGGAAATCTGTGGAAGGTGAAAACAAACTGAAATATTCTTGGTTTGTTAAAGATAAGCAAGGAAACAATGGAGATCATATATATTTGTATTGTTCCGAATTAGAACATGTGCAAGGAAATTATCAAGCACTTGGCTTGTTACGAGATATATGTTTGGTGCCAACCACAGATATTGTTTATGCACTTGTCAAACAAGGCAAAACTTATATCAAGTTTAGATATTGTTTCAAATTGAGCAATTATAACAAGAATGTATGTTTTTCAGAATTATGTACATCCATTGTTGATGACATTGAGAAAGACAATGTAAGTTTTTAATTTTTATTTTTGTGTCATTTATTATTTTTAGTATTATGGTAATGTTTTAATTTTATTTAACATGAAGATGTTATATTTTATTTTTACAGGATTTTTTTGAATGACTTTCACATATGTTAGTGGGGATTTACTCTACAGAGAATAATATCATGGATGTCATCAATGCTTTTCATATTGAAAAGACAGAAGAAAGAAGGAAAAAAAAACCATAAAGTAACATAGGTTGAACCTGCAAGAGTAGACAGAGAAGAACATGAAAGAAGAAAGAAAAATCCTCATTCTACAAATCCAAAAAGGTTTACATTTGAAAATGAGGAAACTCCAAATGAATATTTTGTTGATATTAGTCCCAATGAGGTTATCACTCCTTGCAAAAATAATAAACAAGATAAATGCAAAAGAGTGATGGATGATGAGTCCATTCATATTGATTATGAAGAAATAGTTGATTTAGATGAAACACATTTAAATCATAAGAGGAAGAAAACAAATGTTAATGATGTTCAAGAAACCATCGTTAGATCAGAGTATTATAGTGAAAGTCCTAAAGGTAACAAATAAATAATAACACCGGGTGTTGATCTAGAGGATGGTATTATTAAAACAACACAAAATGTCATTCGAAATAGAACGAGGACGGAGAACTTAGTTGATGATGTCCACACATTTTAGTTGAATGTGAAACAACTTTATAAACCCACAGAAGAGCAAGAAAAATATCAAATTAGAAAACTTCATCACTTGCATATTCACAATTTGAAAGTATTGATTAGGTACAATCCATATGCACATGTGGTTGACTACATAGTTAATCATGGAAGTTCCTATGAGGGAAGAATTTGATAGATCAAAATGTTTTGACTACAAATGTTATGTGATTGGAGGAAATCATTCTGCAGAGGTTAGAAGAGAATTGATGCAAGAATATCTCAATAATCCTCTTTTTGAGACAGTCAAATGCATAATTTATGTTGGTTTAATAGATTCAGAAGCAAATTTATTGGCATGGGATCATAACACAGACAATGAGTACAGAATGTCCATGACTTCATTCAAAGGGTGAGATTTATTCATAATGAGTTTTCAGAAATATGTCATGGGGAGAGATCAAATGTTGATGTCAAGTTTCAGAAGCAATGTTGTATGGAAGTAGGATTCCCACTTGATGACGAAAATACAAAAGAAAAAATCGCAAAAGAAGCGATATATTTAGAGTTGTGGATAGCTATTTTCAATTTGGATTTAAAACTGGACATGTATGGGATTTGATAGATGAGATCTTCACCCTATGGGAAAATATTAGTATAAAAAATTAGAGAGTCAATAAGGCTAAACCATTGATATGTGGCACAAGTAAGACAGGTTCTGACATAAAAAATCTTCCAGATGATATGACTATAACACCTTGGATATCAATACAATGAGTGAAGGATGATAAACTTATCATAACTATATTATCATGTGTTAGGTTAGGAGAATTGTCAATGGAAGAAATTTTTGATGAATTTAAAAAGTAAGTTTGTTGAGCTATTTTTATTTATGTTAGGAAAAGAAAATTAATTTTTTCAGTTTAACATATCAATGTTCTAAGTATTTTGTTATATATATCATTATAACATTAATTTTTTTTATTTAGTCACAAGGTGTATATGAGAATACATGAGGAAATGGTCAAGATGTTGAATGAAGAAAGTTGGGATGATGTTAAACTCAACTATCCAAATTCAAGCTCTACAACAGTATTGAAACAATGTTGTGTTGCATTCAGAAAGGTATGTTGATTTATTGCATTCATATTATTCGTTTGAAAGTTAATTTATTTCTATTTTAATAGTTATAGATATATAACTATATGGTTGTTTGTTTCATTAAATATGCCAAAGAAGAATGTAGATGGAGTACTTGAAACTTTCAAAACATTTATTCAAAAAACCAAGTTTGAAAGAGAAAGAAGGAAACATGTTCAAAATGTTCAACTTGATGACACCCTTGATCACTACATTTGAAATGGGTTGGACACTGTTAAATATAAAGTGATATTAGGTGATTGTGAACAACTTGCAAATATTGTTCATAAAAAAGAATATGCCCTAGTTATTGTGAATATCCCTCACGGTTATAATATCCAAAACATTGGATATGATATTGAGCCTTATACTCACCAAGATTTCAATAAAGTGGTTATGGATTTATGGAAGTTACAACATCACCATTTTGGATATTTCTAGTATTTCATTCAAACACATAACAAGGATTAGTACAATCAAGCTTCAAGGGGAACGAAAAGACAAGGATGCAATTTATTTGGTAAGATATTGAAAGTGTATGTTTAGCAATTAAGATTAGAAAACAATTTTATTAATTCACAAGTTAATTGAATTTGCATTTATTTATGTTACAGGAACAAGCCTAATATTCAGAGCTCCAATAGAGAATCATTTAAATGTGATTTTGAGAGTATACATCTTGCAACCTGGACAAAATATGATTCTTATAATTCTATTATTGTCAATGCAAAGGATGGAGAGACTCCTAGTAGTATATTGGTATACAATGTTGTGGTTAGAAAACTAACATATGAGGAAAAAGATTTGAAAGGAGAGATAGTTAACATTAAAAACCATAAGCATTAATTAATTATCTTATAGATACATTTTCAAATGAAGGATATCGGGTTTTGGATATGTTCTCGGGTTCAGGTAAGAATTATGATCTAATATTTATGAAATCATAATTCAATATTATATTATTTTTAATTTATGTCTTTTTACAGTATCTAACTTCATTATTTATTTTTTATTTGGTGATTAGGTACAACATTAGTGTGTTGCTTACAGAAAGGAAGGAATTGCATAGCCATTGAAAGTGACCCAATGCAGTGCAGTTTTATTCAACAAACAATTAATGTTATTCCAGCTCTTCCAGATGAAATGAAAGAAGTTGGCTTGAGGAAAGGAGATTTTAGTGAATCAAAGGTGGAAAAAATGTTAAAGGAACCTCAAGTACCATTAGGAGGAATGATTGGAAATGATCACTTTGGAGAACTTGTGGATATCAAAGAGTCAATGGAAGAACAAAATGACACAATGGAAGCACAAAATGACATCGAAGAAGATGATAATGTGTCTGTTGAGAATGATGTATTTGAGATATATGATATTGTTGATTAATTTTAAGATTCCCTTGTAGACGATGCTCAAATTTGCAAATTTTTGATGAGCTGTAACTGTAATGTTTTGACTTTTGATTTTAAAATAAGAATGAAGATGTATCTATTGTTATTTTGTGATGAATCTTTTTATTATTTTCTTTTTCATTTTATTTGTATGTGAATCACTATACATTGGCAAATTTTATTAAATGTTGTCATTTTTTACTTCAAATGTATAAAAATATGAAAGAAAATGATAATTTTTTATAAAAAACTGACTTTTTTTAGTTCAATTATGCCCATAAAAATGTTTTATTTGACATGCTATTTTAAAGGAATAGGTACCAAAATATATAGATTTTTTATTATGTATGGCTATTAAATATATATTTTTTGCTAAATATTCAAAAATAGTGTTATTTAACTACAATTGTTTTCTATGTATTGAAGTAAATGTAAACAATGTGTTAAAAATGATGTTTTCCACTATATTTAAAAAGTATGGAACAATAAATTAATTAAGAAGACAAAATTGTATGAAAAATCGTAACTTCAAAAAAGTAAATGGTAAAAAGAAATTATGATTGAAAGAAGCATGAAAAAATGACTAAAAACATTGTCGAAAAAAAAAAACATTTAAAAATAATGTGGAAACATTGTGGATCAAAAAATTTAAAATATCGAAAAAACACCTAAAAAAAGAGGGGAGGTGCTACTAGTGCAACCATTTTTTAAAAAATGGTAAAAAATTGGACCCCCCCAAAAACGAGAACTTTGTAGAGTTCTCATTAAGTTGGTAACTATGTTTATTCAATGAGTTGGAGGGTTAGATCTATGATCTTGGCTGAGGGAGCTCTTCATATGCACTCTACATCTATAGATATACCATTTGGCAGTGAGGGCTTGCTTGAAGGAAGCATAATTTTCTAGGTTGCTACAACCAGTTGGGGCACATCTCAACCAGATCTAGAGGTGCCGTGACTTCAAGGGAAAGAAATTGATCTTGTATTGATTTACATGTTGTTACTGAAGGTCTAGGAGGACTCACATTTTCATATATTTGTATCTTGGAGGCATATTCAACCCAAACTTCTATATCTCTACTATCTTGATCCAGATTTGTAGATCTCATGTATGGAAGTTAGCTTATTAAATAAATAAAGGTCATATCTGAAGTTATTTGGGAATTATCTTGTAATATATTTCTTGTATCTTGTTATTTCCATCTGTTTTTGTGTTATATTCGTCCATCATATGCTATAAAACTCAACCAAACACCTCCAGTGCAACTTGAGAAGCATACCTGCAAAAATACTCAAACAATCATACAAACAGATCAGAAATATACACCTAAGTTCCTAGCGAATTTGTTTGGGAACATTACAGTGGTATCAGAGCGAATTCCTTCACCAACCTGTGATAAAAAATAATTATCGGGAGGACAGACCGTGGGGGATATCCTATAATAGGTATTCCAGAAATGGAAGAGCTAGAAGAAAGCATGGGGAAAACTCATGAAACAAAAAATGTAGTGTCAGAAGAAGCAACACTTTTAGCTGAAAGGGTGATTCAAACAATGAATGATACACTATAGAACAACTAGGTTATCATGCATCATAGCCTAGAAGAGATGCAGAATCAATTATCTATGGGACAAGAAGAACTAAATATATCCTTTACAAATTTTCAGAAAGGACAAGAAAGAATGATATCCATAATGGAGGAACAATGCAAGTATCAAAGTATACTCTCTCAGTTATTGATGCAGAAAAGACATGGCAAGGACCCACCTCTCTTTGGAGGAAACCAAGGGGTTGGTGGATCTCAAAGGGGAACATGTCATGATGAGGAATCTGGGCACAAAGATCATGCAGAGGACCCCAAATCATTTAGAGGCACACATTCTCATTCCCACATAGCTAGAAGGAAAAAATCTAAGCCATATATGCCTACCTTCTTGGAGGCACAACCAAGGGACACAAATGCCTTTGGGTATGGAGGCATTGAGGAAGAATGGGAGGACATGAAGAGAGAATATAACTCTCTAAGTGTAGGTTTCTGAATACATGTTTCATTGGGAGAATATTGCAACCTAATGCATAAATGGAAGTCTAGAGAAAATCACAGAGGTGACAATGAGTTGGGGTGCAAGGCTGGAAGAATCGAGATGCCCCACTTCGATGGATCCAGTCAAATTTGAACTAAGGCTTGGGTACAAAAGATGGATGCATTCCTTCAGTTGAACCCCATAAAAGAAGAGAAGGCCATCAAGTTTGCAACACTACATTTGAATGGTAAAGTGCATGAATGGTGGTTTCATGGGATGACCACTTTGGGTCATGAACATGTCACTTCATACATTGACTTCACTCAGAGAATCATTGACATATTTGACAGGGAGGATCCAGAGCTTCATTTCAGGGAGTTCACATAGATTAGGAAAACATGTTCAAGAGTGTTAGATTTTCCTTTACTTATAGAAAAGTAGAGTTCTTTACTTAGTTAACATTAACAAGTATACCATAGAAACAAAATAAATAGTATAAAAATTACACAAGAGATTTATCCTGGGAAAAACCCATCAACCTTTCTTAGATGAATTCATTTCACAAAGTCCAACCATTCACTAGATCCTTAGAGATTACAGACAAGAATCAAAACCTAGCATAAGGATAGCACCTAGCAGTAGCTCCACAACTGCAGTAGCACCATACATAGATAGTGTACCCTCTAGGAGAGATAGTGCACAAGAGAGAGAGAGAGAGAGAGATCACCACCAAAATAGCTCCAAGACTAGACTATTGCGTCACCCTTCCTAGCTCAGACTTGTGCACCTTTTACCTCAGTGAGTGAGAGTGTGTTGTATCTCCAAATGAGCCAAGACGTCACCTATTTATAATATTCCAGTCACTTCTTCCAGGGCCGACTTCTCATTTGGGAGTCTTAATTAACTTAATTAATTCTTGGGTGAGCTGACTTCTCTTCTAGAAACTTATTGTTATTTAATGGTCTTCCTGGACTTCTGAAATATTCTTGCATCTAAGATAGGTTTACATTGGAGGAAAGGTTCATATGATAGCTACCAAACATCAACCCTCCCTCTTAGATAGGGAGGTATCTTTCATGATGTCTTCATCTAGTATTCCATTGACTACTTTGCAATCTGATAGCAGGCACATGGTTGCTACAATGCCTTTGGTAGCTCAAATTATCAAGCACAATCTCTGCGATCAAACAGTCGCACACACAACTATCTACAAGTGATCTGGTAATATCCATGACAAACATCTAGTAGCACACAACTACTACAATGTCATCTAATAGATCACAATTGATGCCAAGTAGTACACAACTACTATCCAGTGACACATAGTCACCGTCAGTGGAACACATCCATTGTAGTAGCACACAACTTTTGTCAATAGACACAGTCTCCGCCAGTGGTACACAACCACTGAAGTAGCACACAACTACTATCCAGAGTCACACAACCTCCTCCAATGGAACACATCCACCGAAGTAGCACAAAACTATTGTCCGGAGTCACGCAACCTCTGCCATAGTCGTACGACTACGTATGTAATGTTTCTTCTCTTAGCAGGTACGACAATACATTACCCTCTCAGTCACCTCACGTGACTAATCCAGGGAACCCTCGGCCAGAGGGGTTAGTCGGCATGAGAAGAAACAACACACCTCTCTCTCAACGAGGGTGGAAATTCGACAACACTCCAATCGTGTCCCTGAAGTACTCATACTTCACTCTTGACAAGGGCTTGGTGAGAATGTTTGTTATTTGCTCATTTGTGGATATGTACTAGAGATCCACATCTCATCTCTGCACCATTTCCTAGATGTAATGATATTTAATCTCTATATGCTTAGACCTGTCATGGAATATAGGGTTCTTGGTAAGCTTCACACAACTTTGATTGTCACAATGTATCAAATTTGGCTCCAATTCTAGATCAAATATCTCAGCTAGAAACTTTCTGAGCCACACTACTTCACGACTTTCAACGCTTGTTGTGATATACTATGCTTTTGATGTACTGAGTGCCACTAATGTATGCTTCCTACTCAACCATGAGATCATGCCTGATCCCAGACTGAAACAACATATGGAATTAATCTTCTAATCCACTGCACTCCCTGCCCATTCAGAATCTGTATATCCTTGCAGCTTCACATCTCCACCTGAGACATATGTCAATCCATATCCAACCTTACCATGAAGGTACCTCAACATATGTTTTTTTTCAATCCAATGTACCTGTCTAGGTTCAACCATGTGTTGACTCAAGGTGTTCACTGCAAAGCATATGTCTGGCATGGTGTTAACCAAGTACATCAAGGATCCAATCAATTGTCTATACATCGTGGGATCCACCAAAGCTGAAGATTTGTCACTCAAGAGCTTCATATTTATCGTCCTAAGTGCGGTCATGGACTTGTATTCCATCATCCTGAATTTCTTTAGAATCTCAATAGTATATTTTCCTTGGCTAAGAAAAATCTCATCTGATCTCTGCCATACCTCGAATCCCAAAAAGTAATTCATTAGACCTAGATGCTTTATCTCGAACTCTAAAGTGAGTTCCCTCTTACACCCATCAATGAGCTTCTCGTCCCCTGTTAGAAATATATCATCTACATATAGAACCAAGATCAATGGACATCCATCCTCAACCTTATAGTAGAGGTTAGGATCTGCCTCGCTCTTGGTAAATCCCAGGCTTATCAAATATCCATCTATCCTCGCATACCAAGCCTTGGGTGCTTGCTTCAGTCCGTACAAGGCCTTATTCAGTTTGCACACATGGGACTCCTTCCCATGGATGACGAAGCCCTGTGGTTTTTCTATGTACACTTCTTCCTCTATTACACCATTCAAGAAAGTAGGTTTGGCGTCCATCTGATGCAATTTCCATCCCATTGCGAAAGCAATCGCAATGATTGATCTAATGGATGTGTATTTTTCTATAGGAGAAAAAGTTTCGTCATATTCTTCTCCCTCTTTTTGGGAGAACCCTCTAGCCACAAACCTTGCCTTGTACTTCTCTATGTTGTCGTCTGCAGTATGCTTGATCTTGTAGATCCATTTGGAAGTCACAACTGACTTTCCTTTTGGTCTTAGAACGACTTCCCATACATTATTCTTCATGATGGAATGATACTTCTCCATCATGGCATCCTTCCATTCTTGCTTCTCAACAGCTTCTTCAAAAGTGGAAGGTTTTGAATCAATGATGTCTCTCATTAGTGCCACATAACTGGAAAACTTATGTGGTCTCTTGCTCTCTCTAAAGGAGCCTTTGGGAGTTGCATTTCCTTCAGCTTTCTACAAGGTGTTACGAAGTCAATCTAGTCTCTTCCTAGTAGCCACAACTTCTTCAGGTAGATCTACAGGTCTTTCTAGCTCTACCATATCATTCTAGACTTCTGGGATGGTTTCTTCAGGTGTAGATTCTACCATGATTGCATATTTGAGAGCCTCTTGCTCTATTTGGTCCTCATCCATGTGAGATTCCCTTGATCTTTTGAAGACTTCATATTCGTCAAATGTTACATCTTGGTTGATCTCGATCTGTCTCTGCCCTGGAATGTAAATTCTATAGGCCTTCGAAGTCTCATTGTATCCAACGAATGTGCCCTTCTTTCCTGAAGGTTCCAATTTCGTTCTCTTTTCCTTGGGAACATGTATAAACACTAGACAACCAAAAATCCTTAAGCCACTAACTTTTGGCTCCTTTCTGGTGAAAACCTCTTTAGGTGTCTTGTTCCCCAATATCTTATGAGGGATTCTATTATGCACGTATATAACCATACTGGATGCTTCTGCCCATAAGTGCATGGGTAGGCCCTAGTCATGTATCATTGCTTTTGTTGCTTCTATGATGGATCTATTCTTTCTTTCTACAACCCCATTCTACTGGGGGGTTGTAGGGAGTTGTAAGCTCCCTCTTAATCCATGCTTCTTGGCAAAAGTATTTCAACTCCTTTGAGGTGTATTCACCTCCATTGTTAGATCTCAAAACTTTAATCTTCCTCTCAGAGAGATTCTCAACTAAAGCCTTGAATTCTTTAAATTTGTTAAAGACTCCATCTTTTGCTTTCAAGAAGCAGATCCATGTCTTCTTGGAATAGTCATCTATGAACAACACATAGTATACAAAGTTGCCAAGTGATGACATCGTCATCTGCCCGCATACATCAGAGTGTATGATGTCCAAAATACCTTTGGATCTGCTATCATTGCTTGTAAATATTCCCTTGACATTCTTTCCAAGTGCACAACCTTTGCATACTCCATCATGGTCTATTTGGATTTCTAGTAGATATGTAACCATTTTTCTCAAAATTGGTAATGCTCTATAGTTCAAGTGAGCAAGCCTTTGTTGCCATAGTTCACTGGAACTAACACTATTATGTACAACGGCTTGTTCTTGGTATCCCTTCAACTTATACAGTCCTCCATCTCGAACACCAATCATAGTGGCTTTATTTATGCTTGAATTATTGGGCCATAGAAGGACTTGGCCATCCACAAAAACTACCCTAAATCATTTATCTTCTAAAGCTGAAATAGATAGAAGATTCTTCTTTAAGCCTTGTACAAATAGTATATATTTAATTGAAAGAGGGTTACATGAATCAAGTTGTAAGGAGGCTTCTCCAATGCCTTTGATTGCAGGCTTGAAATCGTCTCCAAGAACCACTTGAAGTGAAGAGTCCTTTTTTGTTAATTTTGATACAAAGTTTATGAATCCGATCATATGCTTGGAAGCACCACTATCTATGAGCCAAGTATCGCTTCCTTGAGTGATGGTTCTGGTGAGTGCTGAAATGAATACAAATTCTTCATCATTGGGTTTGTGTCCTTCAACATCAGTTGCATGTGCATGGTGCTTCTTCTTCTTTTCTTTCTTATGTTTGTGAGGACATTGTGCGGCATAATGTCCCATCTTCCTGCAATTGAAGCATTACACCTTTGACACATCACTCTTATGACGTGGCTTCTTATACTTCCTTGGACTTCCTTCTTCTCTTTCCTTTTATCTTCTTCACTTGTGTTGTAAGTGCTTGGTTTTCCTCGTCATCTACCTTCTGTTTCTTGGACATCAATCTAGATTCCTCTTGAGAGCAATCTGCCCATAACTTGTCAAACTTGAATAACTTCTTTCTTGCACAAATTCCTTGGAAAAATGGGTCCAAGAGGGAGGGAAACCATTTAACGTAGTGGTTACTAGTTCAACATCTTCTACTGGATCTCCAATGGTATCTAACTGGTCTTTGATCTGTGAGATCCATGTAAAGAAGTTGGTTATCGTCTTTGACTTGTTCATAGTCACATTTCTGAGTTGATGTTGTAGGGTAAACTTCTGACTAGTGTTCTTACTTTCATAGAGTCTGGGTAGGGCATAAAACATCTCCTTTGCAGTCTTTATTTATGATACATTAGGTATCCGGTGATCCTTGATTGAGTCTGTCAAGATCCTCTTGGCCTTGACTTCATTCTTCTTGAACTTTGCCTTTGCTTCTTCGTCTTCGGGTTCTTGAAGCATCTTCTTGACGTGATCCAATAATTCATTATATTCTAGAATGAGTTGTATTCTATGCTTCCAAAATCTGAAGTTGTCTGCTCCATCCAATTTGTCTTCTACTCTCATGTTGGAAGACATTCTGCTGATGGAAACCTTAGCTTGGGAATTTTCTGCAATTTTCAAATTCCTTCAATCTGCAAATTGAGTGTTGCAGGAGGTACGCTAGGGTAGGGAACATTGTTGTGTGTAAATGATATTCCCAATGCCTTTGGGATAGTGCTAAAACTAGCTTGATATGGTTACTGTGTAACAGAAGCGTGGTGGGCCCATAACCTGTTAGATTTTCCTTTACTTATAGAACAATACGGTTCTTTACTTAGTTAACATTAACAAGTATACCATAGAAGCAGAATAAATAGTAAACAAAGTACACAAGAGATTTATCTTGGGAAAAAACCCAAATGGGGGAAAAACCCAACAACCTTTCTAAGATGAATTCATTTCACAAAGTCCAACCATTCACTAGCTCCTTAGAGCTTACAGACAAGAATCAAAACATAACACAAGGCTAGCACCTAGAATTAGCTCCACAACTACAGTAGCACCATACAAAGATAGTGTACCGTCTAGGAGAGATAGTTCACAAGAGAGAGAGATCACCACCAAAATAGCTCCAAGACTAGGCTACTGCGTCACCCTTCCTAGCTCAGACTTGCACACCTTTTACCTCAGTGAGTGAGAGTGTGTTGTGTCTCTAAATAGGCCAAGACATCACCTATTTATAATCTTCCAATCACTTCTTCCTAAGCTGACTTCTCATCTGGGAGTCTTAAATAACTTAATTAATTCTTGGGTGAGCCTTTAATTAATTCCTGGGTGAGTCGACTTCTCTTCTATAAACTTCTTGTTGTTTAATGGTCTTCCTGGACTTCTGGAATCTTCCCGCATCTAAGATAGGTTTACATTGGAGGAAAGGTTCCTTTTGTAGCTACCAAACATCAACAAACATAAGCCTTCATTGAGGAGTTCCAAAGAGTAGCAGTTATAGTTCCAGATATGTTAGAATCCATGTTAATGATGATGTACATAGAAGGGTTGGTCGAGCCTTTACGTGGATGGGTTAAGGCTTTCAAGCATGTAACCTTATAGGATGCCATTGAGTGCACCAGAGATTTGGTAGGAGCAGCCTACAAGAACAAGATCACACCCAAACCCCCAATCATTACAAGGGGGTGAGACACCAGACATGCTGAAAAGGGAAAAAGAAATATGGATGAAGCTACAAGAAGAGAGTTAAGGAGGAAGAAACTATGCTTCACTTGCAAAGAACCATGGCAACCAGGTCATAGGTGTATGGGTAAAGGGAAGATTCACTATATAGAGGTAGTATGTGATAGTGAAGAGGAGACGAATGATGAGGAGAATGGAGCCATTCATAACATACAGATGAACCAAAGGGAGGATGAACAGGTATTACATGTTCAAGGAGAGGAGGTGCCCCCACACCATGATGTAGGAATCAAGAAGGTTGCCTTAGCTTCCATTAGCGCTATGCATAAGTTTAATACTTTTCGGATGAAGGGAGTTTTGCAGGGACATAGAGAAAAAGTGTTAGTTTATGGAGGAGCTTCTCACAATTTTATTGACATTGCTATGGTTGAGAGGAGACACATTCCCACAGTGGAATTTGAGGGTTTCTTGGTTGAGGTGGCAGGAGGATGTACTATGGATTGTGACAGGCATATTCCACAGATGAGCTTGGCCTTGGGTAGATACACCATGTGACACAAGATTTCTATGTAGTGGATATACCATACACCAACATCATACTAGGTGTGCAATGGATTAGAACGTTCGGTACAATCACTACCAACTACAAAACCGTGGAAATGTATTTCAACACAGAAGAAGGAAAAATGATCACACTTAAGGGGATGATAGGAGGGGCACCTAGAGTTGTGGAAGCCAAACGAATGCATGCCATATTTAGGAAAGAGGAGGTGGCCTATGCAGCTGAATGGTTGTTATGGGAGTGGATAGTGGAGAACACAAGCAGTATCCTCCAAATATACATAAAATCCTTCTAAAACATAAAAAGGTTTTTGAACCAAATCCACCAGGTCAACCACCAGATAGAGGGTTTGAACACATCATAGAATTGGAAGAAGAGGCCAAACTGATCATCACTATGTCATACAGACACCCTGAGAAGCATAAGGATGAGATTGAGAACGCTATTAAAGAATTATTAGCCATGGGCCATATTAGACCGATTTCAAGTCCATTTGCATCATCGGTGGTATTAGTAAAGAAGAAAGATGGGATTATGCACATGTGCATTGATTACCGAGCATCGAATAAGAAAACAATCAAAAAAAGGTACCGCATTCCCAGGATAGATGAGTTATTGGATGAGCTACATGGCGCAATATACTTCATAGGAATAAATAAGGCAACCTTCAGATGCCACTATGGACATTATGAGTTCATTGTCAAGCCTTTTGGCTTGATAAATGCACGAACACATTCCAATCATGCATGAACCATGTGTTTAACAAACAATTGTTGTCTTCTTTGATGACTTGTTGATCTATAGTAGAACATGGGAGGATCACCTCAAGCATGTGGATGAGGTCTTGAGCATCATGGAAAAACAATCACTATATGCCAAGGAATCAAAATGTGAAATTGGGATGACTGAGGTTCTCTATTTGGGACACATTATTGGAGCAAAGGGAGTACAAATTCACCTAGAAAAGATCCAAGCAATCATGAATTGGCCCACACCCAAAACACTCACAGATCTCAAAGGATTTTTTGGTATTTGCAGTTATTACAGAAGGGTTGTCAAGGGGTTTTCCCAATTATGCACACCTTTGACTAATTTGACCTGGAAGGGTACATTTAAGTGGAGTAATGAGACACAGTTAACATTTGAAAAAATGAAGAAGGTAATGAACACTTGTCCAGTATTATCCTTTCAAAACTTTTCTCAACCATTCATTTTGGAATGTGATGCATCAGGTGAGGGTGTTGGAGTTGTTCTCATGCAGAATAGGTATCCCATTGCCTATGACAACCGCAAACTGAGAAGACATGAGTTGTTGTACACCATTTATGATAAGGAGATGCTAGACATAATGCATGCCTTGGCAAAATTTAGGAAATATCTAGTAGGAGCAAAATGTGTGGTTAGGATAGATCTTAATAGCCTCAAGTACTTTCTTGATCAAAAGGACCTTAATGAAAGACAAAAAAATTCAGATGTAGAACTTTTCCACAGAATATGTCAAAGGAAAAAACAATGTTGTAGCAGGTTCCTTGTCTAGGAGACCCTCATCCTACGCCATGTCAGAAATATCAGTGGATTGGAAGTCTCATTTATTGGTGGAGTACTCCAAAAATAAATTTGCATCTGAGTTGATGGATGGACAGTTACAGGATGACAGATACATGATTATATATAACATCATATATTATAAGGAAAGGATCTATCTGGTTCTTGAATCATTGTTTAAGAAAAAAGTGCTACAAGCATTTCACGATTCATCATTAGCAGGGCATCAATGATTCATTAAAACATATAGGCAGATAAAAGAAAGGTTTCTCTGGAAAGGTCTCAAGGAATGTATCACTTGCCAACAAAACAAAGATGAGCACACTCACCCGATAGGTCTATTGCAACCTCTCCCCATTCCAGAGCATAACTGGGAGAGTGTATCTATGGATTTCATTACAGGACTACCCAAGGCACAGGGGAAGGACTGCATATTTGTGGTAGTAGATCGTTTGACCAAGTTTGCTCACTTTTTCACCATCTCCATGGACTTTAGCACATCTAAGGTGGCATATATGTTTTTCAGGGAACTCTTCAGGTTGGATGGATTACCCAAAACAATTGTGAGTGACAGGGATAGTAGATTTATGAGCATCTTTTGGCAGGAGCTATTTCGGATAGTGAGTATAGAGTTAACCCCCAACACTAGCTACCATCCAAAAATGGATGGGAAAACAGAGATAGTAAACAAGTGGGTGGAAGGATACCTCCGAAACTATGTGACAGGACAACAAAAAGTGTGGGTCAAGTGGCTATATTTGGGAGAATATTGCTACAACACTACTTACCACATGTCTATTGGTATGTCTCCTTTCAAATCCTTATACAGTTATGATCCCCTAACTTTTGTTGAGATTGTGTTTGGAGATCGTCGAGATCCTATGGCTAAGGAGTGGATATAGGAAAGCCAAGACATTCTCAAAGAACTTAAGGATCATTTGCAAAGGGCTCAAAACCAGTAGAAGATATATGCATATAGGCACAGAGTGGAACACACTTTTGAGGTAGGGGATTTGGTCTATTTTAGACTACAACCATACAAACATGCATCCATCAAGAAAAATGGCACTAAGAATCTCAAACCTCGCTTCTATGGACCTTACAGGGTGAAAAGGAAGGTTGGGGAAATTGCATATGAATTAGAGCTACCACAGAGAAGCAAAATCCATAATGTCTTCCATGTATGATGCCTAAAGAGGGCATTGAAGCAACGTGTTGTAGCTAATGAAGAGATACCTCTAGTTAATGAAGAAGGGCACTTGATTTTGATTCTAGAGGAGATTTTGGAGGTGAGGGCAAAACAACTAAGGAACAAGGACATCAAGCAATACTTAGTCAAATAGAAAAAATTTCCTATAGAAGATGCCACTCGGGAGAGTGAACAAGCGCTACAACAGACAGATTCAGGATTGCTTGTGGGCAAGCAATTTCTAGTAGGGGAGACTATTGTTAATATTATGGTAGCTGCGGGAGGTATTTACATCCACGTGTGAACCTGACGAGAATAGAAGACTCCGGGAAGCAAGAGAAACCCTAATGAGTTGGCTAATAACCCTAGAAGCCTTGTCGGCTCAAGAAGATAATTTATATTAGGCTATTAGCCTCCAAGAGAAGAAGTTGGCTAGAATTAATAATAATATACTGAACAGAAACATACCCAGAAGGAAAAGTCGGCCCTAGCAAACTGGCAAGATTACTATAAATACAGGGCACCAGTTCTCATTTGTAGCATCTCAGAATTGCAGTTTCCCAGTTGGTGCGCACTGCAGTTGCAGTTTGGTGCGCAGGTTTGGAGGAGGGTTGCAGGTGCAGTTGCAGCAACAACTAGTTCTCAGTATTGGCTTGAATATCTCTTGGCTAGGGTTTGGAACATCTGATCAGCTTTTTGTGATGCGCTATCCTTGGGGATTGATGCGCTACTCTTTGTTAGGCTATCTAGCCTAGGGTTTGCTTCCGGAGTAATTCTCAGTCAAGGTTAAGGTGCTTGGAGGGAGGCTTCGACCTATGGTTGGGTGACGAAGGTATCGTCAATGGTAAAACGAGCACACCATCTTCTATATTCTAACAGGTTATGGGCCCACACCCCTTCAGTCAGCGTAAAATGCTGGAAGGAAACATAACCGCTAGACATTGAGCTTGTTGAGGAACTACCGCTAGGGTTACTAGCATGAGCAACTTCCAAAAGCATTGAAGCTAGGGTTACTAGCAAAAGCAGTTGTAGAAACCCTAAACCTCTTGTCGAGGCACCTTAAGTGACGAGATTGACCTAATCTCTGGATAGATCAGTGCGCCCTAGGCCAGTGCATCTCCTGGTACACAGAAGGCCAAGACGTGAAGTTTGGATTTCCGGTCAAATCTAGGCTTTGACTAAGTCAAGCAAGCCATGACAAACTCTATGAAGTCTGAGAACAAGTTAGATGGAGCTTCTAACTTCAGAGCGTGGAAGACAAGGATTGACCTCATCCTTGCCATTAATAAAGTGTTGGATATTGTGAAAGGAAAGATCGTGAAGCTAGAGTTTAAAGAAGGAGAAGAGAAGGAACCGCATAACGTTGCAACTATGGAGAAGTTCAAAGACGTTGACATCAATGCCATGAGTATCATAGTGGACTCCATAAAAGACCACTTGATACCCTACATCTTTCATCTTGACTCATCGAAGAAGATGTACGATGCCCTAACAAATCTCTTCTCAGTCAGAAACATTGGACAAGTTATGAGTCTGAAGAATGAGCTCCGTAACATGAAGATGAATGATGACGACAACATAACATCATAATTTGTAAGGATCACTCAGCTAAGAGATCAACTACAATCTATTGAAGAGATCACTTCAGAAAAGGAATTGGTGAACATAGTACTCAATGGTCTTCCCAAGACATGGGATGCATTTGCCGCAAGCATGAACACAAGGAAGGAGTACCCGACATTTGAAGAACTTTGGACTTGYTGTGCTCAAGAAGAATCAAGGATCAATGCAAAAGAGAAACCTCAAAAGAAGTACGATGATCAAGCCTTCACAACAAGATTCAAGAACTTCAGGGACAAAAGAAAGTTCGATTCAAGAAGGAAGTCAAAACAAAGAAAAGACATTTCAGAAATACAGTGCTTCAACTGTCAAAAGTACGATCACTACAGGAATCAATGTCCCAAGCTAAAGAAAAGGAAGGAGAAACATGAAGCATCGATTGCCGAAGAAAAGGAACCTGCAAAGAAGACTAAGCAGGATGGAAGAGACTTCTTCTACTAAAAGGTAAACAACACTATTCTTATTTTTTGTACATATCTTGCTTGCATCGTCTTTGTACATATCTGGGAAGATAATGTGTTTCAAGAAGAACTATACCTATGGAAGAACAATAAGATAAGAATAAATATCATTAGATATTACACATGAAAGAATGAAATATATCATGTGAAAGCTATTACAAGATAAGCCGAAATCAGAATCAATCTTGAAGATGCTTAGAAGTCAGACATCAAAAGAAATTGGAGAAAGACTTATGACGACAACTAAAACAGAAGCATGGACTCTATTAAGACAAGAGAGCCAATTATATATTACAGAAGACAATAAGGTTGCAGATGGAAGCGTGGACTCTATTATATATTGTAGAAGATAATAAGGACGGAGACAGAAGCATGGACTCAGTCAAATAAAGGGAGCAGATTGTATGCATTCCTACATTAAGCAAGGATTAGGAGGGAGCTAATCCTATGATCCATTGAAGATGATGAAATGTATATATCCATGGTAGCAGTCATGACAGACAATATGTGTTCAGCGCAACTACAGAAGAAGACCTCTTCGAAGAAAACCCTTAAAGTATTCCTAGTTGTCCATCCATATCCATGATCCTATGATAAAAGGTAGAAGTGGAATCTCTAGGGCATGGAATCTACAAGAAACTCCATGGACCCAAAAGTAAAAGAAAAACATGAAGAAGAGCATAAAGATTCCAAGAAAGAAAAAGAAGAACCAGAAGAACCAGTCATTGTATCAAGAATCACAAGATTACCAGCCTGATATGAACTCACTAAAAGCAATCAAGAAGAAGAACTGAAAGTCGTGATGAAAAACAGTGTACGGAAGACTTATGAATGAAAGCATTGCGAGATCTAGAACCAGAGGTTCTCCCAGATGGAGGGAGAAGACTATGATGATTGATTGTTCCAGTACACCAGACTTATCTCTATATAAGTCATTATATCATCCGCAACATCCATGAGTTGGAATTCTACATCAGATGAATGCAAAGAATGTTCTCCAGAGAAATTGAATGAAGAAAGTATGAAGAGCAGGCTCAAGACTTTGAGACATACCAGAAAGAGACTCCTATATGCAGAGAAGAAGAATACATCTTGGTGGAGAACCTCCAGTGCACAGCAGAAGCGTGGTGAAGATTTCCTATAACATCAAGATGACTACTCAAAAGATTATATCTCATGATGACAGAAGAAGTACCACATGAATATGTTCCAGTGCTCCAACTATGATATACTCTACTGTTTAGATCTACATGAAGCCTTCATAGTGTTCCAGACTACAATACAAGCATTACATTATCCATGATGAAAT
>ML778754.1:24599-34703 GCA_009831015.1 Picea engelmannii
CACTGCACCCGCATCCCTACACCATCGGTTGGCTTCGCCCAGGAAGAGATCTTCGTGTCAGCCAACAGTGTCATCTTCCCTATGACATCAAGCCTTTCAAAGATGAGGTACTGTGTGATATTTCTCCCCTTGAAGTTTGTGATGTTATTTTAGGACAACGATATTTGTGGAAGTGTCATGTTGTGTATGAATCTAGACCCCGCAGTGTTATTATTTATTTGGGTAGAAAATTGTACAGGATACCATAGGTAGTGCCACCTACTGTTATTTCTTTAATCTCTACTAAGAAATGCAGTAAGGTCATCTCACAGACCAGGAAGTTCGTCTTTTTTGTAATCCATGCTCACAGTAAAAAGAAGGTCGTTGCCACATCTGTGGCCTCTACATAAGGCCTATGTTTGCAACATAAGCAAGTGGACAGGATCGTGGAAGAATACAGAGAATCTTCTCCTCACCTGCAGGGGTACCAACACACTACCAAGTCAAGCATCCAATTGATCTAACCCCCGACACACCTCTACCTAATGGATCGGTCTATCGTCACTCACTGATGGAAAATGAAAAAAATCAGGCGACAGATCCAAGAGCTTCTTCAAAAGGGGATCATTAAACCCAACTCCTCCCCTTGCGGAAGCCTAATTGTACTGGTACAAAAGAAGGTCGGGACGTGGCGACTTTGAATTGATTACAAAGCCTTAAAAAAAATCATAATTAGGAATCGGTACCCCATTCCCAGGATTGATGACCTTCTTCACCATCTCAAGGGGGGAAATTTCTTCACCAAGATTGACCTAAAGTCTGGCTACCACCAGGTTTCCATTGAACCAACTGATGTATGGAAGACAACCTTCAAATCTAAAGAAGGTCTCTTTGAATGGCTAGTCATGCCCTTTGGCTTAACAAATGCACCAACCACTTTCATGAGGTTGATGGATGATGTATTGAGACCCTTCACCAACTCCTTTATGGTGGTATATTTGAATGACATCCTCATCTTGAGTAGGATGTGAGAGGAGCACATGCAACATATTCAACAGGTTTTGAGCACTCTATGACAACACAAGCTATATGCCAAGTTGGAAAAATGCTCTTTTGGCATGATGGTCCAATAATTGGGCTACATTGTTGATGAGCATGGGGTACATTTTTATCAAGATAAGATCCAATTCATCAGTGACTGGTCAACCTCGACCACATTGATCGAGCTTCAAAGCTTCTTAAGACTAGACAAATTCTACCGATGGTTTGTGTTGGGATTCTCCCATATTGCATGGGCCCTCATCTAGGTGACCAAGGCAGGTGGTAGGGCCAAGTTTGTGTGAGGGAAGGAGAAACAACGAGCATTCTATGATCTGAAGCATCGATTGCGCTCAACTCCAGTACTCTCCTTCCCTGATCTACAGCAACCGTTCAAGATTGAGATTGATGCATCTGACTATGTTGTGGGTGTAGTTCTCACTGAGCATGAGCATCTGGTGGCATACCATAGTGAGACACTCTCTGACACTGTCTGTAAATACCCCACCTACGACAAGGAAATGTATTCCATTGTACAAGCCTATCGTCAATGGAAACATTACATTTTGGGAAAAGAGACGATCATACACACTGATCACAAGCATCTGTCATTCATACAGACACAGGGGAAATTGCAGAACGACTGCCATCAAAAGTGGTCCAAATACCTACATCAATTCCATCTCAACATCAAGTATAAGACATGTATCTCAAATCATGTCGTTGACTGCCTCAGTTGGCCTCCTATGGCTACACTCATCACTGTGCTCCATTCATGTGTACATGAAGCATCTGAGTGGCCCCAACTTTATTAGCAAGATCCAGACTTTGCCACCAACTATCATCTCTTGGGTACAGGCGCAACTGTCACCGATTTTCACATTCAGGATGGAATCTTATGCCACCTGGGCTATCTTTGTGTTCCTACAAGCGAGCGTACAACGCTGATTTGGGAAGCCCACTACAGTCGGGTGGCAGGACATTTTGGCGTGGAGAAAATTATGGCCATTCTTCATAAACATTTTTATTGGCCAAAACTTCAACAAGACGTCAACAAGTATATCAAATATTGCAATTCCTGTGCCATTTCCAAGCTAGCCATCAAGAAGCAAGGCTTATACACCCATATTCCTATTTCCAAGAAGCCTTGGGAATCCATCTCAATGGATTACATGTCTAGCTTTTCGTCCACCAACCAAGGAAATGACTGTGTATTTGTGGTCGTTGATCATTTTCGAAGATGGCCATCCTCACAACCTACAACAAGAATATCACTGCAACAGATACTGCCAAGCTCTTCTTCAAACGAGTGTGGGTCCACCTTGGGATACCACAAACCATCATCTATGACTGGGACAACAAGTTCCTCAACACATTTTGGTAGAGTCTCTCGTCTCTGTTGGACACCAAGATCACAAAATCCACTTCTTTCCACCCCCAAACTGATGGCCAAACAGAGGCCACCAATCGAATGATTGTGCACATCCTGCGCATGTACAATTATAAGAAATCGCGTACATGGGATGAGAGTCTCTATGTTCAACACAGTTACAACAATGATCTCCATAGCTCCACCAGACATAGACCATTTCAGGTGGGTCTGGGATTCCAACCCTTGGGACCCATTGAAGTTGCACTTCCTCTTGCCACCGCACAGATAAACTCTTCCCATTATCAATTTATGATCGACAAAGCCACCATATTCATTGAGCGGATTTAGCACATCTACCAATAGGTCTAGGAGATTTTGTAGAAATCCAATGCTAAGTACAAGCAACACCATGATAAACACAAGGTACCACACTAGTTTTAGGTTGGCGACAAAGTTTGGTTACATTTGCAGAAGGAGCATCTCACAGGGCCCCATCGGAAGCTTCGCCCACTTCGCTATGGGCCTTACACTATCACCAAGGTTGTGGGTAGCAATTATTTTGAGCTCAACACTCCACCCTTCCTTGGCCTTCATCTAATATTCAATGTGGACCTCCTTCAACCATATTTTCCACCATTATTGGACACCTCAGAGATCACAGAACAACTAAAACCAACAAAGCTCAACCCTGACTACATGGAAAAAATCTCCATTGATCAGATAGTGGACACACAAGTCAAGGGCACTTGCCAACAAAGGATCCAGATTTGTTGGGTTTTCAAGGTATAGCAACTCCTACACCAAGGAAAGTGGCTCACCTGGGGCCAAATCCAGCAAAAGTTTCCTCACCTGATGGGGGAACTCAACGCAATGGAGACCATATCTTCCTAAGGGGGGAAGTATTGATCCATGTGGATATTGGTGTCCACCCACCTATTCCAACTGGCTCCTCTTATCCGTTTTTTTTCATCATGTTCTTTAGTACTTCTTTGTAATTGTGGGTTCTACACTTATGGGGTTGTATGAAGCCCCACACATCCTTCAGGTGGATACTTGTGGCCTGTCGCCTAATCCAATTGGCTTATTTTGTATGTTTTCTTGTCAACACATCTTGTTGTACTTCCAGGGCCATTTGGGGACCCTAAACGTTGTTTTTTTTTCTCACCACAATCAAAGTGTAGACATATTCAAATTTTGATGGTGGAATGTGTTTTTCTCTGAAATACCTTTCCAATGGGCTATCATGCACCTAAAACAGAGGTCGTATGCAAAAGTTACGACCTTAGGAAGTTAAGGTACCAACTTACCCATAGGGGCCCACATGACTTTTGGGGTTTCACCTTCTAGGGTTAGGTTTTTGGATGTCTAGGGTTTTGGAATTCATGAGTAATATAAAAAAGGCCTCTAGAGCCTCATTGTAATGGATTCTTCTCAGACAGATGTACATAGCATCCACATCTCTTCTCAGAGATAGCTACCACCATTCGAGCAAGTGTTTCACTTCTGCAATTTTACAGTTTTAGTATTCAATAGAAGATATTGTTCACTAGATATCTGTGTTATTCTTCATATCTTTGTGTTTATTGTATTCATTCTGTTAATCAGTTCGTTCCACTCCTAAATCCAGATTATTATCTTAGTTTATCTTAGTTTTTTTCATAAAGAGTTATAGAAAGCACGAACTGGGATTCCTTGAAATTCTACCATCTCTAATTCAGTAGCATATCAATCAAATTGCAGAAAAAATATGTTAGTTTGTATCTGAAACACATATGAAATAAAGTAGGGACGTATACAACTAAATCATGTTTCCAAACCTAGGGATGCCCAGTAATCGCTGCCATTTAAATTTCTTAAAAAATACCTAAAAAATGAATGTAACAAAATATAGGTGTTACGGGCTAAGAGCCACAAGATACTTAACTTGAATTTGGTCCAATTTGATAAGTTCGACACTATCAAGTAGGAAAATCTTGGATAGAAAACCCTCCAAGTTAGGGTGGTGCAACCAGAAGTTAATTACTTTGGCTATGACCAATTGTTTGGAGGAAAATATTGGAGAGCATACCCCCTAAGTTGGTGAATGGGAATGTCAAAGTAATTCGAGAGAGGTTTCATATTAATATTATTAATGAAATTATAAAGATATTGCAATTAAAATGATTGTGTTTGAAGTTGGTTCACTATTTTGATGATGTTTGATTCATGCCCCTAAGGCATCTCAACTTGTATAAAAGGCAACATGAAATGGTCCATCACTCCATCCATTGAGCAGAGAAACAACATTTCACATTACAACCTTTTTCCTCAACCCTTTGTGCCCACTACCATCCATAAGCAAAGACCATGTAGTGAAGTGGATGGAGCTTTTGATGGGGCCCTGTAAGGCGCTCTTTTTGCAAATGTAACCAGACCTTGTCTCCCACCTAAAACTTGTGCGGTACTCGGTGTTGATCATGGTGTTGCTTGTACTTAGCATTGGATTTTTGCAGAATCTCCTGGACCTATTGGCATATGTGTTGAATCCGCTCAATGAATCTAGTGTCTTTGTCAGCCTCAAAATAAACATGGGAAGATTCTGCCTATGTGGTTGCAAGAGGTAGTGCAAAATCAATGGGACCCAAGGGTTGGAATCCCAACCCCACCTGAAATGGGCTATGGTCGATGGAGCTATGGAGAGACCTTTTGTAGTTGTGTTGAACATAGGGAAGGCTCTCATCCCATGTACGCAGATGCTTAGAGTTATACATGCGTAGGATGTGCACAATCATCTAATTGACGACCTATGTTTGGCCATCGTTTTGGGGGTGGAAGGCAGTGGATTTAGTGAGCTTGGTGTCCAACAGTGACCATAGACTCGATTAAAATGTGTTGAGGAACCTGTTGTCCCGATATGAGATGATGGTCTATGGTATCCCAAAATGGACCTACACTCGTTCGAAGAAGAGCTTGGCAGTATCCATCGATGTGATGTTCTTCTTGCAGGCTGTGAGAATGGCCATCTTCGAAAACCGTTCAACCACCACAAATACATAATCATTTCCTTGCTTGGTGGACAAAATACCAAACATGTAATCCATCGAGATGGATTCCCAAGGCCTCTCGTGAGTAGGAAGAGGGGTGTATAAGCCTTGATTCTTGATGGATGGCTTGTAAATGGCACAAAAAGTGAAAGACCTGATATACTTGTTGACGTCCTATCAAAGTTTTAGCTAACAAAAAATTTTCTGTAGAATGGCCACAATTTTCTCCACGCCAGAATGTCTTGCCATCTGATTGTAGTGAGACTCCCAAATCATCTTTGCATGCTCACTTGCGGGAACACAAAGGTGGCCCAAATGGCATAAGAATCCATCTTGAATGTAAAAATCGGTGACATTCGTGTCTGTACCCAAGAGCTTATAGGTGGTGGCAAAGTCAAGGTCACGCTGATAAAGTTGGGGCCACTCAGATGCCTCATGCCCACAGGAATGGATAATGGTGGTGAGTGCAACAACGGGAGGTTGACTGAGGTAGTCAGCGACATGATTTGTGCTCATTTTCTTATACTTGATGTTGAGATGGAACTGCTATAGGCATGTGGACCACTTTTGATGGTGGTTGTTTTGCAACTTCCCTTGTGTCTGTATGAACTGTAGAGGCTTGTGATCAGTGTGGATGGTTTTCTCCTTTCCCAAAATGTAATGTTTCCATTGACGACATGCTTGCACAATGGAATACATTTCCTTGTCATAGGTGGGGTATTTACAGAAGGTATCTGAGAGTGTCTCACTATGGTATGCTATTGGATGACCGTGCTAAGTGAGAATTGTGCCTACAACATAGTCGAAGGCATCAGTCTCAATCTCGAATGGTTGTTGCAGATCGGGTAAGGAGAGTACTAGAGTCGAGCACAAACGATGCTTCATATCATCAAATGCTCGTTGTTGTGCCTTTCCCCATGCGAAGTTTGCATTGCCATTGCCCTTGGTCACTTGGATGAAGGCCCATGTAATATGGGAGAATCCCAACATGAACCTTTGGTAGAAGTTGGCAAGTCGCAAGAAGCTCTGAAACTCAGTTAGTGTGGTCTGGGTTGGTTAGTCATGGATGACTTAGATCTTATCTGGATCCACATGTACCCGATGCTCATCAACAATGTATCACAAGTATTGGACATTGTTCATGCCAAAGGAGCATTTTTCCAAGTTAGCATATAGCTTGTGCTTCCACAGAGTGCTCAAAACCTGTTGAATATGTTGCATGTGCTCCTTCCAAGTTCTGTTGAAGATGAGGATGTCATCCAGATATACCACCAAAAAACATTTGGTGAAGGGTCTCAATACATCATCTATCAACCTCATGAAAGTTGTTGGTGCATTTGTTAAGCCAAAGGGCATGACCAACCAATCGAACAGACCTTCTTTAGATATGAAAGTTGTCTTCCATACATCATTTGGTTCGATGGGAACCTGGTGGTAACCAGACTTTAGGTCAATCTTGTTGAAGAATGTTTCCCCCTTGAGTTGGTCAAGAAGGTCATCAATTCGGGGAATTGGGTACCGGTTCCTAACTGTGATTTTGTTTAATGCTCTGTGATCAATGTAGAGCTGCCAAGTCCTATCGTTCTTCTGCACCAGTACAATCGGGCTTCCACAAGGGGAGGAGATGGGTCGGATGTGCCCCTTTTGAATCAACTCTTAGATTTGGTGCTTGATTTCATCATTTTCCATCAACGAGCGACAATTGATTGGTCCATTAGGCAGAGGTGCACCAAGGGTTAGATCAATTGGATGCTTGACTTGGCAGTGCATCGGTACCCCAGTGGATGAGGAGAAGATGTCTATGTACTCTTCCACAATCCCATCCACTTGCTTCTGTTGCAAAGAGAGGCTTTGTGTAGAGGTCATGGATGTGGCTGCGACCTTCTTCTCACTACGAGCACAGATCACAAATAAGACGAACTTCCCGGTCTGTGAAATGACCTTACTGCATTTCTTAGCAAAGATTAAAAAAATAGTGGTAGGAGACGCTACCTCTTGTATCCTATACATTTATATACCCAAAGTAATAATAACATTGTGGGGTCCAGATATCCATACGTAGGCTAAATATCCACAAGTAAGCTATTTACAATGCATAAATGACAATGCCATTATATAAATTCAAGAACACATAGAAGTAAATTAGGAAAATAATATGTTTGGATCTCATTCAAAATTTTCAACCTGCAAATAATTTGTAGGATTCTAAAACTAATATGCATTATTCGATACATGCAAAGAGATTCGAATTGAGCTCACCTCCAATGATCTGAATTTGCACAAACCATTTTTTTCAAACTAATTCCAATCCCAGAATGTGGAATCCTTTTCTTTTCTCAAAAATCATAATCTACTATGTAGAAAATCACATGCCCTAGAGGTTTTAATAGAAAACCCCTTCAGATTACGTTGCACATCATGTTTATGATACATACCTTGTTTTAAAGCAAGCTCAACACCGTTTTCAGCCACAAATTTTACAAAACAAGAACCTTTATGCACACCATCCAACACCCCTTTCTCATTTTTTAAAGCATGTGGTAAAATATGGCATATATGGGGATGGCCTTAGAGGAGTTGGAGGTACCAATGCTCACACATCAGAGAGTAATTCATTTGGCTTATTGATACCATGTAATATGACAACTCCTCAACTGTGCAAAGGGAAGGGATTAAAAGTTATTAAGAATTCACCCCAACAATACTTAAGGTTCTATAAATTCTTTGCTACTGAAACAATTTTGCAGTTGCAGAATTAAAGATTTCAAAATGATGTAGTAATTTGTAATAGGAGATCTTTTCTGGAATATTTGCATTGGAGTATTTTTAAAATTAATATTTTTAGGCCACTCTTTTTTACCATTCTTCGGGATGTGATATGAAACGTCAATCTTAATAATACTGAAGAAGAATGACCCGAACTGCTGATCTTAAAAATAATTCAATGCGGATATTCCAGAAAAGGCACTCCTACTAGCTACAAAATGGGTATACTACTACTAAATCTATTTCTTGAACATTATACTACCACACAAATAATCATAACAAAGGTTTTTAATATTAATTTTAGGGTATGCAATATAAAGGTTGTTTTTTCCTAAAAATATGTATACATTCTACGTTTTGGTCTTTTTCTAATAATATTTTTTGGGGATATTTGTTTGAAATCTTCTAAAAAATTGTTAGATTTTTAGATTTGAGTAATTATTTAAAGGATTTTTCAACATATTGAATCTATTTATGCATTCAAAAATAGATTTTAAACAACAAAAAATAATAATTTGATACAAATTTATGTTGTCAAATTCCATTAAAAAAACCAAGACGTAAAATACTTAAACAACGTGTATGTATATATATATATATATAGATAGATATAACATAGATACCTATATACCTCAAATTCATATTAAACATCTATACGATCTATATATAGATGTTTGTAGACTACGGAAGCTGAGTGTAATTAAAAAATTTGTGAAATAAAAATAAATAATTGATCCTTAATTATGTGAAATGGAAAATTTAATATATTTTTGTGAAAAGGCGTGACCAATTCCAAATGGTGACCCCGATTTCTCATTGGACAACTTGACTTATTAACCGATGATGCAACCTAATTAATGTTCGAAGTTTGATTGTACTTTCTGTAACATTAAAGACGTGACCAATTCCAAATGGTTGATTTATCATTGGACAACTTTTTTTTCCAGAAAAAAATGAACTCGAATTTATATAGTGTATAAATCCATTTACATCATCAGCTAAACAGTGAAACTAAGGACATCGATCCATCAGTACAGAAAGACGCACAGCAGTCACATGAAAGCAATGTCAACAGTAACATACTGTAGGCGAAATCAAGAGATTGTCCAGGCAATAAAGCCATAACAGCCCCGATCTGAGAACAAAAATCAATTGACTGTCCAAGCAATAAATCCATACAAGCCCCGATCTGAGAACAAAATCAATTGACTGTAGGCAATTGCAAGTGACTGTCCAAGCAATATAGCCAAACAAGCCCCGATCTGAGAACAAAATCAATTGTCTGTCCAAGCAATTTAGTCTTGCAAGCCCCAATCAGAAAATGTGAAGTTGAGTCAATGGGCTTTCTATGTCATTATCGCAATGATAAATGAATAGTTGTCCCGTCACGTTCTTCAGTACTCTCTTCGATAGAGCATCTGCAATAGCATTGTGAGCCCTGGGGAGATGTTGGAACTTGATGTCAGCAAAAGTTTTGGACAACTCAATCGTTTTTAGTTTCCAACATTCAATGTGAACGGAGCAGAGTTTTGATTTTAGATTGATCCAATCAATAACAACTCGCGAATCTCCCAGAATGAGGAGATGTGTGATCGACCACGAGGATGCTAGATAGAGAGTGGTCCAAAGCCCCAATAGCTCGGCCTTTGTGTTCGAGCCCAATCCATAGTTAAAAAACCACTTAGTCACCCTTGATTTATGCGTTTTGAAAAATCCACCCGATCCACAGCAGTCGTTCTGCACTGCACCATCAAAACAAGCGAGAGTATACCCCTCTGGCAGCTTGTAATCAACAACTTTGTGGATGTGTGGAGTGTGTGAAGCTTGTTTCCAGTGGAAAGTAGAGAGAACGCAGTGCACAACTTTCAGCAAGTTTGGAGTCTGGTCTTCAAATGTCACTCTGTTTCGCTCAAGCCAAACCTGCCA
>ML778754.1:39109-49557 GCA_009831015.1 Picea engelmannii
GAACACGGCCTCGCCACTCAATCTCCAGGGATTCCGGCAGTCCAGAGGTAATGTCCATCTCAACCAGGACTCTTCCCAGTTTTCTCGAATGACCCGAGGACGAAGGTGAATCAAGTGCAATAAACTTGCCGAGTGAGTTTGCATTCGCAGTGAGAGCACCATCGTTCCAGAGGTAGAGTGGGAGGCCGGGGAGAAGCACCCAAAGGTGTCTGAGTTGGAAGAACTCAGAGTCAGGGTTGAATGCAAGTCTCCATCTTTTGAGCATGAGGCTGCTGCCTCCGTCGACCCACCAGGAAGAAAGGAGGAGAGTGGCGTCCTCAGGGGATCTACAGTGGAAGCTCAGCCAGCCTTTTCTTAGGTAGAGTATCTCTGGAGTATATCCCAAGAGCGACATCCACTGCAACTTAGTCCAGTCCTCTAGTGTAAGATGGCTGGTGCGTTTGTATGAGAAACGGCCAACCAGAGTACATGTAGACATCTTACAGAGGTCTTCGAACCCCACCCCGTCACCGAGAACCAGCCTCTGTGATCTTCTGATGGATTTCCACGCCTTTCGGCCTGTGGAGGCTCGTCGAGAAGTGTTTGCAGCAAAAGGAGCCTCCTGGCTGGAAGGATGACCAGATCGAGAAGGAGGTGAGGGGAGGGAGTGACCTAAGTGAGGCTTAATGTGCTCAGCAGGGACGAGAATCGGATTTGTATGGTCCGTCCGAGAAGGAGGGGTTGTTTTCAACGTGTTCGTGTCGGGACCAGTTGGAAAATTTGAACTGGAGGACTTGGGGGGAAAGTGTTTTTCCGACTTGGTGAGGGAATCCACTTTTTCGAATAATCCATCTTGTTTCCACAAGATCTCATCGGAAGGGAGCATCAGATCGGAAGTCAGTGAATCCATTGATAGTGAGAGTTGTAAGACCAATAGATGGTCCCCAAGTAGATACGAAGCGGGAAAACGAGGCAGGTCAGTGGAAAGAAAACGACAGGGTATCTGTGCCAGTCAGAGAGCTGGAAGTAACTGTTGTCTGTAAGCATGGACAAAGACAAAGATCATTGGACAACTTGTATTCACCGATGATGCAAACTAATTAATGTTCGAAGCTTGATTATACTTTCTGTAACATTAAGGCGTGACCAATTCCAAATGGTGACCCCTATTTCTCAATGGACAACTTTACTTATCTATGGATGACTCAACCTAATTAATGCTTGATTATATACTATATGTTATGGCAAACTTTCTATGGAGAGGAGCAAATAAATCAACAAGATATCATTTATCCAAGTGGCAAACCATTGTTTCTTTCAAAGAATTAAGAGGATGGGGTATAAGGAATATTTATTGGTTTGTCAAGTTTTTCGCTGCTAAATCATGTTGGAGGGGGATTTTTGGTAATAGTTTTTGGAGTCAAATTCTTAAAAGAAAATATTTAAAAGGAGTTGACTTGATTTCATGGATAAGAAAAGGTAATTTCAAGTACCCAATTGCCTCTAATTTCTAGAAAAATTTCATGAGCTCATTCCATATCATTAAGCAATGGTTAGTCTGGAAAATATGGAATGATAAACAAGTCATTCTCGAGAAGGATCCCTTCATTGGAGATAACTTTTCTTTCAAACTTTATGAAGCTCTTATTCAACTCCTCAATAAGAAAGGTATTTATTCCATTGCACAAGCAACTGCTCAAAATACTTTCGACAATTCTCAGTATTGGTTAAATATTAATCAACTAAACTTGGAGAACTTTCTATTGAATGGAATAATTACATTGTAGTTTTGAAAAGCAGCAGGATTTCTCTTAATCAATCAAATGATGAACTTATGTGGTCATGGAATAGGGCAGTAGGATCAGTTTAAGCAAATTTAGCTTATGAGTGCATTGCAAATATTTCACATAATGGTGATTTTAAATGGTGGTATAAACCAATCTGGAAAGTTAATATACCAAGCAAAGTTATTTGCTTCATGTGGTTATGCTTAAAAGAGAGTATCCTCATTGGTGCAAACTATAAGAAAAGGGGAGGAATTGGTCTTGTTGTTTGCGACATATGTCTTCAAGATGATGAGACAACAAATCATTTGCTAATACATTGTGTAGTCACAAAAACATATGGAAAAAAAAAGTAAAATCCCTAAATTTCTCAGATGCATAGAGGCGAACTACACTAGAAAGAAACTTATTACATTGCTTTACAAAATATCCAAGTTTGAAATTTATACCCTTTTTGGTTGGCTGGAGAATATGGAAATACAAGAATAAAATGTTGTTTGAAAATTGGAAAAGAGAGGATGCCAGAATTATCTCCAGTATTCTTCTTGATATTAAAGAATATAAAGGTACATGTGAAGAGGATAAAGTTTATATACTAAACTCAACTTTCTTTGATGAGAAACCAATAGGTTTATTTGATGGTGTAGTTATGAATGACAACTGTGGTGCTGGAATCTACATAAAAATAAGTGCACATCATGTTTATAAAGCTTATTTTGCAGGAGGAAAGGGTAATAATATGAAGGTTGAAATCCTGGGACTTTGGGGACATATTCTTTTTGCACATAAACTTTCCATAAAAAATTTGATGGCAGTTGGGGACTCCAAAGTCACAATTGATTGAATTAATGATTGCACAAATTTGAACCTGATGTATCTACACAGCTGGAAAGAACAAATTAAAAGTTTAAAGTCGAGGTTTGAAGAAATACAATTCATCCATATCAATAGAGAATTTAACTAAGTAGCATATATACTTTCCAAGAAAGCTTTGGACAGCCCCCTGGGTTGTTTTTATTATGAGGAATTCTACAAAAAAAATGTTGTTAACTCAGGAAGTTTTATGATTTTCTAATGATGTTATACAGTGCATCCAAGTCTCCAAAAGAAGATTACATTTTCAATGATTGATAGACAAGAATATGTTTTGTAAAGCAATTGACAGTTGTCAATAGCATCTATATAGAACTAGCTAAGTATAGAGCAAAAACAAGATTTTGAGGAGATATTAGATATTCTAATCTTATAGATCTTTTTTGTAAAATTGAAAGAACACTTGATTCTAATACAATAACAGTTTATTGTTTTTTATTGTGTGAGAAAAAATTGATTATTATATTACAATTACTTATGTTTTTTAAGTTCTAGGAAAAAATTATAGAAAAGAATAAAAATATATTTAAATTTAAAAAAAAAAAAATAATAGTTTTAAGAAAAAAAATATATTGTATTATAGAAACAATAAAAAAATCATAATGTTTTTAATTATTTTGAATTGGAATTAATAAATAATAATAATGCACTTAAATCATTATCAATAACTTAAAATTAATTATATCAATTTGTTCTATAAGATAGAGATAAGACAATAATATGATGAACTCAACACTATAGTTATATATTTTATTAATGACAAATAGTTATATAGTTTATTAATGACACATTTCTTGTGAAGTTTATGAAATAATAATAATAATAATAATGCACTTAAATCATTATCAATAACTTAAAATTAACTATATCAATTTTTCTATAAAATTATATAAGATAGAGATAAGAAAATAATATAATCAACCCAACACTATAGTTATATACTCTATTAATACTTTATTAATGACAAATAGTTACCTTGTTAATGACAAATTTTTTCATGGTGAAGTTTCTGTGTTAAAATTAACTATATCAATTTTCTTTTTTTTTTCCAGGATGAAAGTTACCCTTTTATAATCAAAAGTTTATAAAAATTTTACGGAGCATCGGTTCAGTTGCCATCAAACGGAGACCTGTGACGAAATGCTTATATCAGCTCGCAGACATGTGTAAAATACGCGTATAGTAGCTCGCAGGCTGTCAAAGAAATACCATAATACGCTGCCAAAATGTGCTCTGATACAGGCTATCACTGGTGGGTACGTTGTTGGCAGCACGCACCTTGTTTTAAAATCCATTTTAATCTTCCTTTTTTATATATGTTCTAAAGATATCGCCGAACTAGCCCAAGATTCTGATGCAAAACAGTGATGTTGATCCAGAATTAAGTTTTCATGACCTGGAGTTTTCTACATCAGAATTTGAGATGAGTTGAGGGGCCCTCGTTGCCATCCTCCCATCGGGCGAACGTTATGAGACCGAGAGGCTGGGATAAAGCCAATTTTGAAAGGTGGTCCGTAATGACACTGTCTTCTCTGTAGATATGAGAGGCAGATAGGTTCTTTATGAGTCTTTTAGCTTCGATGGTTCTCTCTTTCCAGCATTCCAGAGCTGTTGATCGGAGTTCAACCTTGTCATTTATCCAGTCGATTATGACTTTAGAGTCTCCAAGAAGTAGCAAGACTTCGATGTTCAGCCTTTGAGCCAGGATAAGGGAAGCCCATGCCCCCAATAGTTCAGCTTTGGTGTTGGTGCCTTGTCCGTCGTTGAGTGTCCATCTGTAGGAAGTGTGAGAGTTGATGATAATATGGCCTCCCGCCCCATAGAGAGATCCATCTAATTGTGTTGCTCCATCAAACCAGGCGATGGCTTTGTCAAAGGAAAGAGTTTTAGAAGATCTGCAGAGTTTCTGAGCAGTGGTGGGGATAGAGGGTTAGTTGATAGCTGATAGAATAAGTTTTGTCACCAAGTTAACCGAAGGGGGTTTATCATCAAAGATGGTTGTGTTTCTTGTCAACCAAACATTCCAACAGACGATGGCTGGCAGCGAGGGATAAAGTTGTTGTTTTGTGCACCAAGAATTGAAGCAAGAGAACGTCGTTGATCCAAGCCATTGTTTGGCTAGTTTTAGAGAAGCTTTGACCTGATGCCAAACTTTCCGAGTAAAGTGACAGCTCACGAAGAGGTGGTGTGAATTTTCACTGTCCTCCTTGCACAGAATGCAGCGGTTTGGGCCTGACCAGCCCCGGCTCTGAAGGATATCCCAGACTAGGATTTTATTCTCCGTCAATAGCCAAGTAAATAATTTGAGTTTCAGTGGACAGTTCTACTTCCACAGCTGAGTGCGCCAGGTCTGATCCCGATTAGGCCAGGTAGCCTCTGCCAACGCTTTTTAGATGTTCCTGACAGATATGACCCCAGATTTATCACCTCCCATCCAGATGAGAGTGTCAGGTCTCTCCTGTAGGTGAATGTCGGCTTCATTTAGATGATATGTGTAACGGTTCCATTCAGTTGAGAGCTCTCTATCTAGATACAGCGAGGAGCTCGTGACCCAGGATTCGCCAAGTGAATTCCTGCTGTGAGGGGATTTTAAATGAAAGAGATAATGTAAGCCTAAAATATGCAGCCGCTCCAGCAATCTAGGAGAGAGTAGGGCCTTTACACCCATGCCGAGGATATCATCTTTGCCGATTTCAATAGCAGTTCCATTGCCAGGCAGCCACGCTATCCAATGAAGGAGGATTGGAAGCGATTTTAGAAGGTGCTTCCACGTTTGTGAGTCCCCCTGTGGAGTAAAAGTGGCGGATCTGAGCCAGCAGTGGACCGACAGGTGGGAGAGATATTTGTCTTTTATAAGCTTGTTCCAAATGCCAGGTACCATCAGGATACACCAAAGTGTATTTGCCGAGAGAGCAAGGTAGGAAAGGTGCAGATTCCTCAGTCCCCAACCCCCTAATGCTTTTGGCTTTGAGAGGGTTTCCCACCCACAGAGATAGAGATAAGATAATAATATGATAGAGATAGAGATAAGAAAATAATATGATCAACTATATCAATTTTCTTATAAGATAGAGATAACAAAATAATATGATCAACACAACACTATAGTTATATACTCTATTATTGACGAATAGTTATATGTTCTATTAATGACAAATTTCTTCATAGTGGAGTTTCTGAAAATATTTTTAATGGTAGATGGAACAATGTGATTTGACCATAGTTATATTACATGTACATAATGGTGGCTTTGAGTCTCTTCATATTGGGGTAATGTATTTTGATTTTGAAGTATTTCTTGTTAGCAAATGCAAATGTAATGTAGATATTGTAGATTCTTACTTGTCAGGGAAAATGCATCCTTCAATTGAACTCTTATATGAGAAGTGCAGATACGATAATTTCGACCCAAACAAGTATTAAAATGTATTGTTGGACGAAGTACAAGGTTCAAAATTTTGTTTATCTTAGTGATGGATGTGGATTTTTCAAAATTAGGAGTTATCAAAAATAGGTCTACTCTTTAATTCTATAGGGATAAGTTAGGTGGTTTTACAGTCAATATTCAATATTTGGTGGTTTTGAATTCTCCATGCATATATTGTTTTAATTTTGTGGATGAAATATGTTGTATAACATAGGTTATACAAAAAAAATTAAGTACATAAAAGAAATTTAACATCTTACCTATAAGGTGAAGAAAAACAAATCCGTTTTAAAAATAATATTTTTGAAGTAGAGTTATTTATGTTACTTTAAGAAGATATAAAGAAATAGATATGATATAAAAATTTGACATCTTCCCTATAAGGTGAAGAAAAACGAATTTATTTTAAAAATAATATTTTTGAAGTAGAACTATCCATGTTACTTCCAAACTATAGAAAGAGATAGATATGACATTGTGACATCTTTATATGTTGTTTCAAATGTGGTAAAGAAAGAACCACTCGTTTGTAAATATCATGTGTACACAATGAAAAATTGTTTTTCAAGTAAATATTGTGTGTACACAATGAAAAATTGTTTGTAAATACATTTCTGCATACTATTTTTTTTTCATTAAAGTAATGGATCTACTAAATAGTTTGTCAATATTTTTTTTTTAAGTACTGATTTTTTTTTTGAGTTAATGCAATCAATTTAGTAAATGTGTTCATTTTTTCAAAATCAAAGATAAATTATACATTGTTTAGATAGTGTTTAAAACTAACTTCGAATAAGAAGTACATAAAGCCCCTAAAGCACCATCTATCTTCCCTCTATGAATGTCTCTAGATACATGTTTCTATTTATTAGAATTAACTTAATTATTTTTAAAAGACATCCATGTTATTCATGAAGTTGTTATTTTTCCCAACATTATTTAGTATACTAATTGGTTATGGATAGGTCATCCACATTATTGGTGAAGCTATGGATTTTACTCAACTTTGCTTACTAGAAGTCGGTTTTAAACACTATCCAAACAATGTATAATTTATCTTTGATTTTGCAATAATGAATCTATTTACTAAATCAATTGCATTAAAGAAAAAAAAAATCACTACTTACAAAAGATATTGACAAACTATTTAGTAAATAGATTCATTAAATAGCTATGCATTTTAATCAACCTCTTTATCTTTGCATCCTTGTTTACCCAACCCAATGGATAGGGGCTATGATGATCATGAACCTCCAATCCAAGCTTGTTGACTAGATCCACTACTAGATTAGCCTGTGAACTAGAGTTGAAAAGAGAATATGTCTTAGTCTTCTTGACCTGAATATTTATGTGGAAGAGCTTGGTCATGTCCTTATCTTCCTGGTGATGAAGACTACTCAGATTCACCTTCTTCTACACAGATGTGCATACAATATTTTCATCCACATCCGAGTTACTTTCAACCTGATTGCTTGAATCTATGGCTAAAAGATTCTTTTTATTTCTATCCTTCTTGTGGTTCTTTGGGTTCAGCTCTGGATGCAGTTTCCAACATTTTTCCTCAGTGTGGCCATGAATGTTGCAATGATTGCAATGGTTGATGGGATATTTTCACTGATGTGTAGTTGATGTTGTCTTCTTATCCTTTCTCCTTTCCATTTCTTCTTCCCCTCCTTGGAAGCTTCTTCCTAGTGCTCTTTATGCTTCAAAACACTTGGATACCCCTTCTTTTGGCCTATGTTTTCCAGGTATTGTTCCTATACACACACCTCATCCACTACCATTGGGTTAAGGATCATCACATGCATTCGTAGATGACTGTGTAAACCCCCCAGATACTCGAGGAGTACATCTGGGCTCTTGGGAGAGATACCTAGAATTATGACCATCTTTCTAAACTCAATGGCGTACTCATGTACACTCTGCCCCTACCTCTGCCTAAAGTAGTGCCACCAGATCCATTGGTCCTCTGCATACCCCATAGGGTAGAATTGGGACTTGGTGAGGGTTTTGAAGTCCTCCCACCTAGTTATTGGCAGATCACCCTCCAACGTAAGTGTTTCTGTGTGGCTTTCCCACCAGGTTAAAGCATGTCCCTCTAACTTCAATATAGCAAATGAAATCGTATGCCCTTCATCTATATGTTGAATGCTAATATAAAATTCTAGTTGTTGAACCAGTGATTCAATTTTAATGCATCAATCTCACCTTGGTGTGGCTTTATGTCCACTTCCACTTCCATATTGAATAAGGACTATGAAGGGTTAATGACATTTGAACCCGGTTGTTGTGTTGTTTTTGTCACTTGGGTGAGCAAAACAACAACAATTGCATGTCTAGATAAGCCTGCTAGACAAAATAGAAGTTTGTGAGTGGGTTAGACAAACCAAACACACATGAAAACAAAGAAATATAACTAAAAACAACTAAGAAATAAATGTTAGAAAGCTTGAGAAACTTAGAACCATTAAAATCAAACAATGACCAACATAATGTTACCAATGGATCAATAGATTAGTAGGAAAAACACCATAGAGAAAGTCAAGGACTTATGAGTCCCCTCTTCCTCCTTGGGAGGGCTCTTGAGTTATCTAATTGAGAGCTCTTCTCTTTAAAATGGAAGAAATGGAAAATGGTGAAGAAAAACAATGCCTATTCCCTCAAGAGGTGAGTGGAATGGCCTATTGCAATGGTGCTTGAAGGCTTCCAAGAGAAAAGAGGATTCTCAAAGAAGAATTCTTGCAACATAACAATACTTTGAAGATCTTGGTTTCTTAGCACACCCATGGATTTTATTTATAGCATTCATCCATGAAAAATGTAATCAACTCCTAGTGTGAACAAGGGACCTTTTAGGGCACCCTCTAGCCCTTGACCAGCCCCCAAGTTAGATTTCGCTCAGATATGAGTGTCAAATCGTGTTGGGGGTCAGACTAAAAGTGGTTGAGGGGCCGACAAGATCCATAAATGCGTTGTTCATATAAGTGTGCAGATTTTCTCATAGACAGTCACACATTTTGTGCATTGTGCGCACTGAGGGATGTGTTGGCTCACGCATATTGCGCACTGTGCGCGTGCTTCCTTTGGTGAATTTGCGCACTTTAATTTTTTACCCAATTGTATAGTTTTTTGCCTTCTGGATGCATTTTGGTGTTGTTGGTAGACTAATTGCTACTGGCATTGATGTGTTTCTTCAACCATTTGCGTGCAATGTTACAAACGATTTTTTAGTGATAACATCAGTTTCTCTTTCTCAGATTCCTTCAGCGACTCCTTTCTTGAGTCTTCATGATCTCTCTATTTCCCCTATGATTTGATATCTAAGTTAGAGCCTCCATCTCTGAATGATCTGTGATTTCTTGCTAGAGCTTCCAAGAGGAGGTTCATATTGTGATTGATGTCGGTGACTTTCACTTCCAACCTCTCAAATATCTTTTATGTTGGATCTCCAGGGTTATTATGAACAGACTTGTCCGCCATGGCTAAGGTTTTCGTGACTTCTCTTTAAGTCAATTCTTGGAACTTGCAAATTCCCACAAATACCCAAAAGAAAAACCTACTTTGATACCAATATGATCTATAAATTGTCGTGGATATTCCACTAGAACAATTCGTCACAACATATCTAACAAACAAAACTGAAATCTTTCCCATTAAGGTTATTTTTTCTTTAGATCTCCAGAATATTTAGTTACTATTTTATTCTTATGAATGAAATAGATAAAATGCATAAAATAGAGAACAGTAGAATACAATCACACCATCCACAAATAAACACAAAATATGACCTCGGAAACCCAATATAGGAAAAAACCCAGCTAGAAGGTGAGGCTACTCTGCTCTCTTTTCTTTCATATGCGTTATCAGACTAATTAGTAGGTGCGGACACTAACTGATCTCCCTAGATCCACCTGGATCTAGAACAAAACACACCAGAAAATGACGCTTTCCTTAAGTTTTAGATATTGAATTTACTAACTAAAGAGGGATGAGTGACATACCATTTAAATGTCGGTTCCTCTCGCCATCACCATCCTAGCTCCGTTCCAATGCTCATACAATGATGATCCTACGAAAGAACGCAACCAAAGTGATAGTAATAGCATAAACTCAATATAAACCTATGTATGTGATCAAGGAATCATACAATAAAACACAACAAGCTTTATAGGAAAGAATCATATTACTGTATCATATTAAATGTGAAAGAGAGATTACAACCATGGCATCGATGTCGTAAGGTCCTTCATTCCCCACACACTTTCACTCCAAGAATTCTGAGAGCATAGATCTGATAATATTCACAATCTATCTTGACAAAGGCAAATCTCAAAGCCACTCCAACCAAGCTAATAATTCCAAGCCAACCAAAGCTAACTTTCTCC
>ML778754.1:49607-69118 GCA_009831015.1 Picea engelmannii
CTCCATGAGATCTCCTCTCCTTTTATAAGTTGAAGAGGATAAGGTGAGGAGGTTAGGATGATCCCACTAAATCATGAAAGCAAGTAAGATCCAAACCATTCGGATGCCACCTCACCATGGAAGTTTCTCCTTCTAGAAGATTCTAGAAAATGTTTGTTTTTCCCACGTGTAATCATTCTTGCACCCTGCCTATAGAGCAACCTGCGAACCTCTCGCAACCCAACTATGGTGCAACCTGAGAGAATTAGGCATTCTCGCACCCTGCTTATATAGCAACCTGTGAACATCCTTTTTTATAAGGTTTTTACATAGGAAAATGCAACTTCTTTTCTCAAAAAAAGTTCTTCTTCCTTCTCTCTTCAGGAACTCAGGCCACTGACCCCTCTGAAGGCAACATATAGGTTTACATCATTAACAGTCATAGGGATGACGAAAATAATGTGTAACAGTATGGAAATTATTCAAGTACAAAGAAAGAGGCACTCTCCCTGGAGTTTCCTTTGACCTATGGCCTATATGGATACTACATAATCTCTCCTCCTTTATTATGCTCACAAGATACCACTCTCAGATGTTCTTCTCAACTATGCAATAAGATACAATGCCAAAATAATGGAACCCCTTCTCCTCCTAGTGGCCTAGTATTTAACATAGCTCAATACCCATCTAGGGGTAGGTTTTGACTTCCTCAACCCTCAATTGTGTTAGGTTTTTGGACCTTTTAGAATCTTCTTGAAATTACATACGTGGCTAGCCCGATATGCATGAGTAACAAGGGCTGACATGGAATTCTCTCATATCATGGTGGTCAACATGGTAGGTCAACTTGCGAGAAACATAACTTTTGCATACGATCTCCTATTGGCGTGATTTTTGCACCATTGGAAAGGTCTCGATGTGCCTAATAGCTCCATGAGGTCTGGACTATGTTGGGAAAGTTTTAACCCCCAAAAAATGTTGTTTGATGCCTCAAAATGGCCCCGGAAGGTTCTAGACCCCGATTTTCCAAACTATTACCTGCCACTAAAATGGCCCTGCAAGATAATTCCTCCATTTTTTTCCACTCTAAGAGGATAGAGATAGATGACTAAAAATATAATGATCCAATTTGGATTAGGTCAACTGGATGGCAAGTAAATGTTGATGTTTTGGTAGCTGCGGGAGGTATTCCCTCCTAGAGAACTTTTCTTATAGAAGAAGAAGATTCCAATAAGTCAAAGGAATACCATTGAACAATTGAAGAACACCCCGGAAAAGAATAAGGTGAAATAGAAGACCACAGAAGAAAAGTCATCCCATAGAAATAATAAAGTAAATTTGAAGACCCAGAATAACAAGTTGGCCCCAGACAGACGCCTAGATCAGTATAAATACAAGTTTGGGTCAGTTCATTTGTACAACCACACAATTCTCCTTCTATAGTGTGCACTAGGAAGTTGTAGTTGCAACTGCAATTGCAATTTCACTATTTTATTGTTTCTGGTTCTCTTGGAGAGTACGCCCCACTTGGGGAAGGATATTATTGATGGTTCTTGGTGATCTCTCTTGTGTGCTACCTCTAGAAGAGTTGCGCTAATGTTGTGTGGTGTTTCCCAGTTGCTTTGTGCCAGTTGCAATTGTAGTTGTAGTAGCAATTGTAGTTACAGTAGCAGTTGCAATTGCACTAGCAACTGCAGCTATAGTTACCAGTTGTGTCAGTTTTTTGGCGTGCTAGTGATGCTCCTATATTGCACCAGTTCTGTGGTGACTCAATTGTCTACCCTTGCTAGGGTTTGACAAGAATAAGAGATAAGTATTTGGTTCTTCATTGTTGGTTTTCCCTTGTGATTAGAGATTTTTCATGTTTGTATTGGAATATTCTCTCTGAGAAAAGTTGGCTGGGTTTTTCCCCGAGTTTGGGGTTTTCCCAGGATAAATCTTTGTGTCCTCTTGTGCTTGTTTATCTGTTGCATGTATATTTCAATATATTATTATTGAATGTTCAAATAATATAAAAATTCTATGGTAAATCTAATGTTAACAAAACTAATGAAAATCTAACATGATATCAGAGTAGGTTTCCTGCATAACAATCTAACCACTGGAAAGAAGATTGTGAGATTTGCCACATTACTGAGATTTGTCATTGCACAGTTTTATTTCTCAAGCTCATTGAGAACTTGTTATAAATTCCATTGGGACAAACTTCACCACCAATCAACTTTCCCTACTCTAGCACACCTATTGCACTTCTCAGATTGACTTTCCGTCAAAATTGATTTTTTAGCTTTTTAGGCTTTTTGACATTTTCCTAGACATTGAACCCTCTAATTCAGATTTCTAACTTTTTCTTATTGATGTAATGTCTCATATTAGAATACAAAGTTGGATGATGTACCTTTATATAAGATGAGGGTGTTTACAAGAGACGTACACTTGGAAAAAGGACATTTATCCAAGCAGTGACAGTAGATCCGAAGGGATCTTAGATGTAGTGCACTAAGAGGAAGCCCAAGAGTTGGAGGCAGCAGCGACGATGTCTCCTACAATATATGACAACTCAAATGGGACAACAAAAACTAGACTCAAGGTTTGCATATCAAGTTTGACATTTTATATTGCTACAACTTAAGTAAGTGTTGTAACTACAATAGCAGTCTTTAGAATTCTATTACTGCTATTGCTATAAAATGTTTAGTAACACTTGAATATTGTTGGTATTATGATCATTAAGTAAAATCTCATTGTTTAGTATTAATGATACAAGATAAATTGATCTCCTCTAGGATATGTTCTTGGTTGTTGACCTTGTTCTAAGCAAGTTATCTTGTAAATTCCATGGAGGTTACCATGGAGATGTTGTTGTTTCTTTTTATGGGAAGGTTACCATGGAGGAATGATTGGTCACAACACTAGAAGAGTGTTGTTCTTATTTATTTTTATTGTATTTTTGTTTTGGCTCTTGTTCCAAGTAGGTCACAAGTAATAGCTCTGAGAAGGAGCTACTGTGACGATTGTTCCCATTCTTTTTTTATTATTGTTCTTATTATAAGAGTATTATTCTTGTATGTTGTTTTCCCTTGTTGTTTCTCTTGTTTCGGGCAGGTCACAGGTGATAGCTCTGAGAAGGAAATATAATGACAGTTGCAGGAGGCAACATATTAGATGGTATCTAGCTGAGACATGGAGTAGACTATCTTGACATAGATTTGTGTACATGACCATACACATCCATGTAATGGAGGAGAAAAGAACGAAGTCAAAACCTTCTGGTAAGAAGGGTACTTTTGCAGGATATAGAGTATCTCATATAGAAATTGATTGTAAGGAGTAGAAGGCTTCGAAGATGACCGTACATATCCCTCTAGTTTAGTTGATCACTCTTCAAATCATCAAGAAGAGTCAGTAGAGCCAAAAGGGCCTACCTAGAATCGTTGCAATGACCAGTAAGAGACCAGCATGGTCCCGTGATACTTTGCAGGATGCAAAGGGGATACAGATATATGGCATTAATAATCCATATCATAAGAAGGAGAAGATGGCTCCACCAATGGTGAGGCAAGCGGCCCCACCAAGTACCAACTCAGAAGGAGCTAGAGTTCAAAGGGAGTCAACCCTTAGTATTCAGTAGGGAGGAGCAGCCTTCCTAGGATAGTTCATAGGAGATTAGAATTCAGAGGATATCATCACATGCAGATGGAGCAGATGGCTCCAAAGATTATATAGACTCAAAGGGAGTCAAGCTTTAGAGGGAGCATGCAGACTCAGAGTAAGCTTGATCTCAGAGAGAGTTAGTGGATTAGATCCTTTCATTCAAAAAGTATTCCTCCTCAGATTCAGATAGGAGAGAGAGACATCTTCCAGGACTGACAGACATGTGCCATGAGTTGAGGAGGCTAGATCGAAGCTTTAGAGGCTTCGAGGAGATATGAGACCTCCAAGAAGGATTCCCTTATTTCAGTGATAGAGGAGGAAGTTATTCAGAAGGATTGGGATATGGATTTTGCCTTAGTTTTGAGACCAAAAGGGAAGTCAATGGTGACTTCCAAGTTGATCTAAAAGATCAATCATGTTGCAGATGGCAGCATAGAGATGTACAAATCTTGATTTGTGGCCAGAGGATTCTCCTAGCAAGAGGGAGAATATTATGAAAAGAAACTTGCTCCAATAGCTAGAAGAAGTGTACATAGAGCAGCCACAAGATACATGAGAAGGAGTCTCATGTCTGCATATTAAAGAAGGATTTGTACGAGCTTAAGTAGGCACCCAGGGCAGGATATGCCAAACACTTGTTTTTATGAGCTTGGGGATGGTTGCCCCCTTGATATTGGATGACTTGTTTCTTACAGGGGATGATAATATCACAAATGGGTGTAATATGGAACTCACTTCAAAGTTTGAGATGAAGGATCTAGGTCTGATGCATTATTTCTTGGGATTGGAGGTGTGGCAGAGACCAGATGAGATTTTTCTTAGCCAAGGAAAATATATCATTGAGATCCTGCAGAGATCTGAGATGATGGACTACAAGTCCATGGCCACATCTATGAAAAAAAACAGAAGCTCTTGAGTGATTCATCTTCAGATTTGGTGGATCCCATGATGTACAAACAATTGATCAGATCCTTGATATATCTGGTTAACACCAGGGAAAACATATGTTTTCCAGTGAACACTTTGAGTCAGTACATGGTTGAGCCTAGACACGTACATTGGATGGAAACAAAACATGTGTTGAGGAACCTACATGGTACAGTTGGATATGGATTGAGATATGTCTCGAATGGAGATGTGAAGCTGCAGGGTTATTAAAAATTTTACTAGGTAGGGAGTGCAGTGGATTGGAAAAGTGCATCAGGATGTTGCTTCAGATGTCAGTGGCACTCAGTACAGCAAAGGGAGAGTGTATAGAAGTTAGTTTTGCAAGCTGCAAAGCAGTGTGGCTTCAGAAGTTGCTTGCAGGGATGTTTGATCTATAGTTGGAACCGACTTTGATACAATGTGACAATCAAAGTTTTGTGAAGCTTTCATAGAATCATGTCTTTCATGACAAGTCAAAGCACATAGAGATCAAATATCATTACATCCGAGACATGGTGTAGAGAGGATTTGTGGAGCTCCAGTACATAACCATGGATGAACAGATAGCAGACATTCTCACCAAGCCCCTATCCAAAGTGAAGAATGAATACTGCATAGACAAGCTTGGCATGATGAAGAATGTCCACCCTCATTGAGAGGGAGGTTTGTTGTTTCTCCTCCTGTTGGCTAACCCCTCTGGCCAAGGGTTCCCTAGATCAATCATGTGAGGTGACTAAGGGGGTAATGCATTTCCAGACCCGATGACAGAAGAATCATCACATGCATAGTAGTGGAGACTATGGGAGTAACTTCATGCTACTAGACGAGACTATAACTATGGCTTATGGCATCATAGTAATTATGTGCTACTAGTTGATTGTTGCATAGTTATAGAGATCATTTCCTATGACTATGGTTGATGGCATGGTAGTATATGTGTGCTACTAGTTGATTGCTACATAGTCATAGAGACTGCAAACTATGATTTTGGTTGACGGCATGGTAGTAGTTGTATGCTACTAGTTGATTGTTTCATAATCATAGAGACTATTGAACTGCATGGTGGTATCTTTTGTAGCTACCAGTTGATTGCGGGATATGACTATGGTTGATGGCATGGTATTAGTTGTGTGTTGCTAGTTGATTGTTGCATATTCATAGAGTTTGTGACTATGGTTGATGGCATGGTAGTAATTGTGTGCTACTAGTTGATTGTTGCATAGTCACAGAGATCATAACTATGGTTGATGGCATGGTAGTATCTTAGTGTTGCTAGGTGATTGTTGCATAGTTATGGAGACTATTGGACTACATAGTAGTAGTCTTATGACTACTAGTGGATTATAGATCATGACTATGGTTGATGGCATGGTAGTAGCTTAGTGCTACTAGTTGATTGTTGCATAGTCATGAGAGACTACTAGATAGCATGGTAGTAGCTTAATGCTACTAGTTTATTGCTATGTAGTGGTGACAACATGGTGGCAGCTTTGTGTTGCTAGTTGATTGTTGGAGAGCATGGTAGTAGCTTTGTGCTACTAGTTGATTGCTACGTAGTCGTGGAGACTACTGGATTGCATGGTAGTAGTTGTGTGCTACTAGTTGATTGTAGCATAGTCGTAGAGACTATGGCAGTGGATGGAGCTACTGATGGCATGGTGGTATCCTTGGGGCTACTAGACAATTGCAGGGTAGTTAGTGGACTACCGGAAGAAAACATCATGGAAGAACACCTCCCTAACTAAGAGGGAGCGTTGATGTTTTGGTAGTTGCAGAAGGTATTCCCCCCTAGAGAAATTTTCTTAGAGAAGAAGAAGATTCCAAGAAGTCAAACGAAGACTATTGAATAGTTGAAGAACACCCCAAAAAATAATAAAGTGAAATAGAAGACCATAGAAGAGAAGTTTGCCCACATAAATAATAAAGTAAATTTGAAGACCCAGAATAAGAAGTTGGCCCCGGGCAAGTGCCCAGATTAGTATAAATACAAGTTTGGGTCAGTTCATTTGTACAACCACATAGTTCTCCTTCTGCAGTGCACACTACGCAGTTGCAGTTGCAACTGCGACTACAATTTTTCTATTTATGGTTTATGGTTCTCTTGGAGAGTGTGCCCCACTTAGGGAAGGATATTCTTGGTGGTTCTTGGTGATCTCTCTTGTGCACTACCTCTGGAAGAGTTTCGCTAAGGTTGTGTGGTGCTTCCCAGTTGCTTTGTGCTAGTTGCAGTTGCAGTTGTAGTAGTAGTAGCAGTTGCAGTAGCAACTGCAGCTGTAGTTACCAATTGTGTCAGTTTTGTGGCGCGCTAGTGATGCACCTATCTTGCGCTAGTTCTCTAGTGACTCTATTGTCTACCCTTGCTAGGGTTTGACAAGAAGAAGAGATAAGTATTTGGTTCTTCATTATTGGTTTTCTCTTGTGATTAGAGCTTGTTCATGGTTGTATTTGAATATTCTCTCTAAGAAAAGTTGGTTGGGTTTTTCCTCGAGTTTAGGGTGTTCCCAGGATAAATCTTTGTGTCCTCTTGTTCTTATATATTTCAATATATGATTATTGAATGTTAAAAGAAGATAAAAATGCTATGGTAAATTTAATGTTAACAAAACTAATAAAAATCTAATAGTAAACACTTGGTCAACAATGGGGCAATGCACAATGTAACACTTCATCTAAAAGAGATTATTGCAACTTTTGTGCATTGTCCTGTTAGTCATATTGACAAAGAATTGAATCAAGAGGCTTATCAATTGTCAAAGAAAGTATTAATGTTTCCTATTGGGAAAGTACTAGTGGTTGAATTTTCGAAAGGGATGAGCTTGGAGTCTTGACAATACTTATGATGATGGTCTTTGGTTTATACTAGATTATATATATATATATATATATATATTATTATTATTATTATTTTGATAGATAATGATAGCATATGTATATAAAGGAAGCGATGATAGTTGATGCATATGGAAAAGGTTGGATCCTATGTATAGGTCGAAAAATGACAAAAGTAGTGAAGGATAACAGAAGTGGATAGACACTTGGGAACTTTGAGGGTTTATTTTTTCACTTAAATTGGTAAATTTATATTTAAGTAAAAGTTTCCTAAGAGGCAATAAAATGTACAAAGAAATTCCAAAACTTGTTGGGATTACAGAGAGTTTTCCACCATAATGTAGACCAAACACTTAGGTTTTTCAAAACATACTTTGCTAAAGAATTACATACATAATTAGACTCATAAGTTCTTACAATGAAAATTTTGAAGAACACGCCTAGACAAAACCAAGTTAAACACTGCATTACATTGGTGGAAGGAAATTATCTTTTGAGACCGAGATGACCCTAATTGTTATGAGTGGTGGGGAATTAAGGTCTGGGAGGAGAGAAAAGCGGATGTGGGAAGAGTCGATCGAATCCTTCATGTTTCTTCCATGAAGCGCCAAGTGGGCCTGCACACTTTCTAGTTGGAGTCGAATGGCGTGTTTTACCTTCATCTTGAAGGCTTTGGAGCAACTTTTTGAGTAGGAGAGAAAGTTCGAGGACAACTAGGACTTGAGAAGAAAGGTTTCTCAGCCTTTTCTGCATTATTTTCATGAAGTTTCAGAAGTCTTTAATGTCTTGCTCAATTCTATCCATATGTAAGCTCATGCTTTTTCGATTGTTATCCATATCTAGAGTGCTGACAAAAGAGCTTGGAGGAGGAAGGAACTCGATGTCTCTGAGTATGAAATGGGTGACAAGCCTGGGGGCATCCGAATTAGAATTGAATTTGGTTGGGTGAGCAAGTTGTGATGAACATTGTACCGTTGAGAAGAGGATATCGTTAATGGCCAACGCTTTCACTTCCAACACCATAAAATGACATGATTGTTGAGGATGACATACAAAACCTTGGCATTTAATACCATCATGCCCACACTGACTAACCAGACCAATAGAAGAGCAAAGTTATGAGATTGATGCTTCTTGTTCGCGTGGGTAGAAGAAGAGGCAGAGAAGAAGATCTAGAGGGTCCTATTTGCACGAGAAAATTGGAGAGCAGAGCAAGTGAACCTAAGGGATGAACTAACCAAGTATTAAGGAGGGATATACCTTCCCATCCATGGCCACCACCTCTCTAGGTAATGATGACTAGATATTAGAGGCAAAATCATGGAAGATGTGGCAAGGGCAAGGACATGATCCAAGAGTAAAGGTTTTGAGAAGCAGGATAGAGAAAGAGAGGGGAAGGGAAAAGATTTAAAGACCCAATACACGGAGGGAGTCACAAGTGGATCAAGAGTGGGAAGCGGACCCCAATGGGAAAAAAGGACAAGGACACATAGGAACAAGGGCAGGGGGCAGGGGCTAAGGAGAATCAAGGGCTAAGGGATGGGAGAAAGGGCCCAAGAATCATTCAAACATATAGACCCAACCCGACCATTAGATCCATGATTGGCATGGAGATATGCTATGATGTTTAAGTGTTGGAGAATGTTCCATGAGTCCACTCGAATAAAATCTAGGAGGATGCTCTGCATTCTAATGAAGATAGAATGAAATCTCACATCCATGGGGAGGGTGTTCAAACGAAGGTGTTTGATGGTAATTTTTGAATCCATGAGAACAATGAGAGTATGTATGCCTTGATCTATGACAGTGACGAGGCCATGAAATAAAGCACAAGCCTCACCTTGAGGCAAGGCCAAGACTCCAAAAGAAGGTCAACTCCATTTGTCCTCCAGGGCCATAAAGCACCCCTCCCGCACCTGCAACCCTGGGGAACTTTGAGGGTTTTTAATTACTGATGAAAAATCTATTTTTCTACTCTTTATGAATATGAATATAAAAAAGCGATTTTTTTCTTTGAAAAAATATGGCATAATGCAAATATATTTGTTTTGATAATTATTAAAGCTATAATTTTATTTTATTTTCACTTGGAAAAAAGCGTAATTTTATTACTTTTAGGAACAAAATTACATTCTGTATATACACCTAAAAAGTGGTGTATTCTGTTACATTGTAGTTTTATAGTTGTATGTTTTATCTCCTAAAATAACACAGTCAGTTTCGTTCATTTAGGTGATAGGAACTCATTGAAAAATACTTTTCTAAAAATTTTAAGGTTCATTTTTGAGAGCCTTATGTTTGTAATAAAGTTTGAAAAACATTGGTTTTGGTTTTTTTTTTCGAAAAGGTCAAATCACAGGTTTCGGTGGTTAAGTGCTTCTCTAAAAAGCGCTTCTAAGCCACCGAAAGCCTTAGCTTTTGACAGCTTAAACAAGAAATTCGAGGCTATTTTAGCCACCGAAATCGCAGGAGCTTGGAATGAGTTAGCACGTCCTTTCACACGCCTAAACCATTGGGATTGAGGTTTTATAATTGCAATTGGTCGTCGAAAAGACAGGAGCAAAACTGTTTAGAGACTTGGATCTCATCTCTACGTGATATATCGAATCTTTTCAAGTTGTTGTTTCATCAAATCATGTGGATGTGTACTTCCCATCATTTAGTTACCCATCATGATTGTTTCAAATCTTAAGCCTCTCTTTCGCATCCCTTGTAATCAGCGCCACTCCTTAATGCATACCACATACTTCTCATCTTTGTCGCAGCCCAGCCAAACCCTCCTAATTCTACGTTGTGTAGTTTTTCTCCAAGCCCAATTTTCCAATTGCACGTGTACAGGAACATTTAAACAAATGAAGAAAGGAGGACCAGCTCTGAGGAAGGAGCTTGATGATATTAGTTACCTGGAATCGCACTTGGAGGTATGTCAACTTTTCAGGGACACAGGTTTCTACAAATTTTGTCAAAAATTACAGAGCTCTCACCAACAAGTGGTAGAAGCTTTTGCTTTGACTTTTGATGGAAGAAAAGCAGTCATCGGTCAAGATGAATTCCAGGTGGATGAAGCCCTCATAGCTGAGGTGACAGAACTTCCCAAGACAAGAGAAAATTGGTTCAAAACTATTGTCACAAAGGATGTTGAATTTAGGTCCTACTTGAAACTAGAGCACAAGTGTTTGGTATGGAAGAAAGACATTCCTATGTCTTTTCTTGAAGAGAAATGACAACATTTATTAAAATCCATTCTTGTTTATATAACTTGTGAAGGTAGATACAATAGGGTGATGATCTACCATTTTAAACTCATGAACCATTTCACTGGTAGAAGCCCACTCGATCTGCCCTATTACCTCCACGGAAGCTTGACTAAGATGGATCATAAAGTCAAGGCAAAGCCAAGCAAAGTTGCAGGCCGATTATCTCATCATGGTTTGATTAAGATTTTGGTTTGTGAGCTGTTGTAGAGAAGGAACAAATAATGGAATTACTTCTTGTTTTGGAATGAATTTCAGACTGATGTACAACCAGAAGATAAGAAGAGTCCTTCTTCAAGGAAGTCTTCTACTCCCAGAAGTGGAAAGAGGAGGAGGAGAGCCATCTCTCCAGTTCCAGTTGATCAGCCATCTCCATCTTCTAAGCCTAAAAATAATAATAAGAAACTAAATTTTAGCAATGAAGCAGAGAACGCAAAAGAACCCCCAGTAAACAAGAGGATTCGTAATCTCCCCTATACAAATTCAGAGGAGGAAGAGCACCAGGTTGAAACAGGGCATGAAGAGAACTAGGTTGAAACAAGGCATGAATATCCAACTACCACATGGCATGAAGATACAATGTATGTAAAACCATTCACAATGAGGTATGAAGATCTTCCATCACCTACACCCAAAGAGGAGCATGAAATGCAAGCTGCAGAGGCCTCTTCTAGCAAGTCAAAGAAAAATAGATCAAAGAAGATTAAAAAACTTGGAGAGAAGATAGAGCAACAGGAAGTGCTAGAGAGGATAATTAAAACCAGATATGAAATTCTATCGAAGAATTTTGCAGAGACCAGTGCAACCTTAGAAAGATTGGCACATGAAAGTATAAAAGAAAAGAAGAAGAAGAAGAAGATTGTAAAAGACTACAACAGTCTGTGGAGAGTATCTATGCATTTGAAGAAAAAGGTCAGGTCATTAAGGTTGCAAGCTAGGTCCTCAAGACCTCAGCCTCAAACACCTGCTAATCTTGAAACCTTAGCAGATGTAGCCATCCATATGAATGATCTAGAGGCATTCAACAATCCTACAGCCATTCCAGAAATTGATCAAGATGCAGAGGCTTCAGTCCATCAACCATAAGGTGTTTAAAGCTAAGACAAAAGGTATTGTGCAATTTTGTTAATTTTCACTAAGACAGAAATTTCGGTGGCTTAGGCGAACATTTCAACTGTTCATTAACTACTGAAAGCCAAGCTTCCGTTAGCTAACCAACCCATATTTTGTCTATTCTAACCACCGAAAGCACTGACAGGTCAGAAAGGTAGTGTTTTTGCACAGATCCAGGTTTTTCTTATCCAAATGCCTCAGGAACAGTTCCAATCGATAGATAATAATTAAATACATCCTTATCAAGAGTTTGTTTCGATTTTTGAGATTCCCAACAAGGCGGAAAGGCCAAATTGGTTAGCTATTTTCTGGAAAAAAAAACAGTTTTGTTGCCAACAAGTGGCATTTTTTACTTCTCTCGTATCTCATGAAGATCCATCAGCCTTAGAAGGCTTACTACACCTGCTGAAGAGTTTGAAGGACATGAATATCACCTAAGATCGGGAAATGACCTATTTTATAGGATCTCTGCCTATTTTCTTGGGTCAGTTATTGACTTTCTATTTTTGGTAAATTTGATCCAGTATCCTAGGATCTAGATACTGTTTGTAAAGGCTATAAAGCCAAGAACATTGGAGGAACCGTGGTTCAATTTTGGGTTCTAAACGATATTGCTATTGTGATAAAGACATTTTCTTAAATATATTCAGCTTGCAAGTTTCCTTCATTGTTATTGTCAGACTTCCTTTTCATCTATGTTCTATGCTTATGAATTGAATGTTATTCTTTGTCTCTGTTTAATATTCTATGGTGACTGTCATCTTACCTTTGATTATCAAGCAAAGATCATAAGCATTCACTACTAGTTTATTGACCCATCATATATATTGTTCTATGTATGTTATGGTTGATAGATTAGTTTCTTTATCCATTTGATTCACAACCTATCTGATAATTAATCTTGAAGTCCTTGTACTATTTGATTATACCTATATTGTCTTAAGGATACAATCCAGTGAGCTAGATATTCATCTTGATCCAAACATTACCCCTTATTGAGAAAACCATTTCAAAAGTAATTAAGTTACTAGGCATCTCTGAGATACAACCTAAGAGAGTTTCCTGGAGTGATAACAAATTGGCGTCATTGTCGGGGAGAGGAGATTGAAGCTCAGCTTTCCTAGGAGATGACACAGAGTTGATCTTTGATGATAGACAAGGATTAGACATTACATTGGTTGTAATCATCTATCCAGTGACTCCACAAGTTCATCCTGGCTCCAAAGAATATTAGTACCAGGGTGAATCCACAAGAATCACCTGTCACACCAGTGCCCAATCCAGAACTAATTCTCAGAAGAGAAAGATCATTTCAAGGTCAGACTTCAAAATCAATTACCAAAAGTAATCCTCTTTCTTATTCTAAGAAATCCATAGCAGAAAAAGTTGAATCTTCTTCCTCTAAGATTGTCAGTGAAAAAGCATCTGTAACAACTGTAAAAGAATCAATTATTTCTCATCAAGTGAAAATTGTCATTACAGAAAAAGTGATAGGTTCTAATTTGGTTGAAGAAGCATCTAAGTCTTTATAAAGAAATCACATCTCCTCATCCCTTGAATCTTTCCACTCACAGCAGGAAGAATACCACATAAACCTTCGCACTAACCTTCTTGTTGTAGAACATATTCTACAACAACTGTCTACTAAAGGTGAAGAAAAATTGGTTGAACAACTTGCAAATTTCTATATAGCTTCATATCAAACTTCTTTCCCATTAGAGAGTTCAGCCACTTTTCAATTAAATCCCCCCAGCATTGAAGAATCTGAGAAAATCCTATCACCTCTCTCACCAATAGACATTATGGCTACACCTCCTCCATTGACTAAAATGCAACAAATTCTAGTTGCTAGATATGCCCCTCTTGTGTTTCCAAATGCACCTACAGTGATGCCCACTGGTGACTACTAGAAGTATATGCCAAAATTTATTGGAGAAGGAGATGTAACCGCAGAGGAACATATAGACGCCTTCTATAGTTATGCTGAGAACCTAAACATAGAAGATGTTGATGTCTAGACCAAAGTTTTTATCCGGAGCTTCGATGGCCATGCTAGGAAATGGTTCAAGGAACTCCCTGCTGGTTCCATAGATGGAATAAAAGAGTTGGAAGACATCTTTTTGAAACATTAGGGAGATATGAGAGGCTTTTTGTACTATATCACAGAGTTTGGAAACTTAAGGAAAGAAAATGGTGAATCTATATCTGATTTCACCAAGAGGTTCAACAGAATGTATAGTAAAATACCTATTGAAATCAAACCTAGAAAGACTTCTGCCCAAATCACTTATGCCAACTCGTTTGATTCTGAATTATGTTTGCTACTAAGAAAGAGAAGGTATGCTTCACTTTCTTTGATGCAAGACGTTTCCCTTGAAGTAGAGTCAAATATCTTAGCTGCTCACAAGTTAAAGGGAAGTTCTGATAGAAGAAGGTAGAAGGAAGAAGCCTCTTCCTCATCAATTCCAAATCCTAAGATAGACAAATTGGCTAAGATGTTGGAATCATTAACCTCATAAATGTCCAAGCTAAAAATTGAAAATAAGCAACCTGCCAAGGGAAAAATCTCATATGAATACCCTAACAAAAATCCAAATCAGAATCCAAATACCCTCAAGAGAAATAACCAACAAACACAGATTTTGAGAAGAGAGAGAAATCCCACAGAAGATCAAAAGGTTAGAGCCCCTCTCCAAAACACTATGATGGAGAAAGATGAAGATGATTTTCAAGAAGAACAAGAAGATAATATTCACTGCGTTGGAGATGATGCAGCGAAATCTTATCTAACACAACATGATTATGAAGCAGCATTAATGAATGTACAAATAAATGAAAATTCTGTTGATAATGGCCTTTTTCAAATGGATGATAAGAACAAATACAATCTCAGATCTAAGTCCAACACTGCCCAACAGAGTGCACCAGTTTCTTCTAAGAAAATTGTTGCCCCTATCAAGCAACAAATTCAAAAGGATCAAATACCAAATGACCAGCAGACAACCTCTTCAAATGTGAATACACCATCTCCTCCTAAGAAGACTGTTGCCATTGCCAAGCAACAAATTCAAAAAAATTAGATCCCTGATGATCAACATAGTACTTTGAAAGATCCTTCAAATGAGGTAAAACTTTCTGATAAAACTTCCTCTTCTTTCAATTTTGAAGCTGAGATACAAAAAATCAAAATACCCATCCCCTAGTTGAGTTAATGAAGAATGAATCATTTAAGAAAGATATCCTTAAGACTCTTGACCCCAAATCCATATATTCCTCTGCTAATATCCTTAATATATATGATGACAATCCCACTATTGTCTTAGGTCAAATGATTGAGGATAGAGATGAAAGTTGTCCACCTTTTTATATCTCTCTGAACATTCATGACAAAACACCGCATAACTGCATGCTAGACTCTGGAGCCTCTCATAATCTGATGCCAAAGGCAGTGATGGACGAGCTTGGGTTAGAAGTTACCAAAACTTACCATGATCTTTTCTCATTTGACTCTAGAAAAGTTAAATGCCTCAGGTTGATCAAGGATCTGCCAGTAACTTTAACTCAAGCACCTATGAAAACTATGGTCATGGATGTAGTTGTAGCAGATATTCCACCCAAATTCAGATGTTTGTTATCAAGATCATGGATGAAGAGGTTAGGAGGAACCCTTCAAATGGACCTTTCATATGCTACTATTCTTTTTTTTGGAGGAGTAAATAAGAGACTATATAGAGATTCACAACTTGCCTACATCATCAGTGATGAACAAAATCTAGCCAACCATCCTATTTACTCAGTTGACACAAGTATGGGATCTTGCATATTACAAATTGATGATTCATTATCAGATACTTTGTTACTTAAAAAGCCTACAGTTTAGTCCACAGAAGTAGGAGAAGATGATCTTTGGAGTATGTTCTTTAATGGGGCATGTACTAAAGAGACTGCTGGAGCAGGGGTTGTATTGATTTCACCGTCTAAAGAAACTACACATTTTTCATTCAAGCTTGATTTCTAGGTCACAAACAATATTGCAGAATACGAGGCTTTGCTCTTGGGATTGAATGTTGCAAAATAAATGAAAATTAAAAGGCTGCAAGCATATGGAGATGTTGATTTAATCATTCAATAGGTAAATAAGTCTTTCCAAGCCAAGCATGTGAGGTTGAAAGCTTACAGAGATATGGTTTTGAATGTGATTGTTGCATTCACTGAATTCAAAATCTCATACATTCCTAGGGCCATGAATCAATTGGTTGATTCATTGGTTGTTTCAGCTAGTACTTTCATACCTCCTTTGCCTCAAAGGTTGAATTATGAGATTCAGGTGAAGTATAGGCCTTCTTTACCTGATAATGTTAAATTCTGGAAAGTATTCGAAGACGATGCAGAGTTAAGCAGATTTTTAGGAGCGATGGATGAGTTTTCGGATTTACAAATTGATCAAAATAATGAGCATGATGAAGAAGCTCATATGCCTAAGTTCAGAAATAAAATTGGAGCCCATGAAATTGTGCAGCTCTCTACCAACTGAATCCCCAAAGGTTTGGTTCCTTTAGAGAGACTTTTTTATCATAATGATGTTGCCATTAAACTAGAAAAGGAGGAGGAAGATTATGATGTGTTCCAGTTTAATGTAGCAAACGAAGAAAGTCCCAAGTATGTCAACTTAGCTTCTGATTTGAATGATAAACAAAAATTTGAATATGGTGAGTTGTTAAAGGAATTTTCTGATATATTTGCATGGCAGTATAGTGATTTGAAGACATACAATACAGATATCATACAACATAAAATTCCTTTAAACAAAGACACAAAACCATTCAGACAGAAACTCAGATTATTCAGTCCAATGTTGTTGCCCATTATGGAGAAAGAAATCAAAAAAATGTTGGAGGCCAAGATCATCATCCCTCTTAGATACTCTGACTGGATTGCCAACCTTGTTCCTGTTAGAAAGAAAAATGGTGAGATTAGACTATGTGTAGACTTTAGAAATTTGAACAAATGCTCTAGAAAGGATAATTACCCATTGCCCAAGATGGAACATATTATGCAAAAAGTTTTTGGAGCAAGTGTCATGTCATTCATTGATGGCTTCTCAGGGTATAACCAAATTGAATTCCATCCGGATGATAGGGAAAAAACAACATTTACTGCACCATGGGGTACATTTATGTACAAAAAAATGGCATTCGGACTGATGAATGCAGGAGCGACATTCCAGAGGGCAATGGATATTGCATTCGTGGGATAGAAAGACAGATTTGTTCTGATTTATCTTGATGATATCACAGTTTTTTCATACAGACATGAAGATCACTTGCAACATCTAAGAAAAACTTTCCTGAAATGTAGAAAGTATGGCATTTCTTTAAACCCCAAGAAGTCTCACTTTGCACTCGAAGAAGGTAAGTTGCTTGGGCATATTGTGTCTGCAGATGGAGTAAAGATAGATCCAGCAAGAGTGGAGGCAATTCAGAAATTGTCTCTCCCAAGATCCAAGAAAGATATCCAAACTTTTCTTGGAACCATAAATTTCATCAGGAGGTTTATTTCAAATTTTGCTGAGCTTACCAAATATATCACATGCAAGTTGAGAAAAGATTCTAAAGTAAAGTGGATAGAAGAAGCCAGACATTCTTTTGAATCTATCAAAAAAGCTATTATGACAGCCCCTGTCTTAATTAGCCTGAATTTTGGTAAAGATTTTTATATTTTCTCATTTGCCTCTAATGATACAATTGCAGCAGTGTTGTTACAGTAGAATGAAGATGGGCACGAGTAGCCAGTATCATTTACAACAAAGTTTTGAGAGATGTTGAAATTAAATACGAACCAATTGAAAAAAAGGCCTATGCACTAATCAAATCACTCAAAGATTTCAGGATCTATATACTACAGGCCAAGGTAATAACATATGTACCCTCAAGTTCTGTGAAAGATGTCCTTGTTTAGCCTAACATTGATGGTAAGAGGAGCAAGTGGATAACTAAAATGATTGAATTTGATATAGAGATCAAGCCAATAAAACTTATCAGAGGCCAAGGGTTTGCCAAACTTCTTGCACAAAACAATTGTAGAATGTTAGAGATAAATTTTGTTAGGGTAAATGCAGAAAGTGATCAACATCAAATTTCAGCAGAGAAACTCAACTATGATTCGCAGGTATCCTCTCACTTGGAAGATTGTGAATGGTACAGTCATATAATTTATTTTTTGCAGAATTTGACAGCTCCACCAGACATGAGCCAGACACAAGTGAGAGCTTTGAAGATTAAGGCCATCAAATTCTTCATAAGTGACAAGATGTTGTTCTGGAAAGATCCATCAGGGGTACTCTTGAGATGTATTAACAAGGTAGAATCAGTTCAAACAATGAGAGAATTTCATAGTAGTGAATGTGGAGGACACCATTACTGGAAAACCACTGCTCATAAAATTTTGAGAGCTAGCTACTATTGGCCTTGTTTATTTTCCGATGTGTGTGTGTTTGTCAAATCATGTGATAAGTGCCAGAGGTTTTCAGGTAAGCAGCAGTTGAAATCTATGCCCCTTAAACCTGTTATGGTCACGGGTCCCTTCCAAAAATGGGGGTTATATTTCATTGGAGAAATACATCCACCTTCTAGTAGTCAACAAAGATGGATTCTTGTTGCTACTGATTACTTCACGAAATGGATTGAAGCCATTCCCACTAGGAACGCCAATCATACAGTAATCATTAACTTTCTATATGATCATATTTTTGCTAGGTTTGGATGTCCCAAAAGGCTTGTTACAGACAATGCAACAACATCCAATGATAAAACCTTGGTAAAGTTGTGTGAGGACATGGGAATCCAGCTAGTTCATTCTACAACCTATTATCCACAAGGCAATAGCCTTGTCGAGTCTTCAAATAAGAGTCTGATAAGAATTGTTAAAAAATTATTAGAGAAAAATCAAAAGAGTTGGGACTCTAAATTAAAGTTCGCTTTATGGGCTGATAGAGTAACAAATAAGAAATCTATTGATACATCTCCATTCAAGCTGGTTTATGGCACATAAGTTGTTTTTCCAATCCAGCTCGCGTTACCAGTAGCTAGATTTCTTCAGGAGGCAGATTCTGAGCCAAATGATCTTACCAGGAGGATTTTTCATTTGGTTGAATTATAGCAGACCAAAGAACAGTTGGTTGAAAAGACTGAATTGCATCAGAGAAAGATGAAGGACACTTTTGATAGAAAGGTGAACGCAAATATTTTTAAAGCAGGGGATCTAGTTTTGAAATGGGATGCAGCAAGGCAGGAAAAGGGCAAACATGGCAAGTTTGATGCTCTTTGGACAGGTTCATTTATTAAATCATCAATGCAACAGAACAACACTTTTGTTCTCCGAAATTTGGAAGGTGATGAAGTCACAGGTGGCCCATTCAATGGGCGTTTTCTCAAACCTTATTTCTCATAAGGCTTTCTCAAGCCCTACTCTATTGTAAATATTGATTTTAAGCTTTTCATTTTCAGTTTGTGTGACAAAATAACTCCATGCCCAATGGAATACTGAGTCAAGTCAGTTTTGAGTCTTAGGTGATAGGAAGGCTACTGAGTCAGTAAAGTTCTTGAAACCTCACAGGGAGGTTTTCATCCCCAGAAGGAGCCAGATGTTATCTCCTAAAATAACACAATCAGTTTCGTTCATTTAGGTGATAGGAACTCATTGAAAATTACTTTTCTAAAAATTTTAAGGTTCATTTTTTAGAGCCTTATGTTTGTA
>ML778754.1:92892-123578 GCA_009831015.1 Picea engelmannii
TTTCGAAGAAGAAGAGGTTTTCTCCCTTTATGGGTTTCCTCGTGAAAATCTGTCTCTGTGTGTACTTTATGTGTGACTGATGGTCTTTATTTTTACTGTTCATATGCTGTATATTGTTGATGACCACATGAAGAGAGATTAACTATGTTTAATAAGTATAAAATTGTTTAAGCTCACATACAACTGATTCACCCCCCCCCCTCTCAGTTGTTTTAGTATTTCCAACAAACTCATCCCTCTTTGTCGACTCCACAGGATGGACCCTCCCCCATTCCAGTAGCCCTTGATGACCCATCTCTTCTTCCTAGTTACAACCAGCCAGACGAGGACGATGAATCCCTCCTGGAAGTGCTGAGTTCCTCTTCTACAACCCAGTTTATCCCGGACATTACCACTCAGATACCAGTATTTCGGGGTAAAGAGATCTTAGCACCTTCCTTTGAAGCGGGACTGTCTACTACAACTCCCTCAGATTTCCTTAATAAATCTTTTGCTTGGTCGCGTGGTATTGGAATTGAGCTCTCCCCTCTCCAGACGAGGAGCGCTAGAAAAAAGAAAGATGGCTCTGTTACTCATCTTGCAGTCTCGGGAGTCCAAACACAAGACGGAAAGGCCCTTAGAGTGTTGAAGGCCATTGCATGCTCCAAGTAATGATAGTGCTCTCTCTGAATATTCGAGGGATCGGGGGCACCCTCAAGGCTGCTTCCTTCCGAAGACTTCTGGAGCACACCAATCCAGATGTCATCTTTCTACAAGAAACCCTTTCAGCTGATCACTCTGCTAGAGCTTTCCTTCATCTATTCTGCCCCCTTTGGGTCACAGCCGCATTAAGTTCTATTGACAACTTGGGAGGCATGCTGGTGGCCTGGGATCCAGTGCTTTTCGACTTAAATCCCTTCTTAACCTGTGGAGGTATTTTGTGTATAGGCAGTTGTTTTGCTTCTAACCAGGATCCGACGCTCTTAAATGTTTACGGCCCTTGCCATGACAGACCACAATTCTGGACTCACCTTGCTAACAGTGGCATCCTCTCCCTCCCTAATCTTATCCTGGGAGGTGATCTCAACATCACCCTCTCTTCGGATGAACACTGGGGAACTGCTTCACTGTCAAGATCTGGTATTAATCTTTACAGAGACCTCTTTAAGGCTTTTAATCTCATTGATATCTTGCCAGTAAATCTCGTCCCTACCTGGCGAAATGGGAGAAGGGGCTCGGAGGCCATTTCCAGACGGCTCGACCGCTTCCTTATTTCCGAGGCATTCTTCTCTTCAACCGTCTTCCCTTCCTTCGGAGTCGCACTTCCCTTCTTCTCAGATCATGCGCCCATCCTCCTCACTTTGAATCTCACCATCTGACTCAAGCCTTTTCCCTTCAAATACAATCATCACTGGGCCAACTCCCCAGCCTACTCTGCCCTGGTACATACTGTCTGGACTGACCCGCGGTTCTTGATGGAATCAAATCCTCAGCTGAGACTCGTTTGGAAATTAAAAATCCTAAAAGCGCATACTAAAATCTGGTCAAAACAAAAGAAGGTGGTGGAGGAGATCGCTCTGAACAAGCTGGAGCTCGAGATCACGCATCTCATCACAAAGTCAACCTCTGAGGCCCTGTCATTGGAAGATGAGGCTTCCCTAAAAGCTTTGGAGGAGAATAGGAATGTGATTCTGCTGGAAGACGAAAAAAGATGGCGGCTCCGAAGTCGGGCGCCCTGGCTCAAATGGGGAGACTCTAACTCTAAGTATTTCCATAAAGTTGCTAATCTCAGCAAGAACAAGAAGCTTATCTGGTCCATTGAAAGTGACATTGAGGGGACCATTCGTGGACAGGAGGCACTCAAAAAGGAAGTGGCCTATTACTTCGAACAACTCTTCAAATCTAGCAGCGACCATAACATGCCGGCAAAAGTTTCAACTGCCATCCTTTTCACAAAATTGGTTTCTGCATCTGAAGCCTCCGATCTTTTTAATCCGGTCACATTGACAGAGCTTAAGAATACTTTGTTTCTCCTCAAAAAAGAGAAAAGTCCGGGCCCCGATGGTTGGACGACCGATTTTTTAACCCATTTTTTCGATCTTGTTGGATCGGACCTTCTTCTGATGGTTGAGGACGTGCGTATTAAAGGTAAAATCTCCAGTAGCCTCAACTCCACTTTCCTAGTTTTAATTCCTAAAAAAGACAACCCTACCTCTTTCAATGATTTCAGACCGATCTCCCTTTGTAACTTTGTTTATAAGCTCATTTCAAAAGTCATTTCCACTCGGATTAAGCCAGTTTTGGAAAGGAGTTTCTCTGTTGAACAACTCGGGTTTCTAAAGGGAAGAAGGATCCATGATGCCATCGGTGTGGCCCATGAGTGCAATCATAGCATCATTCAAAAAAAACAAAAGGTGTTGGTCATGAAAATTGATCTCAAAAAGGCATTTGACAGTATTGACTGGGATTTTCTAAGGCTCATCCTTCTCTCGGTCGGTTTTGGGATAAAGTTCACAGACTGGATAATGTCCTATGTCACAAGCGCAAACCTTTCAGTTCTGATCAACGGGGAGGCGTCCAGATTTTTTAAAAGCGAAAGGGGGCTCCGCCAGGGATGCCCACTTTCCCCCTACCTCTTTATCCTAGTTTTGGAAGGGCTGATCCTTCTCCTCACTAAAAACGTTGCTGAGCATCGCATCACAGGTATTAAGGTCTCTAATCTCCTCAGGATCGTCCACCTTATGTTTGTGGATGATATTCTTTTATTATCAAAAGCTGATGTAGCGGAATGGACTGCACTTTTGGACATACTTCATCTTTTCTGTACTGCTTCGGGGCTGTCCATCAATCCCTCGAAGTCCACGGTCCACTTTTGGGGCCTAACTGTGACCGAATTATCTACTCTAAAATGCTACATCCCCTTCTCCTTTTTTGATTTAACCTTAGGCTTCAGGTATCTGGTGTACCATCTAAAATCGGGAGCCTCCTCGGCAACTGACTGGACATGGCTGGTGTCCTCTTTTGAACGGAAAATAGGTTTTTGGTGCAACAAATGGTTGTCCCTGGGGGGATGTCTCATCCTGGTCAAATCGGTGTTGCAAAGTCTGGCTATTTTTTGGATGTTACTGGAACGGATCCCCGCCAAAATCATTACTCTGCTCCGCAGACTCTCTTTCAACTTCCTGTGGAATGACCTAGCAGGGAATCGACGCTTCCACCTCTGCAGCTGGCAGACTCTCTCTAGGCCAAAAAGGGAAGGGGGATGGGGACTTAAGAATCTCTCCATCTTCAACAAGGCGTTACTGGCATGTTCCTTTTGGAGAGCGGTTTCCATTGATAATATTTGGCATCGGGTTATCAAGGACAAATATTTAGGTGCCAAACCTCTCTCCATTTGGCTATGAAAAACACATCTTATTCAGAACTGGGCATCTCCATTCTAGAAGGGACTGGTGTCTTCCTCTCAGGTGATCCTGCATTGGCTTCGTTGGAGACCTGGATCGGGTAAAGAAATAAATCTGGGCAGAGACAAACTCATTGGTTTAGATGATCAATCGATTCTTTCCTTGCAGCTCAGGTCACATCTGATGTCCCTCAATCTTTTTTCCCTTGCACAGTTAAAGAAGGAGACCCGTGCCTTCCCCCTCCCGGATCAATGGCTTCATAGCAGCGATTTGGCCCTGGGCAGACCCATATCCATGGAATTGGACTCTTTTACGACAGCCTTAAAGTGCTCGAGCCTCTCCCTCTCTGACGCACGAGATACTCTTACTTGGGCTGGGGGCGATGGGTCAGGAAATGTTGTAGCCAAGAATGTTTATGCCGCTCTCCTACCGAATAGGGAGATCGATGCCCAGCCTATGTGGCTCCGCCGGTTATGGTCTTGGCCGCTCCCCTTAAAACTTAAATTATTTTTTTGGCTCTGTGCTAGAGATAAACTCCTCACCTAGGAGATCTTGCGTAGAAAAGGTTAGAAAGGTCCTGGATTATGTGTTCTTTGTCGAAGAGCCTTAGAAGACATTCATCACTTTCTAATTCACTATATTTTTTCTCAAAACATTTGGAAACACACCTTGCAGCATTTCTCCCTTCCTTTCCACTGGACCGGTGCCACCTTTACTGAGTGTTTCTCCTCCTGGTCAATTGTCCAAGCTGCGCCTCCTACACTGGCAGTTTTCGTTAGCTGGCATATTTGGTTAGAGCGCAACAAGGCTCTCTTCGAGGACGCTTCACCTTCCCTACAGGCGGTCTGCCATAGAACTCAAGCCTCTTTCCATTGGCAGCATTCTACAGTCAAGGCACTTCCTTTCAAAGCGGTTGATTCTTTCTTGCCTGAAGGCTACTCTGTGGCTTGTTTTGACGGAGCGGCTCAGTCTTCTAGTTTATGCTGTGGTGCTAGAGGCACTTTCAAATCGCACCCGGAGAGGACTACAAAGTGGTTTCTTAGTTGTGGTAGGGGTACAAAAACCAAATCCAAGCTCCTAGGCTTATGGGCTACACTTACGCTTGCATCCTTTTGGTCCCTAGATCACCTTTAGGTCATAGGCGACTCAAAATTTATCATTGACTAGATTAATCGTAAGTGCAATCTCCAATCCATCCACGTGGAAGGCTGGAAACATAAACGCAACAGCTGGCTCTCTCTTTCACTGACATCTCCTTCCGTCATCTCCCCAGATCGTTCAATTCCGAGGCGGATGCTCTCTCTAAGAGAGCTCTCAGTCAAGTGGTCAGCAAACTTTCTATTTATCACTGTGACAGAGGACATGAGAGCCCGATCTCCTCCTTCAATCTCTTCGAGTTATAAAACAAGTTCGTTGTACAGGAAAATCTCAGAGTGCCTTGGGTTCTTCTTGCATCTGTCTGTATGTTCGGCGATGGAGGCAGGCTCCTTTCGCCATGGTGGCAGATCTACTTCATTGGGCGATAGACAGAACATGAGGTGTTTTAAGAGCTTCAGATATTTCATTTGTGTTAGCAGGGATGTAAATCGTGCCTTTTCGTCGATTTGCATGGCGATGGAGGCAGGTGTCTCTTGTCGTGGTATCAGATTCTCTTCATTGGGCGTTTGACTGAACAAGGAATGTTTTGAGAGTTTCAGTTTTCTTTGTGATAGCTGTGATAGATACTGGACTCGTAGATCGTCCTCTCTTGTTCCCTGGCAGCTTTGTTTTTATTTTTTTGCAAGTCCTGATCCGAACTGGTTCTCGCTATAATCTGACTTATATCTCTAATCTCAGAATATTGTAAATGATTTTATACCATTTATAAAATTGAGTTAATTTCTCTTGGGAAAAAAAAAGTCGCAAGTAGGCGGTGACAATGTTTCCTTTTCAATTATGGTAAAATTCAAATTAAAATTTGGAGTCTTCCTTCATGAACTTCCCGGTAATTCAAATTAAAAATTGCATTCTTCCGGCAAGAACTTCCAAAGAAATCATAAATAAAAAATTGGGACAAATAAATTAAGGAGATGATGGAAATAAAATAAAAAAACATAACACCAATAATTTATGTTAATTTTAGATATATCAAGTGTTGAAAGGTAGTAATTTTAGATATATCAAGTGAAGGTAGGAGATGATGGAAATAAAAAATACATAATACCATGTTAATTTTAGATATATCAAGTGTTGAAAGGTAGGATGTGTGTTGTGGCTGTATTGCAAGAGGTTTTGGGGTCAAGTTCGGAGTCAGATATATTGCTATATTGCAAGAGGTTTTGGGGTCAAGTTCGGAGTCAGATATATTATAGAGATTATTGTTGGGTTGCACTCGATCCATGGGGTTAGGCCCCATAATCAAGATCGACCGTTTACCTGTTTACCATCAATGGATCATGGAGAAGTACTCTAAGATTTTCCGTGAAGATTTTCTTGGGAAAAAAAAGTGTTGAAAGGGATCACATCTTTTTAGTCATACTTTTTTCATCATTTAAAATAGATTTAGATTTAGATTAATAGTAACCCCACTCAATTGAGTAGAATTTGGAACTCATATTTATGTCAATATGGATATATAAAATTATAGCTTTAATAGTGGATCGGCTGTGGAGGTTTATCAGATCATCATCCTATCTTTCTAGAGCTCAAAAAAGATTCAGAAAAACCAGCTAGCCCTTTCAAGTTCAACGGAACGTGGCTAGAAGATGATTCCTTCTTAAAGTTAATCAAGGAACACTGGACTCCCTTCCGAAAAGACATCACTTAGTCAACGGCTTTTCAGTTTATTGAAAACTTAAGAAGAATCAAAGGTTTTGTAAAACCTTGGGTCATCCAAAAAAGAAAACAAGAAGATAAAGAATTAAAAGAAATCGAAATCGAACTAAAAAAGCTCTTTGATGATGAAGGGGACCTTTTGAACACAACAGAGTAAAAAATCAGGCTACTTCATCTGGAAAAAAAGAGGATAAAGTTGCTAAAAGAAATAGAAGAAACTTGGAGGCTAAAAAGCAGAGCTATCGGGTTGGAAAGTGGAGACGAAAATACAAAATTCTTTTAGGCCTATGCAAAAGGAAGGAAAAATGTCAATACCATTTGGCATTTAAAAGACCAAGATGGAAATATGGAATCCTCTTTTAAAGGGATGTCACTACTAGGGAAGAACTACTTCAAAAATCTCTTTAAAGCAGACTACAAAGCCACAATAGAGGAAGTAGTCAAAGTGGCCTAATACTTCCCCAGATTTGTAGAAGAAGAAGATAATCGTCTATTGATGAGTGAAATTACTAAAAAAGAACTCCAAGAAGTATTGCACAACTTTCAAAAGGGTAAAAGCCCGGGACCTGACGGATGGACTATAGAATTCTTCTTGGGATGCTATGAAATTTTAGGAACAAATCTGCTGAAAATGGTGGAGGATACAAGGATTTCAGGTCGAATCCCTCAGAATCTAAATGCCACTTTCATAGCTATCATCCCCAAAATGGATAAACCAGAAACTCTGGATGAATTCAGACCAATCTCACTTTGTAACCGTGCCTACAAAATCGTCTCCAAAATCATTGCTCGAAGGTTGAAAATAATTCTTTCAAAAAATATCTCGGAACAACAATTTGGGTTTTTGGAAGGGAGACAGATTCATGAAGCTATAGGTATAGCTCAAGAAGGTTTACACAGTATGAAGTTCAGGAATTTAAAAGGGGCAGTGCTAAAAATAGATCTCTCAAAAGCCTATGGCATAGTTAATTGGTTGTACATTCGGTTATTATTGACTCACTTAGGCTTTGAAGTACCTTTCATTACTTGGATTATGAGTTGTCTTACTTCAGCATCCTTTGCAGTTCTTATAAATGGCTCAGCCTCCCCCTTCTTTAATCCTGAAAGAGGGCTCAGACAGGGTTGCCCCTTGTCACCACTCCTCTTTCTCCTGGTAGCAGAAGGACTCAGCAGAGCACTTACACAAAGCACCCTTTCAGGGGAACTATTGGGGATCAAAATCTCACAGAGTCTGTCCCTCACACATCTTCTCTTCGTGGATGATGTCTTACTTTTCAGTGGAGGGACAAGAAGGGAAGCTGAGACTATAAGGGGCATTCTTACACTCTTTTCAAAAGCTACAGGGATGCAAATAAACGATCGAAAGTCATCACTCACTACCTCTCTGCTTTCTGATGAAGAAGAATTAGCTCTTTTTAACTACTTCCCTTTCGAAAAAAGAGTTTTAGTAGATGGTTTAAAATACTTGGGTTTTAATCTAAAACCCAATGACTACAGAAAAGAAGATTGGAAGTGGCTCTTACAAAAATTAGACAAAAGAATAAATTCTTGGAGTCATCAGTGGTTGTCTCGAGTAGGCAGATTGGTATTAGTCAAATCGGTTCTGGAAGCCATACCTGTTTATTGGATGTCTCTCTCTTGGATCTCTAAAGGAATTTTGAATGCTGCTAGAAAAATTTCCTCAAAATTCCTCTGGAGTGGCAAATCAGATTCACATGTAATTCCTTGGGTTCGCTGGGAAAAAATTGCCACACCAAAGGCCTTGGGGGGTTGGGGACTGAAAAACATCTTCCACTTCTCCAAAGCGTTGGCAGCAAAAGGGGGGTGGCATCTTCTTAATTCCACTAGTCTTTGGACTAAATTTATCCATCAGAAGTACATTGCACCAACTTCAATTGAGACCTGGATAAGATGCCAACCAAAAACTACAAAAGGAGCTTCAGTGATATGGAAAGCTATCATAAAATCCTTTCCACTTATAGAAAATGGTTTAGCCTGGAATATTGGAAATGGAAACAGACTCAGGATAGGCTTGGATCCCTGGTCAGGCAGTGATGGGAACCACTTACTTACTAAACAGTTAATCTAGTCATTACACTCCAGGGACATTTACTTCCTAAGTTCCCTGGCGGACACTTCTCACACCACTCTTTGGACTCAGGGATGGAAGGACCCTTTCAGTTTGGGACTCAATGAAGAAAACTCACGAGAACTGGAACACTATTTCCAAGGTTTGAAGGCTGCACAAATTCGCCTATCAAACATTGAGTATGAACTTATTTGGGATGTTGCACCATCTGGATCCTACACACCCAAGTTGGGTTACTTAACTTGCCAACAGGATACTCAGGAGACTGTTTAGTGGTGGAACAAACTGTGGAAAGTCAAAAGCCCGACAAAAACAAGGCTTTTTATGTGGAATGTTCTCCGGAATAATGTCTCGACTTGGGAAAACCTTCAGAAACGGAATTTCGTTGGACCTGGATGGTGTTCTCTTTGCAAAATAGAAGAAGAAACCTATACCCATCTTTTTCTAACCTACAACTACATCCTCAAAGTATGGCTGGAGATATCGAAGATGCTCAACCTATAGTGCTTGTGGGAGGGAAGGAACATAGAACACACCTGACTTATGTGGTGGAATAACATGTCCTACAAAAACCTAAAAGCACTCCCACTCTTGGTCATTTGGGGAGTTTGGATGGCACAAAACTCTATCATATTTAAAGGTGTTACTCTTCCACCAGATATCTTAGCAGCAAACAATGTTTCCCTCTTGTCCCCCTCTTCCATGCACTTCTTCCATACAGACTCAAGAATTAGTACTCGACAGGACCTCCCCCTGGGGTTTTTTTGATGGAGCCTCACAACAAACACACTGTGGAGGGGGAGGAATTATCTGCCTTTCATCCACACACTATTTTGTCTTGACTTCAGGCCTTGGAACAGGAACCAACAATTTTGCAGAACTAATGAGTTACAAACTAGTCATTGGTTTTGCCTTAGAAAAAGGTTGTTGAAGACTTAAAGTCTATGGGGATTCATTAAATGTTATAAATTGGATAAAAGGCACACAGAGATGTATAAACATAAGACTTGCTAGATTGATGGAAGATATAAAACGTTTGCAGACAAATTTTGACTTCATTGATTTCCAACATGTCTANCTTAAAGTCTATGGGGATTCATTAAATGTTATAAATTGGATAAAAGGCACACAGAGATGTATAAACATAAGACTTGCTAGATTGATGGAAGATATAAAACGTTTGCAGACAAATTTTGACTTCATTGATTTCCAACATGTCTATAGGGAAAATAATAAAGAAGCAGACAAAAGGTCGAAAGAAGGGATTGGCTTGGGTGTGGGCTAATGGAAAATAGTTGAGCACCACAATGAACAAACAAAAGAATATTGGCATAGCTCAATTTTGGAACAAACCTCCAGTTTTTGAACAACATTTTGAACAACACATTGAAGAGCAGGAGCTTCTTCGAAAAGCGAAAATAATCATATATATTTAAGGCATACAGTATGCAATAGAGAAGAATATACAACAACACCATCTATAGAAGCAGTTTTTGAACCAAAGAAAATAGCATACTGTTATCACTCCAGGGAACTCTCTTAGGTTGTATGTCAGAGATGCTTGGTAACTTAATTACTTTTGCAATGGTTTTCTCAATAAGGGGTAATGTTTGGATCAAGATGAATATCTAGCTCACTGGATTGTATCCTCAAGACAGTCTAGGTATAATCAAACAATACAAGGCCTTCAAGAGTAATTATTAGATAGGTTGTGAATCAAATGGATAAAGAAACTAATCTATCAACCAGAACATACATAAAACAATATATATGATGGGTCAATAAACTAGCAGTGAATGCTTATGATCCTTGCTTAATAATCAAAGGTAAGATGACAACCACCATAGAATATTAAATAGAGACAAACAATAACATTCAACTCATAAGCATAGAACATAGATGAAAATGAAGTCTGACAATAACAATGAAGGAAACTTGCAAGTTGAATATATTTAAGAAAATGTCTGTATCACAATAGCAGTATCGTTTAGAACCCAAAATCAAACCACGATTCCTCCAATGTTCTTGGCTTTGTAGCCTTTACAAACAGTATCCAGATCCTAGGATACTGGATCAAATTTACCAAAAGTAGAAAGTCAATAACTAACCCAAGAAAATAGGTAGAGATCCTATAAAATAGGTCAATTCCTGATCTTAGGTGATATTCATGTCCTTCAAACTCTTTAGCAGGTGTAGTAAGGCTTCTAAGGTTGATGGATCTTCATAAGATATGAGAGAAGTCGAAAATGCCACCTGTTGGCAACAAAACTGTTTTTTTTTTCTTCTGAAAATAGCTAACCAATTTGGCCTTTCCGCCTTGTTGGGCATCTCCAAAATCAAAACAGACTCTTGATAAAGATGTCTTTAATTATTATCTATTGATTGGAACTGTTCCTGAGGAATTTGGATAAGAAAAACCTGGATCTGTGCAAAAACACTACCTTTCTTCCCTGTCATTTCTTTCGGTGGTTAGAATAGACAAAAATTGGGCTAGTTAGCCACCGAAAGCTCAACTTTCGGTGGTTGATGAACAGTTGAAATGTTTTCCTAAGCCACTGAAAGTTCTGTCTTAGTGAAAATTAACAAAATTTCACAATACCTTTTGTCTTAGATTTAAACACCTTATGGCTGATGGACTGAAGCCTCTGCATCTTGATCAATTTCTGGAATGGTTGTAGGATTGTTGGCTGCCTTTGGATCATTCAGATGGATGGCTACATATGCTAAGGTTTCAATATTAGCAGGTGTTTGAGGCTGAGGTCTTGAGGACCTAGCTTGCAACCTTAATGACCTAACCTTTTTCTTCAAATGCATAAATACTCTCCATGGACTATTGTAGTCTTTTACAATCTTCTTCTTCTTTTTCTTTTCTTTTATATTTTCATGTGCCAATCTTTCTAAGGTTGCACTGGTCTCTGCAAAATTCTTTGATAGAATTTCATATCTGGTTTTAATTACCCTCTCTAGCACTTCCTGTTGCTCTATCTTCTCTTCGAGTTTTTTAATCTTCTTTGATTTGTTTTTCTTTGACTTGCTAGATGAGGCCTTTGCAGCTTGCATTTCATCCTCCTCTTTCGGTGTAGGTGATGGAAGATCTTCATACCTCGTTGTGAATGGATTTGCATACACTGTATCTTCATGCCCCATTTCAACCTGGTGCTCTTCATGCCTTGTTTCAACCTGGTGCTCTTTCTCCTCCGAATCTGTATAGGGGAGATCAAGAATCCTCTTGTTTACTGGGGGTTCTTCTGCGTTCTCTGCCTCACTGCTAAAATTTAGTTTCTTCTTAGTTTTTTTAGGCTTAGAAGATGGAGAGGGTTGATCAACTAGAACTGGAGAGATGTCTCTCCTCCTCCTCTTTCCACTTCTGGGAGTAGAATACTTCCTTGAAGAAGGACTCTTCTTATCTTCTAGTTGTACATCCGCCTGAAATTCATTCCAAAACAAGAAGTAATTCCATTCTTTGTTCCTTCTTTGCAGCAACTCACAAAACAAAAGCTTAATCAAACCATGATGATATAATCGGCCTGCAACTTTGCTTGGCTTTGCCTTGACTTGATGAGCCATCTTAGTCAAGCTTTTGTGGAGGTAATAGGGCAGACTGAGTAGGATTCTACCAGTGAAATGGTTCATGAGTCTAAAATGGTAGATCATCACCCTATTGTATCTACCTTCACAAGTTATATAAACAAGAATGGATTTTAATAAATGTTTCCATTTCTCTTCAAGAAAATACATAGGAATGTCTTTCTTCCATACCAAACACTTGTGCTCTGGTTTCAAGTAGGACCTAAATTCAACATCCTTTGTGATAGTGGTTTTGAACCAGTTTTCTTCTGTCCTGGGAAGTTCTGTCACCTCAGCTATGAGGGCTTCATCCACCTGGAATTCATCTTGACCGATGACTTATTTTCTTCCATCGAAAGTCAGAGAAAAAGCTTCTACCACCTGCTAGTGAGAGCTCTGCAATTTTTGACAAAATTTGTAGCAACCTGCATCCCTGAAAAGTTGACATACCTCCGGGTGCGATTCCAGGTAACTAATATCATCAAGCTCCTTCCTCAAAGCTGGTCCTCCTTTCTTCATTTGTTGAAATGTTCCTATACACCTGCAATTGGAAAATCAGGCTTGGAGAAAAACTACACAGCGTAGAATTAGGAGGGCTTGGATCGGCTAAGACATAAACGAGAAGTATGGGGTCTGCATTAAGGAGTGGCGCTGATTACAAGGGATGCGAAAGAGAGGCTTAAGATTTGAAACAATCATGATGGGTAGCTAAATGATGGGAAGTACACAACCATGTGATTTGATGAAACAACAACTTGAAAAGATTCAATATATCACGTAGATATGAGATCCAAGTCTCTAAACGGTTTTCCTCCTGTGTTTTCGGCGGCCAATTGCAATTATAAAACCTCAATCCCGACGGTTTAGGTGTGTTAAAGGAAGTGTTGACTCATTCCAAGATCCTGGGATTTCGGTGGCTAAAATAGCCCCGAATTTCTCGCTTAAGTTGTTAAAAGCTAAGACTTTCGGTGGCTTAGAAGCGCTTTTTGGAGAAGCACTTAACCATCGAAACCTGTGATTTGACCTTTCTGAAAAAAAAAAAAAAAACAATGTTTTTCAAACTTTATTACAAACATAAGGCTCTAAAAAATGAACCTTAAAATTTTTAGAAAAGTAATTTTCAATGAGTTCTTATCACCTAAATGAACAAAATTGACTGTGTTATTTTAGGAGATAACATTTGGCTCCTTCTGGGGATGAAAACCTCCTTGTGAGGTTTCAAGAACTTTACTGACTCAGTAGCCTTCCTATCACCTAAGACTCAAAACTGACTTGACTCGGTAGCCTTCCTATCACCTAAGACTCAAAACTGACTTGACTCAGTATTCCATTGGGCATGGAGTTATTTTGACACACAAACTGAAAATGAAAATCTTAAAATCAATATTTACAATAGAGCGGGGCTTGAGAAAGCCTTATGAGAAATAAGGTTTGAGAAAACGCCCATTGAATGGGCCACCTGTGACTTCATCACCTTCCAAATTTCGGAGAACAAAAGTGTTGTTCTGTTGCACTGATGATTTAATAAATGGACCTATCCAGAGAGCATCAAACTTGCCATGTTTACCCATTTCCTGCCTTGCTGCATCCCATTTCAAAACTAGATCCCCTGCTTTAAAAATATTTGCCTTCACCTTTCTATCAAAAGTGTCCTTCATCTTTCTCTGATGCAATTCAGTCTTTTCAACCAATTGTTCTCTGGTCTATTGTAATTCAACCAAATGAAAAATCCTCCTGGTAAGATCATTTGGCTTGGAATCCGCCTCCTGAAGAAATCTAGCTACTAGTAACGCGAGCTGGATTGGAAAAACAACTTTTGTGCCATAAACCAGCTTGAATAGAGATGTATCAATAGATTTCTTATTTGTTACTCTATTATCCCATAAAGTGAACTTTAATTTAGAGTCCCAACTCTTTTGATTTTGCTCTAGTAATTTTTTAGCAATTCTTATCAGACTCTTATTTGAAGACTCGACAAGGCCATTTCCTTGTGGATAATAGGTTGTAGAATGAACTAGTTGGATTCCCATATCCTCACACAACTTTACCAAGGTTTTATCATTGAATGTTGTTGCATTGTCTATAACAAGCCTTTTGGGACAGCCAAACCTAGCAAAAATATGATCATATAGAAAGTTAATGATTATTGTATGATTGGCATTCCTAGTGGGAATGGATTCAATCCATTTTGTGAAGTAATCAGTAGCAACAAGAATCCATCTATGTTGACTACTAGAAGGTGGATGTATTTCTCCAATGAAATCTAACCCCCATTGTTGGAAGGGACCTGTGACCATAACATGTTTAAGGGGCATAGATTTCAACTGCTGCTTACCTGAAAACCTCTGGCATTTATCACATGATTTGAAAAACGCACACACATCGAAAAATAAACAAGGCCAATAGTAGCCAGCTCTCAAAATTTTATGAGCAGTGGTTTTCCAGTAATGGTGTCCTCCACATTCACTACTATGAAATTTTGTCATTGTTTGAACTAATTCTACCTTGTTAATACATCTCAAGAGTACCCTTGATGGATCTTTCCAGAACAACATCTTGTCACTTATGCAGAATTTGATGGCCTTAAGCTTCAAAGATCTCACTTGTGTCTGGCTCATGTCTAGTGGAGCTGTCAAATTCTGCAAAAAATAAATTATATGATTGTACCATTCACAATCTGCCAAGTGAGACGATACCTGTGAATCATAGTTGAGTTTCTCTGCTGAAATTTGATGTTGATCACTTTATGCATTTACCCTAACAAAATTTATCTCTAACATTCTACAATTTTCTTGTGCAAGAAATTTGGCAAACCCTTGGCCTCTGATAAGTTTTATTGGCTTGATCTCTATATCAAATTCAATCATTTTAGCTGTCCACTTGCTCCTCTTACCATCAATGTCAAAATGAACAAGGACATCTTTCACAGAACTTGAGGGTACATATGCTATTACCTTGTCCTGTAGTATATAGATCCTGAAATCTTTGAGTGATTTGATTAGTGCATAGGCAAGTTTTTCAATTGGTTCGTATTTAATTTCATCATCTCTCAAAAATTTGTTGTAAAATGCTACTGGTTGCTCGTGCCCATCTTCATTCTTCTGTAACAACACTGTTGCAATTGTATCATTAGAGGCAAATGAGAAAATATAAAAATCTTTACCAAAATTCAAGCTAATTAAGACAGGGGTTGTCATAATATCTTTTTTGACAGATTCAAAAGAATGTCTGGCTTCTTCTGTCCACTTCACTTCAGAATCTTTTTTCAACATGCATGTGATATATTTGGTAAGCTCAACAAAATTTGATATAAACCTCTTGATGAAATTTATGGTTCCAAGAAAAGATTGGGTATCTTTCTTGGATCTTGGGAGAGACAATTTCTGAATTGCCTCCACTCTTGCTGGATCTATATTCACTCCATCTGCAGACACAATATGCCCAAGCAACTAACCTTCTTTGAGTGCAAAGTGAGACTTCTTCGGGTTTAAAGAAATGCCATACTTTCTACATTTCAGGAAAGTTTTTCTTAGATGCTGCAAGTGATCTTCATGGCTGTATGAAAAAACTGTGATATCATCAAGATAAATTAGAACAAATTTGTATTTCTATCCCACGAATGCAATATCCATTTCCCTATGGAATGTCGCTCCCGCATTCATCAATCCAAATGCCATTTTTTTGTACATAAATGTACCCCATGGTGTATTAAATGTTGTTTTTTCCCTATCATCCGGGTGGACTTCAATTTGGTTATACCCCGAGAAGTTATCAATAAATGACACGACACTTGCTCTAGAAACTTTTTGCATAATATGTTCCATCTTGGGCAATGGGTAATTATCCTTTCTAGAGCATTTGTTCAAATTTCTAAAGTCTACACAAAGTCTAATCTCACCATTTTTCTTTCTAACAGGAACAAGGTTGGTAATCCAGTCAGAGTATCTAAGAGGGATGATGATCTTGGCCTCCAACATTTTTTTGATTTCTTTCTCCATAATGGGCAACAACATTGGATTGAATAATCTGAGTTTCTATCTGAATGGTTTTGTGTCTTTGTTTAAAGGAATTTTATGTTGTATGATATTTGTATTGTATGTCTTCAAATCACTATACTGCCATGCAAATATATCAGAAAATTCCTTTAACAACTCACCATATTCAGATTTTTGTTTATCATTCAAATGAGAAGCTAAGTTGACATACTTGGGACTTTATTCGTTTGCTACATTAAACTGGAACACATCAGAATCTTCCTCCTCCTTTTCTAGTTTAATGGCAACATCATTATGATAAAAAAGTCTTTCTAAAGGAACCAAACCTTTGGGGATTCGGTTGGTAGAGAGCTGCACAATTTCATGGGCTCCAATTTTATTTATGAACTTAGGCCTATGAGCTTCTTCATCATGCTCATTATATTGATCAATTTGTAAATCCAAAAACTCATCCATCACTCCTAAAAATTTTCTTAACTCTGCATCATCTTCAAATACTTTCCAGAATTTAACATTATCAGGTAAAGAAGGCCTATACTTCACCCGAATCTCATAATTCAACCTTGGAGGCAAAGGAGGTATGAAAGTACTAGCTGAAACAACCAATGAATCGGCCAACTAATTCATGGCCCTAGGAATGTATGAGATTTTGAATTCAGTGAATGTAGCAATCACATTCAAAACCTCATATCGGTAATCTTTTAGCCTCACATGCTTGGCTTGGAAAGACTTATTTACCTGTTGAATGATTAAATCAACATCTCCATATTCTTGCAACCTTTTAATTTTCATTTCTTTTGCAGCATTCAATCCCAAGAGCAAAGCCTCGTATTCTGCAATATTGTTTGTGACCTGGAAATCAAGCTTGAATGACAAATGTGTAGTTTCTTTAGACGGTGAAATCAATACAACCCCTGCTCCAGTAGTCTCTTTAGTACATGCCCCATCAAAGATCATACTCCAAAGATCATCTTCTCCTACTTCTATGGACTGAACTGTAGGCTTTTTAAGTAACAAAGTATCTGATAATGAATCATCAATTTGTAATATGCAAGATCCCATACTTGTGTCAACTGAGTAAATAGGATGGTTGGTTGGATTTTGTTCATCACTGATGATGTAGGCAAGTTGTGAATCTCTGTATAGTCTCTTATTTACTCCTCCAAAAACAAGAATAGTAGCATATGAAAGGTCCATTTGAAGGGTTCCTCCTAACCTCTTCATCCATGATCTTGATAAAAAACATCCGAATTTGGGTGGAATATCTGCTTCAACTACATCCATGACCATAGTTTTCATAGGTACTTGAGTTAAAGTTATTGACAGATCCTTGATCAACTCGAGGCATTTAACTTTTCTAGATTCAAAAGAGAAAACATCATGGTAAGTTTTGGTAACTTCTAACCCAAGCTCGTCCATCACTGCCTTTGGCATCAGATTATGAGAGGCTCCAGAGTCTAGCAGACAGTTATGCAGTGTTTTGTCATTAATGTTCAGAGAGATATAAAAAGGTGGACAACTTTCATCTCTGTCCTCAATTGTTTGACCTAAGACAATAGTGGGCTTGTCATCATATATATTAGGGATATTAGTAGAGGAAGATATGGATTTGGGGTCAAGAGTCTTGAGGATATCTTTCTTAAATGATTCATTCTTCAGTAACTCAACCAAAGGGATGGGTATTTTGATTTTCTGTATCTCAGCTTCAAAATTGAAAGAAGAGGAAGTTTTATCAGAAAGTTTTACCTCATTTGAAGGAGATTTCAAAGTACTCTGTTGATCATCAGGGATCTATTTTTTTGAATTTGTTGCTTGGCAGGGGCAACAATCTTCTTAGGAGGAGCTGGTGTATTCACATTTGAAGAGGTTGTCCGTTGGTCATTTGGTATTTGATCCTTTTGAATTTGTTTCTTGACAAGGGCAACAGTTTTCTTAGAAGAAACTGGTGCACTCTGTTGGGCAGTGTTGGACTTAGATCTAAGATTGTATTTGTTCTTATCATCCATTTGAAAAAGGCCATTATCAGCAAAATTTTCTTTTATTTGTACATTCATTAATGCTTCTTCATAATCATGTTGTGTTAGATAAGATTTTGCTGCATCATCTCCAATGCAGTGAATATTATCTTCTTGTTCTTCTTGAAAATCATCTTCATCTTCCTCCATTACAGTGTTTTGGAGAGGGGCTCTAACATTCTGATCTTCTGTGGGATTTCTCTCTCTTCTCAAAATTTGTGTTTGTTGGTTATTTCTCCTGAAGGTATTTGGATTTTGATTTGGATTTCTGTTAGGGTATTCATATGAGATTTTTCCCTTTGCAGGCTGCTTATTTTCAATTTTTAGCTTAGACATTTATGAAGTTAATGATTCCATCATCTTAGCCAATTTGTCTATCTTAGGATTTGTAATTGATGAGGAAGAGGCTTCTTCCTTCTACCTTCTTCTATCAGAACTTCCCTTTAACTTGTGAGCAGCTAAGATTTTTGACTCTACTTCAAGGGTAGCGTCTTGCATCAAAGAAAGTGAAGCAAACCTTCTCTCTCTTAGTAGCAAACAAAATTCAGATTCAAACAAGTTGGCATAAGTGATTTGGGCAGAAGTCTCTGTAGGTTTGATTTCAACAGGTATTTTACTATACATTTCGTTGAATCTCTTGGTGAAATCAGATACAGATTCACCATTTTCTTTCCTTAAGTTTCCAAACTCTGTGATATAGTACAAAAAGTCTCTCCTATCTCCCCAATGTTTCAAAAATATGTCATCCAACTCTTCTATTCCAGCTATGGAACCAGCAGGGAGTTCCTTGAACCATTTTCTAGCATGGCCATCCAAGCCCTGAACAAAAACTTTGGTCTAGACATCAACATCTTCTATGTTTAGGTTCTCAGCATAACTATAGAAGGCTTCTATATGTTCCTCTGTGGTTACATCTCCTTCTCTGGTAAACTTTGGCATATACTTCTGGTAGTCACCAGTGGGCATCGCTGCAGGTGCATTTGGCAACACAAGAGGGGCATATCTAGTAGCTAGAATTCGTTGCATTTTAGTCAATGGAGGTGGCGCAACCATAATGACTATTGGTGAGAGAGGTGATAGGATTTTCTCAGATTCTTCAACGCTGGGGGCATTTAATTGAAAAGTGGATGAAATCTCTGATGGGAAAGAAGTTTGATATGAAGCTATATAGAAATTTGCAAGTTGTTTAGCGAATTTTTCTTCACCTTTAGTAGATAGTTGCTGCAGAATATGTTCTACAACAAGAAGGTTAGTGTGAAGGTTTATGTGGTATTCTTCCTACTGTGAGTGGAAAGATTCAGGGGATGAGGAGCTGCGATTTCTTTCTAAAGACTTAGATGCTTCTTCAACCAAATTAGAACCTATCACTTCTTCTGTAATGACAATTTTCGCTTGATAATAAATAATTGATTCTTTTACAGTTGGTACAGATGCTTTTTCACTGACAATCTTAGAGGAAGAAGATTCAACTTTTTCTGCTATGGATTTCTTACAATGAGAAAGAGGATTACTTTTGGTACTTGATTTTGAAGTCTGACCTTGAAATGATCTTCCTCTTCTCAGAATTAGTTCTGGATTGGGCATTGGTGTGACAGGTGATTCTTGTGGATTCACCCTGGTACTAATATTCTTTGGAGCCAGGATGAACTTATGGAGTCGCCAGATAGATGATTACAACCAATGTAATGTCTAATCCTTGTCTATCATCAAAGATCAACTCTGTGTCGTCTCCCAGGAAAGTTGAGCTTCAATCTCCTCTCCCTGACAACGACGCCAATTTGTTATCACTCCAGGAAACTCTCTTAGGTTGTATCTCAGAGATGCCTGGTAACTTAATTACTTTTGCAATGGTTTTCTCAATAAGGGGTAATGCTTGGATCAAGATGAATATCTAGCTCACTGGATTGTATCCTTAAGACAGTCTAGGTATAATCAAACAGTACAAGGCCTTCAAGAGTAATTATCAGATAGGTTGTGAATCAAATGGATATAGAAACTAATCTATCAACCAGAACATACATAGAACAATATATATGATGGGTCAATAAACTAGCAGTGAATGCTTATGATCCTTGCTTGATAATCAAAGTTAAGATGACAGTCACCATAGAATATTAAATAGAGATAAAGAATAACATTCAACTCATAAGCATAGAACATAGATGAAAAGGAAGTTTGGCAATAACAATGAAGGAAACTTGCAAGTTGAATATATTTAAGAAAATGTCTGTATCACAATAGCAGTATCGTTTAGAACCCAAAATCGAACCATTGTTCCTCGAATGTTTTTGGCTTTATAGCCTTTACAAATAGTATCGAGATCCTAGGATACTGGATCGAATTTACCAAAAATAGAAATTCAATAACTGACCCAAGAAATAGGTAAAGATCCTATAAAATAGGTCAATTCCCGATCTTAGGTGATCTTCATGTCCTTCAAACTCTTCAGCAGGTGTAGTAAGCCTTCTAAGGTTGATGGATCTTCATAAGATACGAGAGAAGTCGAAAATGCCACCTGTTGGCAACAAAACTATTTTTTTTTTCCAGAAAATAGTTAACCAATTTGGCCTTTCCACCTTGTTGGGAATCTCCAAAATTGAAACATACTCTTGATAAGGATGTCTTTAATTATTATCTATCGATTGGAACTGTTTCTAAGGAATTTGTATAAGAAAAACCTGGATCTGTGCAAAAGCACTACCTTTCTTCCCTGTCAGTGCTTTCGGTGGTTAGAATAGACAAAATCTGGGCTGGTTAGCTACCGAAAGCTCGACTTTCGGTAGCTAATGAATAGTTGAAATGTTCGCCTAAGCCACCGAAATTTCTGTCTTAGTGAAAATTAACAAAATTGCACAATACCTTTTGTCTTAGATTTAAACACCTTATGGTTGATGGACTGAAGCCTTTGCATCTTGATCAATTTCTGAAATGGCTGTAGGATTGTTGGATGCCTCTGGATCATTCAGATGGATGGCTGCATCTACTAAGGTTTCAAGATTAGCAGGTGTTTGAGGCTGAGGTCTTGAGGACCTAGCTTGCAACCTTAATGACTTGACCTTTTTCTTCAAATGTATAGCTACTCTCCACAGACTGTTGTAGTCTTTTACAATCTTCTTCTTCTTTTTCCTTTCTTTTATACTTTCATGTGCCAATCTTTCTAAGGTTGCACTGGTCTCTGCAAAATTCTTTGATAGATTTTTATATCTGGTTTTAATTACCCTCTCTAGCACTTCCTGTTGCTCTATCTTCTCTCCGAGTTTTTTAATCTTCTTTGATCTGTTTTTCTTTGACTTGCTAGATGAGGCCTCTGCAGCTTGCATTTCATGCTCCTCTTTGGGTGTAGGTGATGGAAGATCTTCATGCCTCGTTGTGAATGGATTTACATACATTGTATCTTCATGCCATGTGGTAGCTATATCTTCATGCCCTGTTTCAACCTAGTGCTCTTCATGCCCTGTTTCAACCTGGTGCTCTTCCTGCTCCAAATCTATATAGGGGATATTAAGAATCCTCTTGTTTACTGGGGGTTCTTTTGCGTTCTCTACCTCACTGCTAAAAATTAATTTCTTCTTAGTTTTTTTAGGCTTAGAAGATGGAGAGGGCTGATCAAATGGAACTGGAGAGATGGATCTCCTCCTTCTCTTTCCACTTCTGGGAGTAGAATACTTCCTTGAAGAAGGACTCTTCTTGTCTTCTGGCTGTACATCAGTCTGAAATTCATTCCAAAACAAGAAGTAATTTCATTCTTTGTTCCTTCTTTGCAGCGACTCACAAACCAAAATCTTAATCAAATCATGATGAGATAATCGGTCTGCAACTTTGCTTGGCTTTGCCTTGACTTGATGAGCCATGTTAGTCAAGCTCCCGTGGAGGTAATAAGGCAGACTGAGTGAGATTCTACCAGTGAAATGGTTCATGCGTTTAAAATGGTAAATCATCACCCTATTGTATCTACCTTCACAAGTTATATAAACAAGAATGGATTTTAATAGATGTTTCCATTTCTCTTCAAGAAAAGACATAGGAATGTCTTTCTTCCATACCAAACACTTGTGCTCTGGTTTCAAGTAGGACCTAAATTCAACATCCTTTGTGACAGTGGTTTTGAACTAGTTTTCTCCTGTCCTGGGAAGTTCTGTCACCTCAGCTATGAGGGATTCATCCACCTGGAATTCATCTTGACCAATGACTGCTTTTCTTCCATCAAAAGTTAGAGCAAAAGCTTTTGCCACCTGCTGGTGAGAGCTCTACAATTTTTGACAAAATTTGTAGCAACCTCCGTCCCTGAAAAGTTGACATACCTCCAGGTGCGATTCCAGGTAACTAATATCATCAAGATCCTCCCTCAGAGCTGGTCCTCCTTTCTTCATTTGTTGAAATGTTCTTGTACACCTGCAAGTGGAAAATCGGGCTTGGAGAAAAACTACACAGTGTAGAATTAGGAGGGTTTGGCTGGGCTACGACAGAGACGAGAAGTATGGGGTATGCATTAAGGAGTGGAATTGATTACAAGGTATGCGAAATAGCGGCTTAAGATTTGAAACAATCATGATGGGTAACTAAATGATGGGAACTACACATCCACGTGATTTGATGAAACAACAACTTGAAAAGATTCGATATATCACGCAGAGATGAGATTCAAGTCTCTAAACAGTTTTCCTCTTGTCTTTTCGGCGGCTAATTGCAATTATAAAACCTCAATCCCGACGGTTTAGGCATGTGAAAGGATGTGCTGACTCATTCCAAGCTCCTGTGATTTTGGTGGCTAAAATAGCCCCGAATTTCTTGTTTAAGCTATCGAAAGCTAAGGCTTTCGGTGGCTTAGAAGCGCTTTTTGGAGAAGCACTTAACCACCAAAACCCGTGATTTGACCTTTTTGAAAAAAACAAAACCAATGTTTTTCAAACTTTATTACAAACATAAGGCTCTCAAAAATGAACCTTAAAATTTTTAGAAAAGTATTTTTCAATGAGTTCCTATCACCTAAATGAATGAAACTGACTGTGTTATTTTAGGAGATAACACATACAACTATAAAACTACAATGTAACATAATACACCTCTTTTTTGGTGTATATACATAATGTAATTTTGTTCCTAAAAGTAATAAAATTTCGTTTTTTTCCAAGTGAAAATAAAATAAAATTATAGCTTTAATAATTATCAAAACAAATATATTTGCATTATACCATATTTTTTCAAAGAAAAAAATCGCTTTTTTATATTCATATTCATAAAGAGTAGAAAAATAGATTTTTCATCGGTAATTAAAAACCCTCAAAGTTCCCCAGGGTTGCAGGTGCGGGAGGGGTGCTATATGGCCCTGGAGGACAAATGGAGTTGACCTTCTCCTGGAGTCTTGGCCTTGCCTCAAATAGTCAAGTTGAGGCTTGTGCTTTATTTCATGGCCTCGTCATTGCCATAGATCAAGGCATACGTACTCTCATTGTTCTCATGGATTCAAAAAATACCATCAAACACCTTCGTCTGAACACCCTCCCCATGGATGTGAGATTTCGTTCTATCTTCATTAGAATGCAGATCATCCTCCTAGATTTTATTCGGGTGGACTCATGGCACATTCTCCAACACTTAAACATCATAGAAGATCTCCATGCCAATCATGGATCTAATGGTTGGGTTGGGTCTATATGTTTGAATGATTCTTGGGCCCTTTGTCCCATCCCCTAGCCCTTGATTCTCCTTCTCCCCTGCCCCATGACCTTCTTCTTATGTGTCCTTGTCCTTTTTTCCCATTGGGGTCCGCTTCCCACTCTTGATCCACTTGTCATTCCCTTCGCGTATTGGGTCTTGAAATCTTGTCCCTTCCCTCCTCTTGCTCTGTCCTGCTTCTCAAAACCTTTACTCTTGGATTGTGTTCTTGCCCTTTCCACATCTTCCATGATTTCGCCTCTAATCTCTAGTCATCATTACCCATAGTGGTGGTGGCCATGGATGGGAAGGTCTATCCCTCCTTAGTACTTGGTTAGTTCATCCCTTAGGTTCACTTGCTCTGCTATCCAATTTGCTCGTGCAAACATGACCCTCTAGATCTTCTTCCCTGCCTCTTCTTCTACCCACGCGAACAAGAAGCATCAATCTCATAAATCTGCTCTTCTATCGGTCTGGTTAGTCTGTGTGGGCATGACGGTCTTAAATGCCAAGGTTGTGTCTGTCATCCTCAACAGTCATGTCATTTTATGGTGTTGGAAGTGGAAGCATTGGCCATTAATGATATCCTCTTCTCAACAATACAATGTTCATCACAACTTGCTCACCCAACCAAATTCAATTCTAATTCGGATGCCCCCATGCTTTTCACCCATTTCATACTCAGAGACATTGAGTTCCTTCCTCCTCCAAGCTCTTTTGTCAGCACTCTAGATATGGATAACAATCGAAAAAGCACGATCTTACATCTGGATAGAATTGAGAAAGACATTAAAGACTTCTGAAACTTCATGCAAATAATGCAGAAAAGGATGAGAAACCTTTTTTCTCAAGTCCTGGTTGTCCTCGAACTTTCTCTCCTACTCAAAAAGTTGCTCCAAAGCCTTCAAGATGAAGGTAAAACATGCCATTTGACTCCAACTAGAAAGTGTGCAGGCCCACCTAGCGCTTCATGGAAGAAACATGAAGGATTCGATCGACTCTTCCCACATCTGCTTTTCTCTCCTCCCAGACCTTAATTCCTCGCCACTCATAACAATTAGGGTCGTCTCGGCCTCAAAAGATAATTTCCTTCCACCAATGTAATGCAGTGTTTAACTTGGTTTTGTCTAGGCGTGTTCTTCAAAATTTTCATTGTAAGAACTTATGAGTCTAATTATGTATGTAATTCTTTAGCAAAGTATGTTTTGAAAAACCTAAGTGTTTGGTCTACATTATGGTGGAAAACTCTCTGTAATCCCAACAAGTTTTGGAATTTCTTTGTACATTTTATTGCCTCTTAGGAAACTTTTACTTAAATATAAATTTACCAATTTAAGTGAAAAAATAAACCCTCAAAGTTCCCAAGTGTCTATCCACTTCTGTTATCCTTCACTACTTTTGTCATTTTTCGACCTATACATAGGATCCAACCTTTTCCATATGCATCAACTATCATCGCTTCCTTTATATACATATGCTATCATTATCTATCAAAATAATAATAATAATAATATATATATATATATATATATATAATCTAGTATAAACCAAAGACCATCATCATAAGTATTGTCAAGACTCCAAGCTCATCCCTTTCGAAAATTCAACCACTAGTACTTTCCCAATAGGAAACATTAATACTTTCTTTGACAATTGATAAGCCTCTTGATTCAATTCTTTGTCAATATGACTAACAGGACAATGCACAAAAGTTGCAATAATCTCTTTTAGATGAAGTGTTACATTGTGCATTGCCCCATTGTTGACCAAGTGTTTACTATTAGATTTTTATTAGTTTTGTTAACATTAAATTTACCATAGCATTTTTATCTTCTTTTAACATTCAATAATCATATATTGAAATATATAAGAACAAGAGGACACAAAGATTTATCCTGTGAAAACCCTAAACTCGAGGAAAAACCCAACCAACTTTTCTTAGAGAGAATATTCAAATACAACCATGAACAAGCTCTAATCACAAGAGAAAACCAATAATGAAGAACCAAATACTTATCTCTTCTTCTTGTCAAACCCTAGCGAGGGTAGACAATAGACTCACCAGAGAACTAGCGCAAGATAGGCACATCACTAGCGCACCACAAAACTGGCACAACTGGTAACTACAGCTGCAATTGCTACTGCAACTGCTACTACAACTGCAACTGCAACTGCTACTGCAACTGCAACTGGCACAAAGAAACTGGGAAGCACCACACAACCTTAGCAAAACTCTTCCAGAGGTAGCGCACAAGAGAGATCACCAAGAACCACCAAGAATATCCTTCCCTAAGTGGGGTACACTCTCCAAGAGAACCATAAACCATAAATAGAAAAACTGTAGTCGCAATTGCAACTGCAACTGCGTAGTGCGCACTATAGAAGGAGAACTATGTGGTTGTACAAATGAATTGACCCAAACTTGTATTTATACTAATCTGGGCACCTGCCTGGGGCCAACTTCTTATTCTAGGTCTTCAAATTTACTTTATTATTTATGTGGGCCACTTCTCTTCTATGGTCTTCTATTTCACTTTATTATTTTTTGGGGTGTTCTTCAACTATTCAATAGTCTTCATTTGACTTCTTGGAATATTCTTCTTCTCTAAGAAAATTTCTCTAGGGGGGAATACCTCCTGCAACTACCAAAACATTAACACTCCCTCTTAGTTAGGGAGATGTTCTTCCACGATGTTTTCTTCTGGTAGTCCACTAACTACCCTGCAATTGTTTAGTAGCCCCAAGGATACCACCATGCCATCAGTAGCTCCATCTTCTGCCATAGTCTCTACGACTATGCTGCAATCAAATAGTAGCACACAACTACTAGCATGCAATCCAGTAGTCTCAACGACTACGTAGCAATCAACTAGTAGCACAAAGCTACTACCATGCTCTCCAACAATCAACTAGCAACACAAAGCTGCCACCATGTTGTCACGACTACATAGCAATAAACTAGTAGCATCAAGCTACTACCATGCTATCTAGTAGTCTCTCATGACTATGCAACAATCAATTAGTAGCACTAAGCTACTACCATGCCATCAACCATAGTCATGATCTATAATCCACTAGTAGTCATAAGACTACTACTATGCAGTCCAATAGTCTCCATAATGATGCAACAATCACCTAGCAGCACTAAGCTACTACCATGCCATCAACCATAGTTATGATCTCTGTGACTATGCAACAATCAACTAGTAGCACACAATTACTACCATGCCATCAACCATAGTCACAAACTCTATGACTATGCAACAATCAATTAGTAGCACACAACTAATACCATGCCATCAACCATAGTCATATCCCGCAATCAAATGGTAGCTACAAAAGATACCACCATGCAGTTCAATAGTCTCTATGATTATGCAACAATCAACTAGTAGCATACAACTACTACCATGCCATCAACCAAAATCATAGTTTGCAGTCTCTATGACTATGTAGCAATCAACTAGTAGCACACATATACTACCATGCCATAAACCATAGTCATAGGAAATGATCTCTATAACTATGCAACAATCAACTAGTAGCACATAACTACTACGATGCCATTAGCCATAGTTATAGTCTCGTCTAGTAGCACAAAGTTACTCCCATAGTCTCCATGACTATGCGTGTGATGTTTCTTCTGTCATCGGGTCCGACAATGCATTACCCCCTTAGTCACCTCACATGATTGATCTAGGGAACCCTTGGCCAGAGGGGTTAGCCAACATGAGGAGAAACAACAGACCTCCCTTTCAATGAGGGTAGACATTCTTCATCACGCCAAGCTTGTCTATGAAGTATTCATACTTCACTCTGGATAAGGGCTTGGTGAGAATGTTTGCTATCTGTTCATCCGTGGATATGTACTGGAGCTCCATAACTCCTCTCTACACCATGTCTCGGATGTAATGATATTTGATCTCTATGTGCTTTGACTTGTCATGAAATACATGATTCTCTGAAATCTTCACAAAACTTTGATTGTCACATTGTATCAAAGTTGGTTCCAACTATAGATCAAATATCCCTGCAAGCAACTTCTGAAGCCACACTTCTTTGTGGCTTGCAACACTAACTGCTATATACTCTCCCTCTGTTGTACTGAGTGTCATTGACATCTGAAGAAACATCCTGATGCGCTTTTCTAGTCCACTGCACTCCCTACCTAGTCAAAGTTTGTATAACCCTGCAGCTTCACATCTCCATCCCAGACATATCTCAATCCATATCCAACTGTACCATGTAGGTACCTCAACACATGTTTTGTTTCCATCCAATGTACGTGTCTAGGCTCAACCATGTATTGACTCAAAGTGTTCATTGGAAAAAATATGTTTTCCCTGGTGTTAACTAGGTACATCAAGGATTTGATCAATTGTTTGTACATCATGGGATCCACCAAATATGAAGATGAATCACTCAAGAGCTTCTGGTTCTTTTTCATAGGTGTGGCCATGGACTTGCATTCCATCATCCCAGATCTTTGCAGGATCTCAATAGTATATTTTCCTTGGCTAAGAAAAATCTCGTCTGGTCTCTACCATACCTCCAATCCCAAGAAATAATGCATCAGACCTAGATCCTTCATCTCAAACTTTGAAGTGAGTTTCATATTGCACCTATCTGTGATATTATCATCCCCTGTAAGAAACAAGTCATCCAATATCAAGGGGGCAACCATCCCCAAGCTCATCAAAATAAGTGTTTGGCATATCCTGCCCTAGGTGCCTACTTAAGCTCATACAAAGCCTTCTTCAATATACAGACATGAGACTCCTTCTCATGTATCTTGTGGATGCTCTATGTACACTTCTTCTAGCTACTGGAGCAAGTTTCTTTTCATAATATTCTCCCTCTTGCTAGGAGAATCCTCTGGCCACAAATCAAGCTTTGTACATCTCTATGCTACCATATGCAACATGATTGATCTTTTAGATCAACTTGGAAGTCACCATTGACTTCCCTTTTGGTCTCAAAACTAAGGCAAAATCCATATCCCAATCCTTCTGAATAGCTTCCTCCTTTGTCACTGAAATAAGGGAATCCTTCCTGGAGGTCTCATATCTCCTCGAAGCCTCTAAAGCTTCGATCTAGCCTTCTCAACTCATGGCACATGTCTGTCAGTCCTGGAAGACGTCTCTCTCTCCCATCTGAATATGAGGATGAATACTTTTTGAATGAAAGGATCTAAGCCAATAACTCTCTTTGAGATCAAGCTTACTCTGAGTCTGCATAATCCCTCTAAAGCTTGACTCCCTCTGATTCTATATAATCTTCGGATCCATCTACTCCATCTGCATGTGATGATATCCTCTGAAGTTTGATCTCCTATGAACTATCCTAGGAAGGTTGCTCCTCCCTACTGAATACTGAGGGTTGACTCCCTTTGAACTCTAGCTCCTTTTGATTTGGTACTTGGTGGGGCCGCTTGCCTCACCATTGGTGGAGCCATATTCTCTTTCTCATGATATGGATTATTAATGCCATATATATGTATCCCCTTTGCATCCTGCAAAGTATCACGAGACCATGCTGGTCTCTTACTGGTCACTACAATGATTCTAGGTAGGCCCTTCTGGCTCTACTGACTCTTCCTGATGATATGAAGAGTGATCAACTGAACTAGAGGGATATGTACGATCATCTTTGAAGCTTTCTACTCCTTACAATCAATTTCTATATGAGATACTCTGTATCCTGCAAAAGTACCCTTCTTACCAGAAGGTTTTCACTTCATCCTTTTCTCCTCCATTACATGGATGTGTACGGTCATGTACACAAATCTATGTCAGGATAGTCTAGTCCATGTCTCAGTTAGATACCATCTAATATGTTGCCTCTTTCAACCGTAATTATATCTCCCTCTCAGAGCTATCACCTTTGACCTGCTTGGAACAAGAGAAACAACAAGGGAAAACAACAGACAAGAATAATACTCTTATAATAAGAACAATAATAATAAAAAAGAACGGGAACAATCGTCACAGTAGCTCCCTCTTAGAGATATTACTTGTGACCTACTTGGAACAAGAGCCAAAACAAAAATACAATAAAAATAAACAAGAACAACACTCTTCCAGTGTTGTGACCAATCATTCCTCCATGGTAACCTTCCCATAACAAGAAACAACAACATCTCCATGGTAACCTCCATGGAATTTACAAGATAACCTGCTTAGACCAAGGTCAACAACCAAGAACATATCCTAGAGGAGATCAATTTATCTTGTATCATTAATACTAAACAATGAACTTTTACTTAATGATCATAATACCAACAATATTCAAGTGTTACTAAACATTTTATAGCAATAGCAGTAATAGAACTCTAAAGACTGCTATTGTAGTTACAACACTTACTTAAGTTGTAGCAATATAAAATGTCAAACTTGATATGAAAACCTTGAGTCGAATTTTTTTTGTCCCATTTGAATTGTCATATATTGTAGGATACATCATCATTGTTGCCTCCAACTCTTGGGCTTCCTCTTAGTGCACTATATCTAAGATCCCTTCGGATCTACTGTCACTGCTTGGATAAATGTCCTTTTCCCAAGTGTATGTCTCTTGTAAACACCCTCATCTTATATAAAGGTACACCATCCAAATTTGTCTTCTAATATGAGACATTACATCAATAAGAAAAAGTTAGAAATCTGAATCAGAGGGTTCAATGTCCAGGAAAATGTCAACAAGCCTAAAAACCTAAAAAATCAATTTTGACAGAAAGTTAATCTGAGAAGTGAAATAGGTGCGCTAGAGTAGGGAAAGTTGATTGGTGGTGAAGTTTGTCCCAATGGACTTTATAACAAGTTCTCAATGATCTTGACAAAGAAAACTGTGCAACAACAAATCTCAGTAATGTGGCAAATCTCACAATCTTCCTTCTAGCAGTTAGATTGTTTTGAAGGAAACCTACTCTTATACCATGTTAGATTTTCATTAGTTTTGTTAACATTAGATTTACCATAGAATTTTTATATTATTTTAACATTCAATAATACTATACTGAAATATATATGCATGTAACATCCCGCTCTGACGCACTGACAAAACTTATTCTTTGAGGACACTTGCTCGCAAGTGATCTGGATTTTTATGATGATGAACCACTTAACCTTGATGATGATGCGTCATGATTGATGACAGGATGTTTTACTATTGC
>ML778754.1:160027-222139 GCA_009831015.1 Picea engelmannii
CATACTTTCTTCATTCAATTTCTTTGGAGAACATTCTTTGCATTCATCTAATGTAGAATTCCAACTCATGGATGTTGCAGATGATATAATGACTTATATAGAGATAAGTCTGGTGTATTGGAACAATCAATCATCATAGTCTTCTCCCTCCATCTGAGAGAACCTCTGGTTCTGGATCTCGCAATGCTTTCATTCATAAGTCTTCCGTACACTATTCTTCATCACGACTTTCAATTCTTCTGCTTGATTTCTTTTAGTGAGTTTGTATCAGGCTGGTACAATGACTGGTTGTTCTGGTTTCTCTTCCTTTCTTGGAATCTTCATGTTCTTCTTTAGCTTTTGGGTTCATGGAGTTTCTTATAGATTCCATGTCCTAGAGATTCCACTTCTTACCTTCATTATGGGATCACGGATCTGGATGGACAACCAGGAATACTTTAAGGCTTCTGAGGAAGTCTTCTTCTGCGACTGAACTAAACACATGTTGTTTTTCATGACTGCGACCATGGATAGATATATTTCATCATCTTCAATGAATCATAGGATTAGCTCCCTCCTAATCCTTGCTTCATGTAAGAGTGCATATAATCTGCTCCCTTCGTCTGACTGAGTCCATGCTTCTGTCTCCATCCTTATTGTCTTCTACAATATATAATCGAGTCCACGCTTCCATCTGCATCCTTATTGTCTTCTGCAATATATAATTGGCTTTCTGTGTCTAATAGAGTCCACACTTCCATCTTAGTCGTCGTCATAAGTCTTTCTCCAATTTCTCTTTATGTCTTTCTTCTAAGCCTCTTCAAGATTGATTCTGATTTCGGCTTATCTTGTAGTAGCTTTCACATGCTATATTTCCTTCTTTCATGTGTAATATCCAATGATATTCATTCTTATCTTGTTGTTCTTCCATAGGTATAGTTCTTCTTGGAACACATTGTCTTTCAAGAGATAGATATACAATATATGTACAAAGACGATGCAAGCAAGATATGTACAGAAAATAAGAATAGTGTTATTTACCTTTTAGTAGAAGAAGTCTCTTCCATCCTGCTTAGTCTTCTTTGTAGGTTCCTTTTCTTTGGAAACTGATGCTTCATGCTTCTCTTTCCTTTTCTTTAGCTTGGGACACTGGTTCCTATAGTGACCGTACTTTTGGCAGTTGAAGCACTGTATTTCTGAAATGTCTTTTCTTTGTTTTGGCTTCCTTCTTGAATCAAACTTTCTTTTGTTTTTGAAGTTCTTGAATCTTGCTGTGAAGGCTTTATCATCGTATTTATTTTGAGGTTTCTCTTTTGCATTATTCCTTGATTCTTCTTGAGCACAACAAGTCCAAAGTTCTTCAAATGTCGGGTACTCCTTCCTTGTGTTCATGCTTGCAGCAAATGCATCCCATGTCTTGGGAAGACCATTGAGTACTATGTTCACCAATTCCTTTTTTGAAGTGATCTCTTCAATAGCTTGTAGTTTATCTCTTAGCTAGGAGATCCTTACAAAGTATGATGTTATGCTATCGCCATCATTCATCTTCATGTCACGGAGCTCATTCTTCAGACTCATAACTTGTCCAATGTTTCTAACTGAGAAGAGATTTCTTAGGGCATCGTACATCTTCTTCGATGAGTAAAGATGGGAGATGTAGGGTATCAAGTGGTATTTTATGGAATCCACTATGATACTCATGGCATTGATGTCAACATATTTGAACTTCTCCATAGCTGCAATGTTTTGCGGTTCCTTCTCTTCTCCTTCTTTAAACTCTTGCTTCACGATCTTTCCTTTCATAATATCTAGCACTTAATTCTTAGCAAGGATGAGGTCAATCCTTGTCTTCCATGCTCTGAAGTTAGAGGCTCCATCTATCTTGTTCTCAGACTTTATAGAGTTCGTCATGGCTTGCTTGACTTGGTCAAACCCTAGATTTGACCAGAAATCCAAACTTCACGTCTTGGTCTTCTGAGAGTACCAGGAGATGCACTGGGCTAGGGCGCACTGATCTATCCGGAGATTAGGTCAATATCATCACTTAAGGTGCCTCAACAAGAGGTTTAGGGTTTCTGCAACTACTTTTGTTGGTAACCCTAGCTGCAGTGCTTTTGGAAACTGCTCCTGCTAGTAACCCTAGTGGCAGTGCCTCAACGAGCTCAATATCTAGTGGCTATGTTTCCTTCCAGTGTTTTAGGCTGACTGAAGGGGTGTGGGTCCATAAACTATTATAATATAGAAGATGGTGTGCTTGTTTTACCATTGACGATACCTTCGTCACCTAACCATAGGCCGAAGCCTCCCTCCGAGCACCTTAACCTTGACTGAGAATTCCTCCGAAAGCAAACCCTAGGCTAGATAGCCAAACAAAGAGTAGCGCATCAATCCCCAAGGATAGCACATCACAAAAAGATGATCAGATGTTCCAAACCCTAGCCAAGAAATATTCAAGCCAATACTGAGACTAGCTGCTGTTGCAACTGCACCTACAACCCTCCTCTAAACCTGCGCACTAGACTGCAACTGCAGTGCGCACCACCTAGGAAACTGCAATTTTGAGATGCTGCAAATAAGAACTGGCGCCCTATATTTATAGTAATCCTACCAGTTTGCTGGGGCCAACTTCTCCTTCTGGGTATGTGTCTATTCAGTATATTATTATTAATTCTGGCCGACTTCTTCTCTTGGAGGCTAATAGCCTAATATAAATTATCTTCTTGAGCCGACAAGGATTCTAGGGTTATTAGCCAACTCATTAGGGTTTCTCTTGCTTTTCGGAGTCTTATATTCTCGTTAGGTTCACACGTGGGGATAAATACCTCCCACAACTACCATAATATTAACACAATGTTCTCGGAGTGTACAGATGGGTAGAGGACTAATGCAGGTCGGTTGATCCTAGGTGATACTTTCTCATTTGCAGGTTCAAGACAGAAGATAAACTGCACCTTTGGCTTCTCCATTTCTCCTCTGTCTACTATGATAACCTCTGCTAGCTGAGAGAAAGGAGTCGCTTCATGTATATCCATGGATGGCTCTTCCTCTCTATCATGCTGCTCTTGGTAGTAGCTTTTGCTTTCATAAGAAGGTTGGCGGTTTATGCTTTATGCTTCTGAATACTCTTCAGGGACAGGTGAGTGCGGAACCCTTTTATTTTTATCCTCTCCTTCTCTATCAATTAGATCTTTACAGGACTCATCACTTGAGAAAGACTCTATCACATGCTGGATGTAGAATACAAACTTCTTACAACAATCATCCAAAACAAGATGAGACAAGTAAATCTTCTCGTAATATGAAGTGAAAGCATCGTGGAAATCCTTCAAATAATGGATACTAGCAGCAGGGAGAGATTGACACCATTCACGAGCATCTCCCTCCAAATAAAATTTGAACATCTTGATCAAGACATCCTCATGAACAAAATCATGCTCAAGCATGCATACATGAAAATTGAATAAGTGCTCACCGGGATGGTCATGCTTGCTTCCTCTGAATCTCGAAAGATAGTCATCCCATTCATCTCTATCCGACACTGGATGTGGATAACCAACTTTGGCTGAGAAATTGAAAGGGGAAAATCTTGGAGCCAAGATAGCTGAGAGATGTGGCTCACCCTTTTCTCCTTCATGGTTCTCCCCAGGGTCAGATTCACAATCACCAAAAACAAGAACCATGGAGAAACTCTGCTCTCTGTCGTCTTCCTTGGGATATCCATCGACAATCGTTTGTTCTTGGTCAGTATCTGACATCACTTCTTCTATACTTGCAGAAAAATGATTGTATCAGCTCCATCAGCTCCTTCAGGGGATGTCCCTTAGCATCACAGCTTTCGCAAGAACGAAATATGTCCTGAAAACCATCTCTATACTCCTCACAATAGTTATGATAGATTAAATCAGAGGAATAATATTTTTGACAATGATTATTGAAAGCTGCATGAAACTGCTCCAGGGAGGAGATGCTAGAATGGGGTAAGGAGTGATACCACTGATGAGCATCTCCTTCCAATGAGAACATGAACATATTCATTAATAAATATTCATGATGTATCTCCCACTTATGCATGAGTTCATGAAACTCATGGAGATGCTGAGTAGGGTTTTCCTCTTTACGCTCTCTAAATATGGGAAAATAATCACCCCATTCATTTGGAGTAGGAACAACATTGGGAAAACCAGGAACATCAGAGAAATTAAAGGGAGCAAACCTTCGAGCCAGGATTTTGTCCATTTTGAACCAGTGGATTCACCAATCGATCCTTTAACCATGGAGTCACCATGTGGATAATATGCAGTCTGAAGGTGTCTAGTCTTGTTCACCATCAAAAACCAGATATGGTCATTATCGTTCTTCCAGAGAGATTTTCAATCTGGGGTAGCAGCTAAAGCCTTCATGAGAAAGATTTCCTTTCTTGATAATCCTCTCTGGGTAAGTTTCAGGTGTAGCCTAAGGTAGCTGTGTGGGTCTACCTCTGGAAGCCACGACCGAAACAGTGGAGTCACCAGGTGCACAGTTGCAATATTTGATGTACTGAGTTCTGATGCACCTTCAGAATCAATAAGCTTTGTCGTTCAATCCTAGGGAAAAAAAATTCAATTTGTTCCTCGACATCGATGCCAGAAATGTTAGCACTAGAAGTCACCTCTGGATTGTGGCAGAGGTAAGCCCAATACCCATCAGTTTATATGTCACGGTTAATGGATTTAAAGAGGTCAAATGGGGAAGACTCAAGAGAATATCATTTTAACTCAGAAAACTAGGGCAGTATGCACAAGCAAATGAGGTCTTGATCAACTTTAGCCAGTAAGTTGTAGTAAGGGTGAGTAGGAGGAAGAAATTGAGGAGAATATGTAAAGCTATGCTCTGAAAATCAGGTCTTCCAACAACCTAAGGAGGAAAAACTCTGAAAAAAAAGATCATCTTGAATTCAAAGTTTCAGGAAACTGAAAATGCTATAATTGCACTACATTCAAACATCCATTACAACACAGTCACCACAATCCATGTGAATCCTTCAATCATGAAAATTCAGTATCAGACGCAAATAAGATGGAAATAGAATTTGACTTTCATTAAACACGAAGTCTCAAATCAATTTACATAACCAGAGAACTAGAGCTTCATTAAAACATTACAATACAGGAGCTTAACTCAACCATCGAACTTAACAAAATATCAAAACTGAGTATATATACTAAAAAATGTTGCAACTACTAGAAGCATGATCAGACCCTTGCATTCAAATATTCCAGTAGGCATCCTCCCTATTAGATTGTGCGGGCATTCTTCTATAAGACGCGAGCTCAGATCAACATGGGTTTTGCAGGAAAATCTACTCGCACGAGTACCACGGGCTGACAGTTCAGTCCCCACAGCCAGACCTTCCATACCTTCCATTTATGGAGTGAGCCAAGGTTTCAACCACCACTCCTTTTTTCATTAACTTCCTTCATCAAGATAAGGACGAGACTTAACACCCAGGGATCTACCATGCACTGCTAGCGGCCCTTCGAGTCAACCCGACACCTTGAAATCATGATGGTGTGTCTCTTTAACTCACATGGGCATCTTCGACTTTTGGTGGAGGTCTCATGAAATTCACACTCTTTCCTTCACACTCCCACTCACACTCTTTCCTTCGCACTCCCAAAGCTCCTAGTGCCAACTTCTCCTTCATTGCATCTGTTCTGCATGTGACCTCGGGCCATGACCATGGGCCCAACTCCTGGGCGCATCGTGATTTCGGGTTTTGGGGGCCTTCCCATCACTTGACTACACTCTCCTGATACCCGATATTGCGAAATTACCCTAATTCAGATCGAAGGTCAGATATGCTATGCATTCGACGACCACGATTGCTCCCAAAACTCCCGAAATTCACTTCCGCGAACCATCATATCGGCTGCCACATATCCCTATAAGATCCACAGTCGCGATCTAATTTCATCGTATCAGGATTTTGCGTCTCAGGAATTTGAAAGGCTATTCACCTCCCTTCTCCCAATTCCTGAATCTCCGACTTCGCCAAAGTCATATGAACGGTCCACGACTTTCCTCGATCCAATGACTCAGATTAACTCGTGATTTCACATTTCGCAAGTCCTCATGACTCTTCCCTTGAAAATTTTTGACTCGCGAAACCGCAAAATCACGGATCCTGTGCCATGTGCCCTTCTGAATTGAACGGTCCAGATCATTTCGCGAGTTTGGACTTCGTGAGTTCTAACAATTCTCGCCTCCACACTTCCCGAGTTTCGAAACTGTGAAATGTTGATCTTTCGCCACGTGCCCTTCCCAGCGCCAAGGACTAGGATTGACCTCACGACTTTGGACCTTTGTCTGACGTTAAACTTCGTGCAACTTTATGATCTCGATCGCCTGAGGGCCGCAAATCTGAACTTCGAATGGAATCTCCTCTGCTAAAAACTAAACTTGATCGCTCGCTTGATTTGAGTCCATATCAGACTGCTCTAAGTGTTGCTCTTTGTGCTCATGGCTGCAACCTATGTAAAATAAAAACTTAGATGACTGGCTAAGGGTTCATGGAAAAAGAAGGATTAGTGATAGAGGTAATGGAGATGGGTGCACAAACGAACAAGGCCAAACAAAAAATGATTTTATCGGTCGAAGGGGGAAAAAATTCAAGACTCGGCCCGCAAAAAGGATAGAGATAGGGAAAAACTACAAACTTAGGTAGAAACCACAAACCCACAGGACTCTGACAAGTTCATGTGAGAAAAAGTGGTATTCATGCACACTGGTATAATTGAACAAAGATGGGATAGTGAACAAAGATAGTTGTTTTAGAAAACATGTCAACCAGTTGACAAGACACTGATTTAAATAAACAAGTTAGCAGTGATGATGAAAAGCGGTGAGATCTGAGAACTAAGCATGTTAGGCTATCCAAAGAAATGACAACTGGCTCGATTGATAAGGTGGTTTTTCTAGTTGACAGCTGGAGTGTAAGGTGGTTTTCTCGGATGACAAGTTTTGGTTGATAGGTTTTGTCCTATTGATAGGTTTGGGGTAAAACCTTTTCCTATATACATGCCTTCGACATAAATATATAATAAATATATAACGTTTTATTAACTATACTTTTAAAGTCCAATAAATCAAATGTGATCTTAATAAACAATAATTATCATCAATATATAAACTAGCACAGCAGCTAAATAGTTGTTGGTGAACGCTGAAAGGCTTATAAGATGAAACAAATCTTTAAAAGAATATATTAAATTTTATTATTGATTAACAAATAAACGGTTGAGCTTCATTTATATGGTGTTAATATTTTAATTTTTGTTAATCACTTACGTGGCAATCAGTTAGCTATGTAATTTTTAAATATGATTAGATAAATGTAAAAAAGTAAACACATAAATGGATGTCTTTATAATAGCTAGGAAGTTAATGATTGAAATCACAGCCATTTATTTTGTGTGACTACTAAGAATATTCCAGCCATATTTAATCATGTCCATAGAAAACTTAGTAAGCACTAAACCCTTATTAAATTTGCCCATTGTCAATAGGTGTAAGCCTTTCGGCATAATTATCATTTTCAAAATAAAATAAATCAATTTTAAATAATAACCAATTCATTATTATTTTTTAATTTATACTAAATTACATTTCATGATTATATTTACCTCTAAAGGTGTACACCTATTAGAAATGGGAACAATTAATGATCTTTTAATCTTAAATTCTAATCTTATGACCAACATTTGAAGATGTTGACATATTCTTTGTCATCATCCCAAATCAATGAATGATATTTAATATTCATAACTTCTTTGCACTTATGAACACATCCATTCACATATTTACTTTTTCACATTTACTTAATCCTATTAAAAAATTACTATCTAACTATTGATTTCCACGTTTAGATAATTAACCAATATTAATATGTATACAAGAGTTTGTTGACACGTTTGTGTAATTACCAGACACTACTCAAGCCTCATTGCCATGAATGGAATATTGGCCAGAAAATTTTGTTTCTTAATGGTGTGAAGCGCCCACAGGCATAGAATACGACCAAACATACAACCAATTTGTCATATTTTCATGACACATTGCCACATATGGCATATTGGGCATGCATTTTTGTTTTTTAATGGTGTGAATCCTGGCATGAGGGAATAGAATATGAGTGGGCATACATCCACTTTGTGATATTCCCATGCCTCATTGCCACAGATGGAATATTGGACAAGAGTTTTTTTTTTTATAGTGTGAACCGTGGCATGGCTGACGATCATAGAATGCGAGCGAGCATATGACCATTTTGTGATATTCTAACTTGCCGGGAATCCGAGGATTATAACAATCTCTCTGGAGTGTATTAATATTGTTGAAATTTTTTGTTTAGCCGAGGAAGATGATGATCACATGCTAATTTCTGATGTGCCTCAGACTGTTTTTGTTTTTTCTACATACAAGCAACCACATGTTCCACCTGTTGGTTTTAACTTCCAGTGGAAATAGGGATAGTTGTCTTGTATATTGTTTGAAATGCGTGTCTGTCTTGAAAATATTTGAAGAAAGATCTATTTTATTTTCAATACATTATGAGTAATTATAGCGCTTGATGTTCACGTAGTATTATTCATATATTTTATTGCATCCAATGATAATTATAGCAGTTGATTTTCAGGTAGTATTATTCATATATTTTATTTCATCCAATGAGATTTCAAAATATTTCATAAATTCTATTCTTAATTGCATATCTAGAACAAAGGATTGAAGGTTCCTCTAATTCAAATACATCCAAGAAATTTAAGATCAATTTTTTGTTATCATACTTCATGAATGCATATCAAAACAATACGTCGATTTTCAGGTAGTATTATTCATATATTTTATTTCATCCAATGAGATTTCAAAATATTTCATAAATTCTATTCTTAATTGCATATCTAGAACAAAGGATTGAAGGTTCCTCTAATTCAAATACATCCAAGAAATTTAAGATCAATTTTTTGTTATCATACTTCATGAATGCATATCAAAACAATACGTCAAGGGACTAGTGCTAAGCATTTAGAATACATTTGGCTTTATGTATTGTTGAAAATTATGAACATTGATGTGTAATGAAATTGTTGGACTATGAATTTTACATGTTATTGTGCACCTTTAAATTAGTATTTAAATTAGGGTTTTTATTTAGTGTTTAACTTAAGGTTTTTATTTAGTTTGTATATAATTTTAAATGTTTAATATATTTTTGATTTAATAATTGTATCAGACTTATTAGTGACATAGCCATAGTAGAACGATGAGAGCCACTCAACTCACTCTTCAAGAGATATTATATGTTCGTTTCAAGTGCCCATAACATATCCACATAACACAATTCCTTCCAGAGGCTAATCTCTATTCCCCATGAAACATATATCTACAACTCAAAATCTCAGAACTCACGACATGGGATTAACAACCATTCACTCAAGTCTTCAAGAGATATACCTCAATACATGTATAACATTAGTTCAAGAAACCATTCACTCAAGTCTTCAAGAGATATACCCCAGTACATGTAGACCTTTAGTTCAAGCACACAGGCTCAACCTAGGGTGAGCAAGGGTAGCAATAGGTGGACAATTTGTTTTTCTGGGGTCATACATTTAACAATCTACAAATTTTTTTGGTGATTTAATGGTATATAGGACTGATTTTACAAATTGGGATTTATAAGTTGGGATTTAATGTTAAATGCATATATAAACATGTAGATCCAGATGAAAATGGCATCTAGGACTGACATTGATAGAATATGTTGTTTAAATGACACATTGTGTATTCACTAGTTACTCTTGATTAAATTTATGTTGAGGTTATTGGTTAGAGGATGGCTAGATTACCTCTTTTCCAGTCTTTTTCATTGCAACAATAATGTTGGCAGAGTGACCTAACCCCATCGTTCCCTTCCGAGACATCGACCCTTTCTTCGCCTTCACGATGCATGAATATCTCTCACGCTTCTTCTTTTTTTGGGGTTGTGCATTTAACAATCTGCAACAGATTTTGGTGAACCTTGAAAGGTCTCTAGAAAATAGATTATTTTAGATGAACGCAAATTTATGTAATAGAACCCTGGTTATGTTCCAATCAAATCAAGTGGTTGGTTGGGATGTTTGAGGAAATATAAAAACTTGGAACTCAAACTAGGTTGGCTCAACACATGGATCATAGCCTTCAGTTCTTGGGTTTTGAATTCTCCGATGTGCATCATCGTAATCTTTAGTTGTTAGGTTTTGAATTCTCAGATGTGTATCACTGTACACATTGTGCACCAGTTGGGGTTATGTGTGTGTGTTTGTGTGTGTGTGTGTGTGTGTGTGTGTGTATATATATATATATATATATATATATATATATATATATATAAACAATTATTTTTGTTGGAATTTGATAAAGGTTAAATATTAGGGATGATATAGTTTCAATTTATTTTAGGGTTTGTCAAAGTTTTAAATTGTTTAAAACAATCTTAAAAATATTGTTTAAAGCATTAGCTACTTCAACCACTTTTATAATGTGGTTGTGCTAGTATTACTCTATATCACTACCACATATTACCACATGCATCGAATATCACCACATAAAAATTCATTAAATCTAAAATACACAATATTAATATATGTGTAAGTAAATCTAAACTTAATATCTCTTGTTTTGGGAAGACTCACAACTTTGGCCAAGTTTCTCGACAATATCAAAATAGAGTTCAATTGTTTGGATTATTCGAATTGGCCTTTGCCACACTAACTGAAAGTGAAAGTGATGACTGGAGGAAGTATTGTTGTTACAAGTTTGAGTTTTGATTGTTTTCAAGGATCCTAAATTCACATTAAAACTCATCACATGCTTAGGTTGTACTAAAAAAAAATTGGTTGATGAAATTAATTGGTAGTCAAAATCCTTATGTCCATGGTTTGTTGAAGTGACCCTGTGATTTGAATGTGTTCGATTCTCTTCTTGCTCAATGTGTTCTTCTTGCTCAATGTGTTTGCAAGAGGATTTTTGTTGACAATAATTTATTTTTCTTGTGTGTAACAATAATTTATTTTTGCTACCTCACTCTTTATAAAGTACATATATATATTTTTAAATGATAATAGTTTTCAATTTATTATAAAGTACATATATATATTTTAAATGATAATAGTTTTCAATTTATTAACATTGAAAATAATGGAAATAAGAGCCTTGTATAAGAATAAATTATAATGGTTTTCAAATTTTTAACATTACAAAGCACGGAAATAAGAGCTTCATGCAAGAAAAATGAATTCGTTTTTTACTATAATGTTCTTTTTAGTTATGAATGGGTCTTCCGAAGGTTAAACACCATAAAATATTATGAGTGATGTCTTCTAAGGTTAAACACCCTAAAATATTTGATAGACGAATATTGAAGTTAACACCATAAAATATTTGATAGATGAATATTGAAGTCACCATGTCAAATCGCGAGAAACAAAGTCATAAAGTAGAACTATATTTTGAAAATCCGTGAAAAAGTTCTGTACACTGAAATATTAATTTTTGAAAAAAAACAAGAAACGAGTGTTGTGAGTTTGTTTTTCTTCCTTGCTTTTGAAGTACTTCAAAAGCACTTTTGACAACATGCGGTGAAAAATGAATGATTGATTGATTTTAATGATGTTCATGATGTTGAATATCCTAAAGGGACTAAGAGAATAAAAACCTTAATTTATCTTCACACTCTTTTTAATGGCAGATCTTTTGTTGTGAATCTTGACTAGAAGATTAGCAATCTTATTGATCTTATCCTTGTCAAATAGTTGGTGCATGTTGTCAACCTTTAAGATGTTTTCATATTAACTGTGAATATCCTTGTAGGCTACACATTCCGTGACAAAGTGCCACTCTGTCTCCACCACACCCTTATTGTAGAATATGCAAGTTCCCTCCTCCCATACTTCCTTGGGTACCCTCCACCTACCGGTATCACATCTAAGGTGATGTGAACCTGTCCTCAATTGTTTGACTAACAACCTTGCTTTTCCTTTAATGTCTTCCCCTATATATGTTTTCTCGCTATGATCACAATTTGGGTTAAAATCCTTGATGTAATATGTTTTTTTACGCCCAATGTGATTGGACCACATGGCAGTCCTAAATTTTTCATTCACTATTTTTTTTTATTTAGCAGACAAAAAAAAAACCAAACATTTTGGATATCTCTTAGACCAAGATGAACACAATTTTAATATGTTAGACCAAATAATTTTAGGTATGCTAACTCATGGTTTTTAACTACAATTGGGATCCATTCAGATGTCGTACAAGCCCTCATTAAGCTACTTGTAGAATGGGATTCGAGAGAAATGACACTTTATCTTTGAGACTCACTTAACCATATATATTGATCTAAGATAGTGATTTCAACCTAACTAGTGATTCCTATATATATACACTGTATTGGTTTTTATCTTGAAAGGGTTATAAGGGATAGGCGTTTGCTACCTATTCTACGAAATGTTTTTTTTTGCTGGAATCCGACGACATAAATCTACACAAAATCAGTTTTTGTTGTTGTTTAAAATCCAGTATTGAATGCAGAAATGGATTCATCATGTTGAAAAATCCTCGGGACACTTAGATTATACAGAATTAATCACTTAAATATGTGGATCTAACAATTTCTTGCCAAATTTTGGACAAATGTCCTCATAAAAAATCATTAGATAACCTTCATTTAGTAGAACTTTTAAACTATGGCATAAAGGATATACCTTATAATCTACTATCAACTGCCCAAGCTGATGGTTTTATTGAGAGAACACACCGTTCATTCTCATTTACTATTAATATCATATTGATCTCTACAGAAAGTGACGCTCCTTCACTTTTTAGAAGTCTCATCTACTTTTAATATCATATTACTCTCTGCTGATTTTAACCATTTAGAAGTGGCTTTGGTATAGAAGGACATTTTTATTATATATTTTTATTTTCGCACTTTTTTATTGGTGTATTGCTCTATATACATTTTATTTAACACAAATTTTGTTATCTAATATCGATTGATTAGATGATCAAGGTGGATATATAAAAAGTGGAGTTTCCAAAAAGTGAACAAAGTGATGGGATGGCTTCAAGATAAATGGATACTATTGTTTTTGATACTCGTGGAAATAAATTTTAATAAAACTAGAATACCCCCTAAACGAGCGAATGAGAACGCCGAAGTAATTTGAGGGAAGTTTTTAGATTAATGTTGTTAATTGGAACCATGAAGATATTGAAATTAAAATGATCTTATATCTACATGTGACTAATACCCATTGAACAATCTCCTTTGTTTTGGGTGAAAATCTTGCATTTCTTGTGCTCAAGTTATGTGATTTCTTGTCTTGAGAAGAAGCAAGCAAAGCTACCTTGCTAGAAGGTGTTGATGAATAAAGTGAAGAATACACCTTTAAGACTGTCCTTTAAAATTCTCAGATAAAGACACAACACTTGTTTCCTTAAAAAGAACTTGGAGAACAAAACAAAATACATATACTCATGTTACCCATTTATTACCCATGTTTCTACTTATACTATCAAGTTAGATATACTTTACAACTTATTATAAGTAAGATGTATTAGGTTTTTAATTTTATGAAGTAATAAAATTAAAATTGAAATTAAGTTAGATATACTTTACAAATTATTATAAGTAAGATGTTAATAAAATTAAAATTGAAATTAAGTTAGATATACTTTACAAATTATTATAAGTAAGATGTATCAGGTTTTTAATTTTATGAAGTAACAAAATTAAGATTGAAATTGATACAATCTTTATAAATACAAATAAAACAAGGCTACTTGGCAGCGTAGTCCCTGCCAACGAGGTTACAAAGCAAATTGTGGAAAATGGGGTCGAATTGTAAATGACGGAAGTGTTCGGTGCAAAATGTATATCACAGAAATGTTGTGTGCAACATGTATATCACGAAACATGGGGCATAAGTAAATGACGCTTGGCATGTAGAGCACCATTTATTTTTTGAAAGTATATAACAAACTATAAATTTGTTATTATCTTCACCCCTGTGAGCATCAACAAATGGGGTAGCAAGCTAAGTGGGCTTGATTGTGGGGAAAACTCCACAGTAAGCGCACTTGAGCTAGAGGCGTATTGGGATGGGTGACCACCTGGGAAGTCCTGGTTACCAGGTGCAAGCCTCGAAAGTGATGATTGATGTTATGTGATTCATTTCGTTGGTTTCAATCCCATTTCTTCACCCCTGTGAGCATCAACAAATGGGGTAGCAAGCTAAGTGGGCTTGATTGTGGGGAAAACTCCATAGTTAAGAGTGCTTGAGCCAGAGGTGTCTTGGGATGGGTGACCACCTGGGAAGTCCTAGTTACCGGGTACAAGCCCCGAAAGTGATGATTGATGCTATGCGATTCATTTCATTGGTTTCAATCCCATTTCTTCACCCTTGTGAGCATCGACAAATGGGGTAGCAAGCTAAGTGGGTTTGATTGCGGGGAAAACTCCACAGTTAAGAATGCTTGAGCCAGAGGCGTCTTGGGATGGGTGACCACCTGGGAAGTCCTGGTTATCGGGTGCAAGCCCCAGAAGTGATGATTGATGCTATGCGATTCATTTCGTTAGTTTCAATCCCATTTATTCACCCCTGTGAGCATCAACAAATGGGGTAGAAAGCTAAGTGGGCTTGATTGTGGGGAAAACTCCACAGTTAAGCGCGATTGACCCAGAGGCATCTTGGGATGGGTGACCACCTGGGAAGTCCTGGTTATCAGGTGCAAGCCCCGAAAGTGATGATTGATGCTATACGATTCATTTCGTTGGTTTCAATCCCATTTCTTCACCCCTGTGAGCATCAACAAATGGGGTAGCAAGCTAAGTGTGCTTGATTGTGGGGAAAACTCCACAGTTAAGCGCACTTGAGCCAGTGACATCTTGGGGTGGGTGACCACTTGGGAAGTCCTGGTTACCGGGTGCAAGCCCTGGAAGTGATGATTGATGCTATGCGATTCATTTCATTGGTTTCAATCCCATTTCTTCACCCCTGTGAGCATCCAGAAATGGGGTAGCAAGCTAAGTGGGCTTGATTGTGGGGAAAAATCCACAGTTAAGCGTGCTTGAGCCAAAGGCGTCTTGGGATGGGTGACCACATGGGAATTCCTGGTTACCAGGTGAAAGCCCCGAAAGTGATGATTGATGCTATGCAATTCATTTCGTTGGTTTCAATCCCATTTCTTCACCCTTGTGAGCATGGACAAATGGGGTAGCAAGCTAAGTGTGCTTGATTGTGGGGAAAACTCCACAGTTAAGTGTGCTTGAGCCAGAAGCTTCTTGGGATGGGTGACCACCTAGGAAGTCTTGGTTACCGAGTGCAAGCCCCGGAAGTGATGATTGATGCTATGCGATTCATTTCATTGGTTTCAATCCCATTTCTTCACCCCATGTGAGCATCAACAAATGGGGTAGAAAACTAAGTGGGCTTGATTGTGGGGAAAACTCCATAGTTAAGCGCACTTGAGCCAGAGGCGTCTTGGGATGGGTGACCACCTGGGAAGTCCTGGTTACCGGGTGCAAGCCCCGGAAGTGATGATTGATGCTATGTGATTGATTTCGTTGGTTTCAATCCCATTTCTTCACCCCTGTGAGAATCACCCGATGCAATGAGTGCTAAGTGGACTATTCAAATCATGAGAATTATTGGTCAGTTGCGACTAATACTCATGGATATGGGTCATAGATTAATGACTTACACTACGTAGTTAATCCCAAAAATAATATCTATTATCTTGCACTGTGGAAGCCCCTCTATGCTTAAACTATAAATTTGTTCAGTGGAATAAAAAATTTGGAAATTTAAATGCATGTGTGCAACATGTATATGCTTGGCACGCAAAGCACCATTTTTTTTTTTGAAAGTATATAAAAAACTACAAATTTGTTCACAGTGGAAGAAAAAATTTGGAAATTTAAATGCATTTATCATATAGATTGGTCAAAGATAAAAATGTATGAAGACATAAATTTAAAAGGAGATAATAAAACAGTTTTATTTGAAATATGTAAAAAAATAAAAGTTTGCTACATACTATTGGAAATTTTGAAATGTATATCACGGAAATGGTGTGTACAACATGTATACGCTTGGCATGCAGAGCACCATTTAATTTTTACATAAATTTAAAAGGAGATAAGAAAACAATTTTATTTGAAATAGGTAAAAAAATAAAAGTTTGTTACATACTACTGGAAATTTTGAAATATATAAAAAAATAAAAGTCTGTTACATATAAAAATTTAAATGCATTTGTCATATAGACTGGTGAAAGATAAAAATGTATGAAGACATAAATTTAAAAGGAGATAAGAAAACAATTTTATTTGAAATATGTCAAAAACTCTTTAGCATACAATAGAATAGTAATAACGTCTGTTACATAGGTTCGTGGACAAAAACACAAAAAATTTAGCATTCCCAAATTAGTTTTCTTTAAAACAAGGGCTCCTGGACACCATAAATGATCAAATTATAAGTTCTTGGACACCATAAATTTAGCATACAATAGAATAGTAACAATGTATTGCAAGAAAGGCTCACCATAAACTTAGCATACAATAGAATAGTAACAACATCGTGCAAGAAAGGCTCACCATAAGGTTCTTGGACACAAAATTTTTAGCATACAATAGAATAGTAACAACGTCGTGCAAAAACATTTAAAAGGTTATTGGACACAAAAAATTTAGCATACAATAGAATAGTAATAACGCTTGTTACATAGGTTCGTGGACAAAAATACAAAAAAATTAACATTTCCAGATTGGTTTTCTTTAAAACAAGGGCTCCTGGACACAAAAGAAATTGAAATTTATGAAATTATAGGTTCATGGACACCATAAATTTAGCATACAATAGAATAGTAACAACGTTGTGCAACAAAGGCATTCCCGAATTAATTTTCTTAGAAAGTAGTAACGTCTGTTAGATCAACAAAGGTTCATAGAGAAAAGTTTTTTAACATACAATAGGACACAAAAAAATCTAGCATTCCTGAATTAGTTTTCTTTGAAACAAACAACAAAGGTTCCTGGACAGGCATTCCTGAATCAATTTTCTTTGAAATTTATCAAAAAATAATAATGTTTGTTACATATTTCTAGAAATTACATCAACATTTAAAAGCATACAATAGAATAGTAATAACATCTGTTACATAGGTTCGTGGACAAAAACACAAAAAAATAGCATTCCCGAATTAGTTTGCTTTAAAACAAAAGCTTCTGGACACAAAAAAAATTGAAATTTATCAAATTATAGGTTCCTGGACACCAAACATTTAACAACAATAGAATAGTAACAACGCCGTGCAACAAAGGCATTACCGAATTAGTTTTCTTTGAAAGTAGTAATGTCTGTTACATCAACAAAGGTTCCCAGACAAAAAAATTTTAGCATACAATAAGACACAAAAAATGTAGCATTCCCGAATTAGTTTTCTTTGGAACAAACAACAAAGGTTCTTGGACACCCAAAATTTAGTATACAATAAAGGCATTCTCGAATCAGTTTTCTTTGAAATTTATCAAAAATTAATAATGTCTGTTACATATTTCTGGAAATTTAAATGCGTTTGTCATATAGATTGGGATTGGGGCTCCCACAGACCATGAAAAGAAATAAGTACAAGAATTATGAATGTCAAAAGAAGAAGTGCGCGACGGTAGAGAGGAAGCCCTGAAAAGAAGAAATTGGAAGTTATGAGTCTTTGGTTACATTTTTCTATTTAAAGAGGTAATAACTGGATTGATAAAGAAAACACGATGACAGTATAGACTTAACGTGGATTGATAAAGAAAACAAGATGCTAGTATAGACTTACTATGAAACCGATGCGTTTTTGTTGTTGTCGTCGATGGTCAGTGGAGTCGTGTCGACCGGTTGTTGCCCTTCCTAGACGAAGTCGTCCATTCTTTGTTGGAACCATTCTTCGATGTAGCTTCTCATGGGGTCCATGTTGATTTCATCCCGGATTTCTATGTCGTAAAGGTCGTTTTCTAATTTCCTTATATCCATTGAAATACTATGCAAACTCTATTCAATTTCTTTATTATGTGTCGCATAGTCCAATACCCACCGCTTGAGCTCATCTAGACGATGTTCAACTATGTCATAAAACTTTTTGAGAGACAACCCCTTTAAAATATCAAGTTGTTCATGGAAGGCTTCTTTGGTCATTGACAAGGATTTGAGAATTAAGTTTGGGTCTTGAGCCTCATTGGTACTTTTGGATAAGTCTATTTAGATCAGGCTTGTGAATAATTCTTCCTTTTCTGATATGGCTTGTTTACATGAATCGACAATGAGCTCCAGGTTCTTAACTTTCTTTTGCCAACATGATTTTACTTTTTTGGTCCACTTTGGGGCGAGGAGTTTCTCTTGTCTTCCTTTAGTTCCGATTTGTTGATGACATGATTGGAAAAATGGGTCAACATCTGTTCACAGAAACGCTGATCATTTTTAAAATCGCCTCCAAATGTTCAAGCAAATCATTTGCCTTCTTTCGAAAGGAAACTAATTTTTTCGATGTTTCCCAAGATTTAGTAACCAATTGCATTCTTTTGTTGATGTTATTCTCTACAAGGGCTCTAGAGCATGTAAGGAGGGTAGAGGATACTTTCATCTTGGATGCAGTGGTAGCAGGAACGGTTTTGGCTAAAGGACTGGAAAATTATGGGGTGGCAATGAAAGCCTGCTCAAATTCATTGAGGCGGTCTTTCAGTTTGGCATTTTCCGTTTCATTTCCTCCAATGGAATCATGAAGAGCATCACCGGTTACTTGGTGAAATGGGGAGATTTGGGACGACCGCATTTCCCTAAAGTTAATCTCTGTGTGAGATTTTCCTTTCCTGTTTGTTACATATCTCTTTTCAATGACCATACTTTTAGATTGGCTGTCAAAAACAACGCCCTGGAATACAAAGGATTCATCTTCGTAAAACAATTCGGTCTCAGCTATTTCCACTGCGGACGACCCAATTTTGTGCAAGTGCTCAGTTTCAATTTCAAGTTGCACATGTTCACTTTCAATTTCGGGTTCCTTGGCCTACACTGCATTGTTTTTTCTCTACTTCATTAGTGGAATTTTGTGAGAACTATCAATTTTTATGCGAGGAGGGTTCTTATATCCTCCTCCGTTCGAATATTTCTGGGTTGATTTCTTACTGGGGTGGGTTGTTGAAGCAATGCTCCATGATGTCGTGCTCTTAGGAGTGATGGCGGGGGACTGGGCACTCTTCTCACCAGAAAATTTTCCCTGTTGTCTGTACAATTCAGTCGCGCTTTGCAATGTCTCTGCGTCACAATTGCCAGAAGCAGGATTGTTGTCGTCATTGTCCCCGTCTTCGGTCAGGTGTTTATGGATAAAAGAGTTGTTAAAGCCAACTTCTAGTAAATGTTCTCGAAAAATCCCATTAGGGTCGAACCATTTTATCCTTTCAGCATATGTTAGGTTCAATTTCTTAAAATGGCCGACAAATTCATCAATCTTGTTGACGTTTTTGCACACGAAGTCTTCAACTTTCCACGACAGAGGAATGAACTGTTTTTTTTTCTTGTCATGGAAAAAATGCAACCAGTGGTTGTATTGCCTTTCTATTTCTGCAACAAACATCTTGTCTGTGATGTGGCATGGAAGGAAAGCAGGATTTTCCTTAGAGCCAAAGACCATGAGTACATTGTGATTTTCCTTTTGTTCAAGTGTGCTCTTCCTATTCAAAAACTTGGTTTCTTGGCCAGACATCCACAGAGCATCCTTCCCTAACAATAAATCTTTGAAAACTGAGACAAAGCCATTAAAAACTTCATAAAAACAATGGGAGGCCTTGTGCCTCCACAGGGCCTGGTACCAGAATGTTACTGGGTCGAATCCACAGTTTATTTTATTGGATAGAGAAAGTTTTGTAAACAGACAACAATGCAATATTGCGAAAATCAAGTAGGATGACATATAAAATTTATTCGATTCTTTGAATCGTGACAAATGGGAACAAATCTCAATGGAAATTAGCTTCCCCCATTCGAAAATGAATTGTTCCTTGACTGTGATGTACAAAATATAAATAATTATATGGGAAATGCTTGTCGTGGATGCCTGTCCCGTTATTCTTGTAAACAACCAAGCAATTTCCCGGAATGGATTTCTAAAGGAACTTATCTGCAACTTTGTGATATCTTCAGGAACTATTGTCAAGTCTTCGAGGAACTCAACTAAGATGTCCAACCCATTATCATGTTTTTTCTAGAAACTGCTTGCAGTCTTTTCCTCTGAACGTAAATGTTGGCTCCGATAATTTTAACATCTTGCGGAAGACCTGAGGTGACAAAGAAATAGGATAATGGTCGCGCAGTGGAATAATTCTTTGGCTTGGAATATATTTTTCAGCGCACCAAGTGACCACCTCCTTATAGTCAAAAACCTCAGGGACGCAGCCTGCACAAGCAATTCCAGAGGTCCAAATCACTTCGTTCTAGGCAGAATGGGATGAATAGTAAAAGTATGCCTTGGACCACTGGAAATTCTGGTCTTGATGTCTGAATATATTTATTGTATCTCCACAAAACTGCTGTCGACCTGCTGCCATAAGTCTACAAGAACGTTTGTTTTCTCCAGACGATGAATGAAATGAAAAGTTGGAAGGGATAACATAACCTTGTGAAAATCTTGGTCCAATGCGTGTGAATGTGAGATCTCCTCGAGACTTTCGTTCATTAATGACAATTTGGATGGTTGTTGCATAATGCGTTGTTAACATTAAACACTAGTAATTGCATACATAGAAATGCGAACATGGCAGATACGACAATGAGCGATTACGCATTGTAGATTTCTTGAGCGGGCGAACACGACGATGCGTGTTTGAGATGAACAATCGGAAGGGACAATATAACTCTCCGCATATCTTGGTTTAATGTGTAATAATGGGAGATCTCCTCGAGCGTTTCGCTCATTAATGACAATGTTGATGGTTCCTACATCATAAGCTGTTACCATGAAAGGTATCTAATTACATACTAAGAAAGTACGAAGGTCGCGGGTATGGGAAAAAAAAGCTCCAAAATAGGGTTACAAGGTACAACCGTTGGAGGTGAGGGCACGAGGGTCAAATTGTATGTCTGGGAACTTTTTGAGTGCAATACACGTAACACTGAAGAGGGTCTGATAGGACAGTGTAGAGGGAAATTTGTATATCACTAGTAAGAGCATAACTAATGTATATCAGGAAGGACAAGAAGTTAGTGGGGATGGAAGGCAATGACATATACTTTGAAACATTTGTGAGCCGTGGTAGAGTGAAGCTTGCGAGTTTGAGGAGTCTGCGGTGGAATTGTAGATCACAAAAGTTTTGAGTGCACAATGTATAGCACAAAACAAGAAGCAACAGAGTTCGAAAGCGCCAACCTGACAACTGCAGCCATAAAGTTGGATAAGTATGGAAAGGAATAGCGGTCGGTCGGATTCATCATGTGAGGATATAGATGGAGATGAAGATATGTTAGCCCACCAACGCTAGAACCCACGATCATAGAAAAGTGACTAAGTATATAACCACAAAGAGATAATACATGGGAAGAAGAAAAGGCAAAAAGGACTAAGGAGTCCATGGTGGAATTACAAATCACATAAATTTTGAGTGAAATATGTATATCATGGAATAAGAAGCAACAGAGTTCGAAAGCGCCAACCCGACAACTGCGGCCATAAAATTGGCTAAGTATGGAAAGGAACAACGGTTGGTCGGATTCGTCATGTGAGGATATAGATGGAGATGGAGATATGTCAACCCGCCAACGTTGGAACCCGCGATCACAGAAAAACGACTGAGTATATAACCACAAAGCGATAATACATGGGAAGAAGAAAAGGGAAAAAGGACTAAGGAGTCCACGGTGGAATTGTAAATCACATAAATTTGAGTGAAATATGTATATCACGGAAAAAGAAGCAGCAGAGTTCGAATGTGCCAACCCAAAACTGTGACTAAGAATTGGAGATTTCATGAACCCGTCAACACAAGGATCCAAAATAGGATGACAAGGTCTCCCTAGAAGACGTGAGGCCCCGACGGTCAAATTGTATCGTTCAGAACATTTGAATGCATAATCTGTAACACAGAAGAGGGGACGATGTCAGAACTCGGTACTCAATTTGTATATTGCGGAGGGCGGGATGCCAACTGTTTCGTATCAGTGTGTGCAGTTGTCACTAGTAAGAGCATAATCAATGTATATTAGGAAGGACAAGAAGTTAGTGGGGATGGAAGGCAGCGACAGATACTTTGAAAAATTTGTGAACCGTGGTAGAGTGAAGCTTTCGAGTTCGAGGAGTCTGCGGTGGAATTGTAGATCACATAAGTTTTGAGTGCAAGATGTACATCACGGAACAAGAAGCAGCAGAGTTTGAAATCGCCAACCCGACAACTGCGAACATAAAATTGGCCAAGTATGGAAAGAAATAGCGGTCGGTCGGATTTGTCATGTGGTTATATAGATGGAGATAAATATATGTCAGCCCGCCAACACTGGAACCCACGATCATATAAAGGCGACTAAGTATATAACCAAAAAGCCATGATACGCGGGAAGAAGAAAAGGGAAAAAGGACTAAGGAGTTCGCGGTGGAATTGTAGATCACGGAAATTTTGAGTACAAGATGTGAACTCGGTAGTCAATTTGTATATTGTGGAGGGTTGGATGCCAATTGTTTCGTAAAATTGTGTTCAGTTGTCACTAGTAAGAGCACAACCAATGTATATTATGAATGACAGGAAGTTAGTGGGGATGGAAGGTAGCGACAGATACTTTGAAATATTTGTGAACCATGGTAGAATGAAGCTTGCGAGTTCGAGGAATCTGTGGTGGAATTGTAGATGACAAAAATTTTGAGTTCAACATGTATATCACAGAACAAGAAGAAACAAATTTCGAAAGTGCCAACCCGGCAAGCGCGACCATAAAATTTGCTAAGTATGGAAAAGAAAAACGGTCGGTCAGATTTGTTATGCGAGGATATAGATGGAAATGAAGATATGTCAGCTCGCCAACGGTGGAACCCACGATCATAGAAAGGCGACTAAGTATATAACCAGAAGGCGATATCACACAGGAAGAATAAAAGGGAAAAAGGGCTGAGTGCACCGTGGAATTGTAGAGAACGAAAATTTCGAGTGCAAGATGTATATTACGGAACAAGAACTAGCAGAGTTTGAAAACGTCAACCCGAAACAGTATCCAAGAATTGGAAATTTCATGAACCCGACAACAGGAGGATCCAAAACAGGCTGATAAGGTCTCTCCAGAAGACGTGAGGCCTCGACATTCAAATTGTATCGCTCAAAACATTTGAATGCATAATCTGTAACATGGAAGAGAGGACGATGTCAGAATCTTGTAGTCAATTTGTATATTGTGGAGGGTGTGATGCCAACTGTTTCGTACCAGTGTGTCCAGTTGTCACTAGTAAGAGCTAATTGAGTATTGAAAATAATGTTTTTATATACTGTTAGATAGTTGATAGGGATTACCATCCGTAAACAATGGCAATCTTGACCCCGCCATCCCTGGAGTCTGTCTGTCAATTTGTATATCGCAGAACTGTGAGCGTTGTTTGGAGGACACAAAACAATAGAAGTGAAATGTTGAGACAGCTAGCCCGTAGGTCCGCTTTCCAATTTGTATATTGCAAAATTATGGGTGCTATTTGTAGGGCACAAAACAATGGAGGCCTAATTTTGAGCTTGCCCACCCGAGAACCTGCGATCCAAAAAGTGGCTAGGTATGGAATGCAGAATCTGTACATGCTCTATAAAATCTCATGTCCATACTTTATAGTCTGATAATACACAAGAAGAAAAAAAGGGAAAAAGGACGGAGGAGTTCGCGGTGGAATTGTAGATCACATAAATTTTGAGTGGAAGATGTATATCATGGAACAAGAAGCAGCAGAGTTCGAAAGCGCCAACCCAACAACCGCGGGAATAAAATTGACTAAGTATGAAAAGGAACAACAGTTAGTCAGATTCGTCATGTGAGGATATAGATGGAGATGAAGATATGTCAACATGCCAACGTTGGAACCCATGATCATAGAAAGGCGACTAAGTATATGACTAGAAAGAGATAATACTCGGGAAGAAGACAAGGGAAAAAGGATGAAGTATCTCACAGAAGAACATCTACTGTTCGCTTATTAATGCAAATCCTTTCGAGCCCCCGGTGAGTTCTCACTAGTAAAGGCATAAATTACAGATCATGGAAGTTCTTTGGGTGCAAGATGTATATGACGGAACATGGGACATAGGTGTTGGATACTGCAAACCCGGGACCCGGTGATCACGTAATTGGCTAAGTATTGAAAGGGACCGCGGTTGATCGGGCTGATGGTGTGAATATATAGATAAAGAATTGCCAATTTGCGAATCCATGAGGCCGTGATCATATAGTTGCGACTAAATATAGAACCACAAAGGGATAATAGAAGGGGGGGAAAGAGGATAATTAAGAGTTTTTATACATTCTTGCAGACAAATTGTATATTGCGGAACTCTGGGTGTTGTTTGCAACTCACGGAAAATTTGAAACACAATTTTGAGGCCGTCAATCCGGGAACCCACAATCGAAAAAGTGTGCAAGTACAGAACACAGAAACGCTGGTCGGGACTTGATTTCGCTAAGCAAGATCTTCTTTGCATGTTTCTCGACAAGTTCTCTAGGGATGGTTGGTTGTCCCAACTTTTGATTATTAATGACAATCTTTTTACGCTTGTTGCATGATGCCATTCTATTATTAAATATTTGGTGTTGCATATCTGGAAAGAAGTACGAGGATGGGCAGAACAGGAAACAGTGACTAGGACTTGAAGTTTTCGTGAACCTGCGAACGCGAGGATCCAAAATAGGGTCACAAGGTTTCCCCAGAGGACGCAAGGCCCCGACGACCAAATTGTATAGTTCAGAACATTTGAATGCATAATGTGTAACACGGAAGAGGGGAATATGTCGGATTCTGGTAGTCAATTTGTATATGGAGGAGCAACGGGCACCAATTCTTTCGTACTAGTGTGTCCAGTTGTCACTAGTAAGAGCATAGTTAATGTATATCAGGAAGGATGCGAAGTTGGTGGGGATGGAAGGCAACAATAGATACTTTGAACGAAGTTAATGTATACGAGGAACCCATGGTGGAATTGTAGATCACAGATGTTTTGAGTGCAAGATGTATATAATAGAACAATAAAAAACCGAGTTCGTAAGCACCAACCCGACAACCACGGCCATAAAATTGGCTAAGTATGGAAAGGAACATCAGTCGGTCGGATTCGTCATGTGAGGATATAGATGGAGATGAAGACATGTCATCCCGCCAGCCCTGGAACCATATATCATAGAAAGTCGAATAAGTATATATCCAGAAAGCGATAACAGGTGGGAAGAAGAAAAGGCGAGTTCATATGCGCCAACCTGGAAACCACAGCCATAAAATTGACTAAGTATGGAAAGGAATAGCGGTTGGTCAGATTCGTCAAGTGAAGATACAGATGGAGATGAAGATATGCCAGCCTGCCAACCCTACAATCACTGATCATAGAAAGACGATTAAGTATAAAACCAGAAAGCGATAATGGACGGGAAAAAGAAAAGAGGAAAAGGGATAAGTATCTGATAGTCGAAATTTTTTTTTTTTTTTTTTTTTTTTCCGTTTATTAATGGCAATGTTTTTGAACCTTTGCTGGGTTCTCACTAGTAAAAGCATAAACTGTAGATCACTGAAGTTCTTTGGCTCCAAGATGTATATGACAGAATAGGGGACATAGGTGCTGGATATCACGAACCTGGGGCATGGTGGCCAGATAATTGGCTAAGTATTGGCCACGAGAAAGGTTTGATATCTATTTCAATAGTATTTATACTAATATGTATTAATGAAGAAAGTTTTGATATTTATTTGAATAGTATTCATACTAATATATATTAATGGATTGTTTCTGTTTCAAATGAAAATGATATCCCAATTTGCAATATGCTCTTCGGTTCGCAAATTTCGTTGAAACCACGAAAGTTTTGACTGCAAGATGTATATAACGCAACAAGAAACATGAATTTGCATTGTGGTTTCAACGAGATAAACTCCTTATCATCTATTCATCTTGTATTCCTTGCAATGACATGAGAAAACGTCGACTTTCCATAAACATTAATATCTAAATTAAATTAAATTTAATCAAAAAATGGTGTAATTTAAGTAATTAAGGCAGCTTCAGCCGTTCCTTTATTAATGCCAAGCTTTTTGAACCCCTGGTGAGTTATCAGTAGTTAAAGCATAAATTGCAGATCACAGAAGCTCTTTGGCTGCAAGATGTATATGACAGAACATGGAACATAGTTGTTTAATACTGCAAACCCAGGACCCGGTGGCCAGATAATTGCCTTAGTTTTGCCCAAGAGGAAGTTTTTATATTTATTCCAATAGTACTCATATTAGTATATATTCACGGATATTATCAAATAGAAGAAGCTGCAATATATGAAAGATATTGAACAAGAACATGGCGTCAACACTTGAGCTGCCTTGTTGTAAGTCATTAATTCATTCTATTTATAGGCCCCGAAGAATGAAAGCAGGACGGGTCCTCCAATTTCTTTGTTTAAGTATAGGGCTGGCACCACATAAGTATGGCCTATGACAAATTATTCTTCAATGTAAAATGTAAGCAACGAACAGAGTAGCCTTTATTTAAATTGAAGTAGTGCGCAACAGAAAGAAAAGATTGTCGTCCATGTTTAATGACACACAGGGAAAAAAGGTAGAAAATAAAATGAAAAGCAATACCAGAGATTAGAAAACACTATTAAAAAAAAACCGCAATTATTCTATATTCAAATAAGATGGGTTACAAAATACAACTGAGATTATTTGCCACAATGATTGTGATTTGGCCTGTTGCCGACCAATAAAAAATATGTACATTGATGAAGCTTGTTGATAGTTTTCTCGAGGATCAAATCCTTTATTTGTAAAAAATGAGTTGAATATCAATTTCGGGTCTTGGACTTAATTGGTGCTGCCAACTAGATCTATCCCAGTTTTTTGAATAGCTTGTCTCTTCCAGATATGGCCTACTTCCATTGGCTAGTTATTCAACATTCCATTCTTTGTCAAGTATTAATTTCCCTCTGTCATCGAAAACTTGGGGTTTAAGGTGCTTTCCTTGTAATGTTCCTAACCATTGACATCTGAGACAACTTAGAAATGTGATCTAGGCCCAATTCAAAGTCGAGGGAGTCGTTTTATGTGACATTAGCTATGGTACGGGAAAAAAATTCAAGTATGTTGTGACTGCTATTCTCCCTGTATTTGATCATCTGTTTGGTTGAAAAGCCTACCTGAAGATTTGTATGTTGAAATTCTTTGTTTTACTACAGTAAATTGGAAGGAACGTCCAACCCAACTACAAAATGTTATTCTGTCAAAGTACATGACTTCTTTGGGTAGCACAGGTCTGGCAAGTGTATCAAATGCTACAGAACGCACCAGCATAGGTCTGTAAAGTGTATCAAATGTTGCAGATCGCATCAGAATATAGATTTCATCATAGTGGTGACAGATATGGTGTCCCACAGAAAGGTCTGGAATGTTCGAAGGTGACACCAAATATGTGGAGTCTGTAACTACATCCATAGGAAACCAAACAAACTTTGACAAAGAACATGGCGTTCTGTCAAGTCGGTTACCACACCCAGAAGTAGCTCAACAAAATTTGAAATAGAAACTTTCATAGTGATAATATGTCGTTTTATCCACCCATACAATTTATGTTACCTGCCTTTGGTTACATTCACAAATGGAGTAATATTTCACGTCATTCACGAACATCACAGACCATTTTGCAAGACATGGTAAGTGCGACGCCCCCGAGGAAAACAAATTCTTGTGCGATCTGCAGAACTCGATACACTTGACAAATCTATGTTGTTGGAAGAAACTATATACTTCAACGAATAAGTATTTTGCACGTGACCTGAAAATCCATTACAACTCCCAGCAAGAAAGCAAAGAAGATCAACAAACAAATCTCCAGGTAGAATTTTCAACCAACCAAAGCATTGAATACAGGGAGAACACCAACCAGAATATACTTGTTCTTTTTTTTTCCTCCTCTCTAAGTTTCTGTTGGATAACAGAGTTTTTTTTTCACTCAAATCTCACGTCACATAAAACCAGTATCTCTTCTTTCATTTGGGTCTCAATCACATCTCTAAGTTGTCTTACATGTCCATGACCAGGAGCATTAGAATGAAGGCACCCTAAAGTGCAACTCTTTGATGGTAGAGAGAAATGGCAATACGCATTTAAAAGCAAGTTTGGATGATCTTTCGTAGATTTTGTGTTAATTCATTTTAATGACAGATGTTCTCGATATTTTCGCTTATTAATGCCAATCTTTTCGAATATGTACGTTGAATAGTGACTAATAGAACGTATTAACATTCCCATATCTGAGTAGATTCTCAAATATGACATCTAATATATGCACAATATTAAAGAGGGACATGACATCAAGGCCTCTGTGGGTGACACGTTTGTGGACTATGTTGAAGCCTTTAAGAAAACTAAAAGANTTTTTTTTTTTTTTTGCAAATTCAAAATGCAGGCAAAAGAAATTACCAGATCCCATAATATTCGCCTGTCTATTCATTTTAATGGGAGATTTCCTTGAGCTTTCCGCTTATTAAAGCCAATCTTTTCGAACCTTTCTGGTCGGTTGTGACTTTTGAAAGAATAATTAATGTCTATTGGGAAGGGCGGAAGGTAGCAGGGATGGAGGGGAGCGACATATGCTTTTAAATTTTCTGAACCCAGAAAGGCGTCAACCCACCAAACTTTGAAAACTTGACTAAGTATGGAAAGGTAGGTAGGATAGACAAACTCATCGCAGGCAGAGGCACAATTGCAAGTTCGAGGAGTGCGGGGTCGAATTGTAGAGCACGCAAGTTTTAGGTGCAAGATGTATACACCAAACACGAGCTGCCATAGTTTGATAGCACCTATCCGTGAAACCACGTCCATAAAACTGGCTAAGTATGCAACCGAACGACGGTCGGTCGGAATGACCACAGAAACGTGAGAAAGTATAGAACCAAAAACACAGTTTACAAGAGGGAAAAAAAAGGGAGAGAACAACTATATTGCTCACACAACAAAACATACTCTCATAACTATGAAACCATAGTAAGCAATAAACCATGGAAAAAAACCAAACTTTGAAAACTCGACTAAGTATGGAAAGGTAGGTAGGATAAACAAACTCATCGCAGGTAGAGGCACGACTGCCAGTTCGAGGACTACGGGGTCGAATTGTAGAGCACGAAATTTCTGGGTGTAATATGTATACACTGAACACAAGATGCCATAGTTCGATAACACCTATCTGTGAAGCTGCGTCCATAAAACTGGATAAGTATGCAGCCGAACGACAATCAGTCGGAATGACCATAGAAACGTGAGAAACTATAGAACCAAAAACACAGTTTACAAGAGGAAAAAAAAAGGGAGAGAACAACTATATCGCTCACACAACAAAACTTACTCTCATAACTATGAAACCATAGTGAGACATAAACCATGGAAAAAACATCGCCAGCTATGAAATATAGTTTGAGGCCGACAAACTTTGGTTCAACGCGTAAGAGATGCAATTTACATCGACTGCAATTTTTTTGTATGTTATTTTATCTTAATAGTATTTTATGGAGAGTCAACTGCAAAACAATGTAACAAGATATCCAATTGTGGATACAACACCCCAACATTGCAAACCCTAGGAAAACAAGAACAAACATCAAATAAAAACCCAGTTGAGAAGCACCAAAAGGTCCAACTTCATCCGCAGGACCCCAACCCTGCAAAGTCAAATCAAACAACAATAAACATCATACAATGAGCAAAGAAGCAAGCAACAACCAACCCACCAGAAATGATGCAGTTCCAATCGCGGTTGCAGAACCCCAAACGTGCAAACTGCAACAAGACGAACAAGCAAACACGAACAACAACAATAGGCAAATAAGAAATCAATGGAGATGCAAAAAGCAAGCATGAACCAACGAACCAACAATGCCGCTGAAGCATATAAATAAAAAAACGGGAAGAAAATGTATTGTAACAAGCCTGCTAAGTAAACATTCAACGCTGCCAAGCCTATTAGGTAAACATTTAAGTCTGTCAGAAATGATTTGTAAACATTTAAGCTTGTCAGAAATGCTCTATAAACATTTAAGAAAAAAATGCAATGTGGCAGGTCTTTGATGTACCCAAAAAAAATTATTATAATTTATGTAAAAATATTTCGAACACTAGAGAATGTATTCGAAGGCCAAACTTTGGATATGCTAGCATATCAAACATTGCCATAAATTTAGGTAGCAGAAAATGCTAAGACAAACATTCGAACTAATGCTAACATTAATCCACGTTCAAGCAATACATACGAAAAATATATGATTCAAAAATACCGTACACGATAAAAAAGTATGGATATGTGAACATATCAAACAATGGGAATAGAAACGCCAGCAATAACACCTCCAACCTGTTATCCAATCAAATCACTACATATATGGTACTTTTTAGTATATAAAAATCAATGTTTTTAGTTCCCTAGCTCCAACGATAGAGATTATGCAAATATTTGTGGTCAAAGGACAAACTAATATGAAGTCAACGAATTATCGATCGCTATAGTCCCTCTATGCATACGACAGGGACTAATAAGAAGAAATTTATTTTAATTTCAGATTGAGAAGTTTACATTTTATTTTTTGTGATGAATTAATTTATATAAATTTTTTTATCTTGAAAGGTTTGTGTTTTCTTATATAGATATAAAATTAAAATAGATGTAATTTTAATTCTTATTTATATTTAATATTTATAAATTTTAATATTGAAATAAAATAACATAAAATAAAATTTTTAAATATAAATTTGTATTTCTTTATTTAAATTATTAAATAAAAAATCATCATTATTATTATTAAGGTATTAACATTAAGTTATTTTTTCATAACGAAATTTAAAAATTAACTTAACTTTTCATAACAAAATTTAAAAATTAATATCTATAATAAAAGACAACCAAATATCCAACCATTTTTCTTCATTTTATTAAGAAAATAAAAGCTTTTTCAAAAAAATCATTGTTGTCCCTTGGTTATGTAAGGAATCAAAGATTAAGGACGAAAGGCGAAGTATGAACTGCGCAAAAGGCACATAAACAGAGGAAGGGTCGAAGTGGTTAAAGAAGTAGAAAAGAAGGAGCGAAGTAAAGGAAAAACTATATGTTGGAAGAGAAGATTGAGGATGACAAAGCATCGAAGAAGATGGATCGTGGACAACTCAACAAGCGGAAAAAGACACCAACAGATACTTTGGAGCACCTTGCAGAAAAGAAGGAAGGATAGGCTGGCGAAGCCCTTAAAACGTAGGTCAAGTGGACTTAGGGTTTTGGGACCTAGGGTTTTGGATCTAGGGTTTTGACACCTAGACTTCAGTCTAAGGTTGTCTGAGATTCATGTAATGTATAAATAAAGGACTAGAAGAGTCGGGAGGGTTGGTTCAATATTGGTCATTGTTCGTTGTTGTTTCTATTATTGTTGTTGAGAACAATATTGAGTCTGTATTCTGGATCTTCAGCTGGGTGCGGAGATCAACCCTACAGCTGGGTGCGCAGGGAGGGAAAAGAAAGAGAGAAAGAGAGAGAGATCTGCAACTAAGTGCGCAGATAGAACTGTATGTTTTCATCTAATATATCAAGAAACACAGTTCTGTGGACGTAGCCCTAGGGAGAGGGTGAACCACGTATATCTTATTGTCTTTGTGGTTGATGTTGTGTTATTTTTCATCTAATCTACTGTTACTACATTGTTGTGTTAGATTTGAGATATAACTTGCGAAGTAAGATTAAGCGTGGTAAAGAATATCTAGATTGCTTTGCGTTGTATTTGGAATCACTTTGCATTTCCTCTGGTTGTAGACACCTGTTTCCTACAACCCCCTATTGCTACTTTGGGTGAGACTGCATTTGCTTTGCAGGTGTTCTTGAAAGGGCCAATAGTTAGGGCTTGTTGGTGCTGTTAAAGTTGAACTCTGGGTCTTCCCCTGTGCCAAAAATGGTTCCATTGCCGGGACCAGGGTCTTCTTGAGGGAATGTCAAGGTGGTTTCCATCAAAGACAAAAATTCAGAAGTGGATAGAAGAACAAGAAAAGGACTTCGCCGAAGCTCATAACAAGAACCCTAACGTAGGTATAGAAGATTGGTTAGGAAGGTACATCTTTGCAAGTATACACAAGATTTTCTTTGGAGGAGTTCATAAGGAGTTATACGAGTGGTTAGCCAGATTAGCAGACACCCAGTTTGAGATTAGATATAGACCACTTGTGGTTTGGACAACATCGTCGATCAGGAAAGTCAAGAGAGTCGATAACATTGTGTCTAGGGCAGTGGATCTCTAGTTTGATAACACTATTGGAGGGTACGTTACTGAGTTTTCTATTGACAGAGTAGAATTGTATAGTCAAGCAGAGAGGTATTTCTTTAAGGGACCTAGAGGAAAGATACACTTCTTGAAGCTAAATATTAAGATTCTATTGCATGAGAAGAATATACTGAAGATACAGTGAAGATAATTTTCAAGAATTCAGACAACGACAATGACGCAGAGACTGGACTCACGTGCAGTGGGAGATCATTTAGAGAGGTTCCTCTTGCGAACCTATTTAAGGAGAATTACAGAGACGAGGGATTCTACAGTGGAGAAGAAAAAAAACTAATAGATTAAGAGTATTCAGAGTCCACGAGGGCAAAGGAAGTAGAGATTGAAGAACCTCACTGAGGAGAACCAAAAACTTCAGGCATTGCGCCTACTGTCGAAGTAAGTACTATTACTCCTCCTGTTGTTTTAGCAGCATTGAGTAACCAGAGTAACCAAAGTAGTTAGAGAAATCAGAGTACTGTTACAAGAATTTTAGCACATACTCAGTCGAGAAACCCAGGAAGATCTATGGAAAATGAAATGAGGTTACCCATCTTCAGAGGAGATGGATCTGAAGATCTTGACCAACACTTGTTCTTATGTGAAGCTGTATGGAGCATTAAGCAAGTCACCGATGAAACTGTTAAGAGAGCTCATTTTAGTACTACCTTGAGGGATCACGCACTGAGATGGTATATGAAGTTTGCCTCAGGACCGGGACAACCTAAACCGTTGAATGACATTAAGATTGCATTGAGTGCATAATTCAAGAAGCCCAAGTCGGAGTCAAAGTGTATTATAGAATTGAAGGAGATCAAGAAGAAGGTAACTAAACATATTTGGGAGTTTGATCAGAGGTTTAAGACCCTAACATGCCATCTGACTTTTCAGATCCCAGATGAATAGAATAAAGAATGGTTCATTGTTTCCCCCCTGCCACATATTAGAGTTCCTTTGATGCAACAGAAAATCGCTTTGCAAGTTGAATCTCTGCAGATCGCCATGAAATTAGAAGCAACCCCTGTAGGAGAATCCATCCTAGGTATGAATCAAATCTTGAATCAGTTAACCAACTTATCTTTACAGGTGGAATATATGAAGAAAGATAAAGGAAAGGAGAAAATAGAAGATATCTAGTGTATCAGATGTAAATTAGAGGGCCATGACAAAGAGCATTGTCCCCTATTTCATGAATACTTGGCCTTTGAAGTGCCTAGCCCTTTGAAGCAAGATATTGTACCCTAGTGCAAGGTATGTAGAGCTAGACATCGCCCTGGTGAATGTTATTATATGCAGAAATATGTCCAGACACCTACCAATATTTATTGAACATTCTGTAAATCCGTGGGGCATGAGGAGAAGGATTGTAGGGCTTACGATCTCATGCATGAAAGATCTAGGGATACATATAAAATTCAAGGAGAAACATAACAAGAAGGAAACAATGTGTAGTTCAACTCCCCAGGAAGAGGAAACTTCAATCCTCGTGGTGGATTCAGTGGAAGAGGACGAGGTGGAGGCATGGGTCGAGGTCGAGGTCAGATCATTTGCTATAACTGCACACATCCAGGACACTTGGCAAGGGATTTTCAAAACCATTGTACCACTTGCAACTACTGTAACTCATTTGACTATGTCATCGAAGAATGTCCAATGTTGTTGGCCAAACTTCAGGAGCGACAAGGAGGAAACCAAAAAGTCCAAGTCATATCAGTAGAACCTCGTGGTGAGGACCCTAGAGTCGTTGTTATTACTAGAGGAGGCACTGTTGCAGGAGAAGATAGGGTGACTCCAGGAAAGATTGCATAAGGATAAGGGATCAGAAGAGTTGCAGAGAAGGCACAATTGTTTGATCCAAGGAGAGAGAGACATAATTTTGAAGAAGCAAGGAAATAATTTGTAGAAGGACAAGGTTCTTCATATAAGGCACAACTAGAAGTAAGGGAATGTGAAATGCCACCAACATTTGATCAGTCTGCTATAGCTAGACAAGGAAAATAGGTAAGAAAGCTCATGGACTTCTTATATACTCTTATCAATTTCATTAAAGATGAAAAAGATGTACAAGAGCTACAACACCTGGTGAGACAGTATGAAATTGGGAGAATAGACCCTCTGCTGAGTAGAGCTGTGAATCAAGTATCAAGGACAAACAAGGAATTGCACCTTAGTGCTCAGATTGGAGACTACGACGTGGACTATGTGGTCCTCGATTTGGGATCAAAAGTAAATGTTATGACGAAGTAGACTTGGGCACTGATAAGAAAACCGATATTGATTTACTCTCCTATCAGGCTCAGGATGGCTAATCAACAGGCAGTGAGCCCCTTTAGAAGACTAGAGCATGTCCCTGTAGACGTCGATGGGGTAAGGAAATTTGCAGACTTCGAAGTGATTGAGATTGTTGATTATAGTTGTCCTTATCCTGCGCTGTTAGGAATTGATTGGGCTTTCAACAATTCGACTGTTGTTGACCTAAATAAGAGAAGAATGAAATTTGAGGGTAATGGACTTAAGATCATTGCACCTCTCAACCCTGATGAAGGTCGCAGATACACAAAACTTATAAGAGAAGAAGACCATACATATGAGCTAGAAAACATATACAAACTGACAACAAGACATCAAGATTACATTAATCCTACAGTAGATGGAAATCTAAGTTGGCGAAGTGAAAGTGCATGTTCATCAGATTCAGAGGAAGCATTGGAAAACTGGTAGAACAAAATGTACGAAGCCTCTACATGACGATGTGCCAAATTGACCAGAGCAGTTCGTTGGATTGGCACAGAAGTAAGTAATCTCCCAACATTTGATGGATTGAATCATTTAGAGACATTTCTAGTTGAATTTGAAAAAATTGTACCAGTACAATAGAGGATGTTGGCACTGGATGAAGCCTTGAAAGCCACACCATCTAGATGGTGGGGAGCACACAATAAGAACATGGCAGAGTGGGCACAATGTCACACCTTATTGATAGTGCACTTTTCAGACCGATCTGAAGGATGTGAAGTTCGTTACACAGGTCAAAGTTGTCCTAAGGACCATATGCGAAGTTGTGAGGAGGCCTGGAGCAATATTCCTAAAGAACAGTGGGTGCACAAGTTCATTAACACCTTGGATATTGCACCTATCAATTGTTATCTTCAAGAAGAACTACGCCTCATCACTACAGAATGGTATGGTATGACTCAGAACTTATAGCTACGTTTTTATTTGAGAGTCAGTACCCCACAATAGACCAGGTTTACAAATTAAAAGACATAAGGTCTTTGAGGAGGCACCTAACCCCCCTTTTGACCAAGAAGGAGATGAATGGACTGCACCTCTTCAACAATTACATGAGTGCTACAATATTAATGCTGATGAGGATGATGAATTGAGGGATGTAAACATTTTAGAAACTAAAGGACAAAGAGACATAGAAGGGATAGGAATTGAATTACCTTTTATTGGACAACCCATTAAAATTAAGAAAGTTAATATTTGAATAGAGCAAGCACCTAAGATGGAAAATGTTGGAGACTATTGGGATGATGCTACTATTAGCAAGATCACAGAGCTATTACATGAATATCAGGACTTGTTTCCAACCAAGTTCACAGACATGAAGGGAATTAAAGGGCCCATGGGAGAAATGAATATCCCCTTGAGACCATATGCAAGACCTATCAAGCAGAGACCTTACAGACCGAATCCCAAATATAAGCAGAAAGTTAAGATTGAATTGGATAGAATGCTGGAAGCGAGAATCATAGAACCTGTTGAAGAATCTAAATGGATTATCCCTATGGTGGTCCAAGATAAGAAGTCAGGTGAAATCAGAATTTGTGTAGATCTAAGGAAGCTGAACGTTGCATGTCTACATGACCCATTCTCTACACCTTTTACTGATGAAGTTCTAGATAATGTAGGAGGACAAGAGGTCTACTCATTCACAGATGGATTTTCAGGCTATCACTAGATCAAAATTGTTAAGGAGGACATAAATAAGACTACATTTGCAACATAATGGGGTTCTTTTCAGTACACTGTGATGCCTTTTAGCTTGAAGAATGCACCAACCATCTTTTCCAGGGTGGTGGTCGAAGAATTTAAGGACTTTTTACACAAGTTCTTGGAAGCATACTTTGATGATTGGACTGTCTTTAGCCTACTGAATGATCATATTGAATGCTTGAGATTAATGTTAGATAAGTGCAGGCAATGACAGATTGCCCCAAATCTGAAAAAGTATATTTTCTTTTCACCCTTTGGAGTGCTGCTAGGACACATTGTGTGTAAACAGGAGTTTTTGGTAGATCCTTCCAATATTTCCATCATTGTTGACCTACATCCCCCTACTTCGGTTAGACAGTTGCACACTGCATTAGGGAACACTGGATACTATAGAAAGTTTATTAAGGGGTATGCATAGATGACAACACCTATGGAGAAGCTATTAAATAAATATAGCAAGTTCCAATGGATAGAAGAATGCCAATAGAGCTTCGACACACTAAAGCAGAAAATGGTTACTGCGCCTATCTTGGTCTTTCCAAACTAGAGTAAGGAGTTCAATGTTCATGTCAATGCTTCATCAATTTCATTAGGAGCAGTCTTGGCATAGCCGAGGGGAGGAGACATTGACCACCCAATAGCCTTTGCTATTAAGAAGCTCTCTATATCTGAAAGGAAGTATACTACCACTAAAACATAAGGCTTGGCTATGGTATACGTGCTGCAAAAGTTTAGACACTATTTGCTGGGAGGACATTTTAAGAAGTTCATTGATCATTCTGCATTGAAGTACTTAGTCAACAAGGCAGTGTTGGGGGGAACATTATGCAGATGGCTACTACTATTCCAGGAGTATGACTTTGAAATTGTGGTCAAGCCATGAAGAATGAATAAAGGACCTGATCACTTATCCAGGTTGGAACATGGAGAGGAACCTACTAGCCTAGAGGATACACTACCAGATGCACATTTGTTGGTCATCATAAAAGTTGATGATCACTCTGCCGAGATAGTTCAGTTCCTGTCCATAGGAATGGCACCTCACGAGTACACAATCATTCAAAAGAAACCGTTGGTCGTCTGCGCTGCTGAATTTCAACTTATAGTTGGACATTTATATAAGATGGGACTAGATGAGATCTTGAAGAGATGCGTTATGGAGGTAGAAAGACCATTGATTCTGGCAGAAGCACATGAAGGAATTGTAGGAGGACACTATGCAGGGAAAGCAACAACGCAGAAGATTCTCAGAGTTGGCCTCTGGTGGCCTACTTTACATAAGGATGCTAAGGAATACTACAAAGCCTGCGATTTGTGTCAAAGAGTAGGAAAGCCTTCCAGAAGGGATGATATGCCTTTTCCACTGTAATGAACATTACAAGTATTCGAGAAATGGGCCATTGACTTTGTGGGACCTATTAACCCACCAGGAAATCACACATGAGATAGATACATTATCACCGCGACAGAGTGTTTGACTAGATGGGCATAAGCAAGAGCAATTAAGGACTGTAGTGCAGCCACAACTACGCAGTTCATATTTGAGGATATTATAACAAGATTTGGATGCCCGAAGATCCTTATGAGTGATCAAGGTATGCACTTCATCAACAAAACTATTGAATCCTTGACTCATGAATTCGAAGTTCACCATCAAAAGATCACTCCATACCACCCACAGGAGAATGGTACAGTCGAATCTTTCAATAAGATCTTGGAAACAATGCTGACTAAGATTTGTAGTGTTAACATAGATGATTGGGATTTAAGAATTCCTGCAGTACTATGGGCCTACAAAACTACTTTCAAGAAGTTAACTACACAAACTCTCTTTAAGTTGGTATATGTCTTGGAAGCAGTGGTACCCATGGAATACTTGGTTCCTAGTTTAAGAATTGCATCATTTACAGGTATGGACGACACAGGCATTGTTCAATACAGACTTGCACAGTTGCTGGAACTGAAGGAAGACAAGTTTATTGTAGGATTTCATTAGCAGGTACAGAAAGAGAGAAACCTGCGGCTGGGTGCACAGGGAGGGAAAAGAAAGAGAGAAAGAGAGAGAGATCTATAGCTAAGTGCACAGATAGAACTGTATGTTTTCATCTAATATATCAAGAAACACAGTTCTGTGGATGTATCCCTAGGGAGAGGGTGAACCATGTATATCTTATTGTCTTTGTGGTTGATGCTGTGTTATTTTTCATCTGATCTACTATTACTACATTGATGTGTTATATCTGAGATATAACTTGCGAAGTAAGCTTAAGCGTGGTAATGAATATCTAGATTGCTTTGCGTTGTATTTGGAATCACTTTTCATCTCCTCTAGTTGTAGACACATGTGTCCTACAACCCCCTATTGCTACTTTGGGTGAGACTGCATCTGCTTTGCAGGTGTTACCAAAAGGGCTAGTAGTTAGGGCTTGTTGTTGCGCTATTAGAGTTGAAACCTGGGTCCGCCTCTGTGCCAACAATCATATACTATATTATGAAATTACAAAGCCATAACTTTTTTTTTAACAAATTCATATATCATTTCATGAAAATACAAATCAAAAACCTGATAAATGAAATCCAAAAATTACATAGATAAAATTTCAACAATAAAATAAACTAACTAATAACATATAACACTATATATTTAAAATGCAAAAGCCATAAAAACTTTTGAAACTTGCTCATTATCTTTAAAAAAACACTACGTTGATAGCCACCAACAATTCCATGGTATATATACTTCAACTCCTTTTGGTAAAAGTATTGTATTGTAAAGACAATGCATCCCTATATGTAGTGGTTGAGTGTTGTTGGCTTAGTGTTGAATTGCTTGAGGCGATCTCGATTTGCCAAAAATAAGGAAAGTGTGTTTAAAAATAGAAAAAAAAGAAAAAGAGAAATGCAACCACTATTATTTTTCTATTAGCATAATAATTTGAGTTTGCAATATATCTAAAAATAAATGGTTATTAAGAAGGATTTAATTATTTATAAATCTATAAAAGAACTCTTATAGCTTCCAATAGTTATTGCAAAGATATAACTAATTGAAAAGTTATATTAAATAATGAAAAAACTTTGAAAACTCTGGAAAATAATAAATGATGAACACTATTGCATTGCTATTTTTATAAAAAGAAAGGGAACAAGATTGAACAGGTAGTGAATCTTTTCTAATATATGTAGGAAAAAATTATAGAATCCGTGTGGGGTCCCAAAGGAAAGAGAAGATCTGGATTTTATGAGCAGAACATAATGACTACAGATTATTAACATGTTCTTACACAAAATAACAGAGATATAGTAAAACTGGTTTTCTATTCAATAAGGAAATAAGTTGAAACTGTAAAATGCAACGGAAAACAAGCTTGCTAGAATGGTGGCGGCGTATCTCTGAGAAGAGATGTGACGATTGTGATCATTCACAAGAAGATGATTACAATGAGGCTTTGAAGGCATTTTTACAATGAACAGGAGTTCCAAAAACCCTAGACATCCAAAAACCTAATCCTAGGAGATGAAGCGCCAAAATTCACGTGGGCCCCGTTTGGGTAAGTTAGTACATCAACTTCCCGAGGTCGTAACTTTTGCATACGATATCTGTTTTAGGCGTATGATAGCTTGTTGGAAAGATGTCATCGAGGAGATTCACTTTAGGAGAAACATAAAGGAAACATCCTTATTTCTCCCCATTTTCCCAAAAAACATCATTTAGGGCCTCAAAACGACTCCGGAAGTGAAAAACTGCTAAAAATAGTAAATTACCAAAATTGTAAGAAAACTGTTTTGAGCCAGTTGGAAAAGGTGGGTGGCCACCGATATCCACCGTAGGTAAGGACAAGGAGGTTATTAAACAATTTATTAGAATTTTAAGTAAATAAATAAATATATTATATTACTATATTTATATACAATATGATTTTCAAAAAACTAATATAACCACAAACAAATTTCATAAAAATTTCTTACGCATGTATTTAAAACCTTTATAAATTAAATTTAATAATTTTTTTTTAATTTATTATAAAAATGTATATAAATCAATTATATATTAATAATAAAAATGAAAATGGAAAATCAATTACATATTAATAAATTATTATGAGCGCTTGAGGAACATAATTGATTTCATATTGGGAGGGCTTCCTGAACGCAACGAGAGATTGGGTGGTTCGACATGCATCAGAGAAATACCTGATGGTTTATTCTAATTGGTTCGATGGTGGGGATGGGACAAGATTATAAAACACACTCCTGAAAGAGGAGTGTTTTTGGTGAATATATTGTTGAAGGAGGATGTTTCCAATAAACCTCGGCGGTTGCTCATGCCTTTGGTTTTCCTATCTAAATAGAATGGGGTTTTTGGGCAAGTCAATTCTAAGTCCAGGATGGCGGGGCACTTCGGCCACATAGAATGATGGAGGTCGTTATGAAGGTCGTGAGGAAACAACTCCTTTACTCGTTGTTGTTGACCGCACTAGCTTATGGTTCCAGGCAGTGATTGATGGCGCTTGATTCAGGCATTTATTATCGATAGGGAGTGGTAAAATAAACAAGCAGTGGCATCATCAAATCAATTATATATTATTAATAAAAGTAAATAATAATAATGAAAATATATATTTAAGAGTTTCATTTTGTGGTCGTTTTTCAGCGGTGAGCACCATGGAACAACCAGTCTTCACTCTTTTGTTTCCTTCAGAAAGTCGCCCAAAAACATGGCATAGACTTCGGTGGTCTCCTATATGGGATGTCAAAGCACCCAGATAAAACTGTAACTACTCTCCTTCAGACCCCTTGCTATTTATTCTTCCTGGATTGCCGAAACAAGGATTAAACTGCCAAACGAAACATATATGACCGACTTAGGAAGCTGGTTGTTCAACCATTTTGTGTAGTTCATCTCTACTCATGAGCTAGTCCTGACAACAAAATCGTGAGACTCTAACCAATCGAGGTAGATTGAAGGGAGCAGTGGTCCAAGAAAATATACCTACAATTTCTCCGACAAAGCCTCCACTAAATGGCGTTCTAACACTTCCAAGGAATTGGCTACTACCCAATCTGCTTCTCTGGCTCTTTCTAAATAGAGAACAACATCTCCCACATTTATAGGGTATGCACTTGGTTTTAAAAATGAAGGAAGATTTGCAGACTCTATGGAGATTACATTACCGATCCTGCGTGACGTTGGTTGCAAAGCAACGGGGAGAAAAATTCATTACAACATTCATAAGAAAATAGAAATGATCAGTAGATAAGGGTTTGAAGGGAGAGTTTTGATTTTGAATTTTTACAGGAAAGAAATCACCACCTGTTTCTAAATGGTAAGAGATGGAAAACACAAAGACACTCTATGCCCATAAAGAAACCAATAGCAGGCTGATCTTCCTGGCTAGAGGCACTGCCTAGCTGAGGTAAGTGTCGAACACGATGCAAGAGATGGGTGCTACATTGGGTCATTGATGGAGATTGTTGATGAGCTCCTCCACAAGCCTTCCATCTTACCCAATGAACGATAAAATTGTCTGTTCGTATTCCATATTTCAAACTCACCAGGCACACAATCAGGTATAACCACCATCCCTCGGGTACAGTCACCAAACGAATGTTGAGGTGCAATGAAAATCATAGAGGCAGTGGGGAGATTTTGATCACATCGTACCGAATGACTTATCCTTCCCTAACTTTAGTTAATCAATGGATATACGTTCAACTTATATTTTTTGTGCAAGAGTAAGAACAACACCCACATGCATAACAAAGAGATGAGATAGGTAAAGTGAGTGGAATTCCAAAAAAAAATTGGTTTGGATGAAATTTTTAACCATATTTATATTTAACAAGTAAATCACACGTGAGGAAATTTTCCATTCAACTAGAACTATTCTTTCAACCACGAGGATAGCTATTTCCAGCGGAAACTGAATGGTTAGGTAATGCCTTCCACGACATAAACACGGAAGGAGAAGGTGCGTATAATACTCTGAATAGCTTAGTAGTTCTCTTTGAATTTTACAAAGCTCAATGTACGTGTATATCCGATCGATGTAGGCTAAAGGCAAAATGAAATGGACCTTTGTTGGCAACCCTTTTCTGTGTCCGGACTACCGTCTCCGATCATGTCAGAGCTCTGGTTGGCTACCTTGCCATCTTAATGTATCATCCGCCATCGACTTAAACTATCATGCACCATCTGTAGGCTCCCTGCACCATCCATCAACCATCATTTGAATGTGTCCATGCCATATATCGTATGGAGTCTACAATATACGACATGGATCGTCGATGGACAAACAATACAATGCATTAATGGCATGATCTTTTGAATTTTGTAATGGCGCTTAGAATCGATGCCCATTCAGATTCAAATTTTGAAATTTTAAATCCGCCCAACCTATATTGTGTTTCATTGGAAATTTTGAAGCAAAAGGTTGGGCGTTGCAGAGAGATTTACCAGCTTCACTCCATTTCACACCTTCAAACTCGAGTTTGGTAGTTAAGAACGACATAGCAGATGGAATTTGAACCGAGGATGTGGACAAAAAGGGTGGTGGACTTCAGCCACCTAAAAATAATAGAGAGGGCTGCTTCAGAATGGTTTACAGAGGAGATTGTTGAGACTCGTCCGACTAGAGTTTCTCAAAATAGACTGCAATGGATTCACAACAACATTTCATATGAGGAGCCGCTGTGAGTTTGCATGGAGTCGATGGAGGGGTCTTTGGAGGAGGTTTCAGTGATATTCCTATTTTTTCCATGGTTTTAGAGAAAAAGATTTTGAGAACGCAATGACTCCGCCCTTGGCACCATAGAGTGATCCTTGTAGGGAGGAGCTAGAGAGGTTGGAGAAAGAGAAGGTGGAGATTGATCAGAAATCTCAAAGTCATGTTGTGACTATATTACGTTTGGGGTTGGGGTTTTTTGGTGTTCATACGACATAATGAGGCTCACATACTAGGAACTGAGCAGAGCGGGTTGATGAAAAAAAGGAATTTCAACATTAAACACTTAAGAGAGCTTCTGAGGTTGTTTGGGCCTCGATTGAAGATTTCTTATTGTTGCAGGGGTGTCTGCAACTATGATGCTCTCTCACATTTGCAAATCTCTATTTTTTTTTAAAGGTATTCATGTTAACACCACCGAGAATGAATCAAGAGTCATGAGGTATTCCAAAAAGCATAGACTTAAAAGATATTTTAAAAATACTTTATATGACGACAAGAGTTCTTATTGAATCCATGCTAATTTTGAATCCAAAGTTTTGTTTTTTGGGGGATTTTATTTTGGCTTTCACATCCATGTAACTCCCACTTCAAGTGGGTCCGCATACTAAACAGATCTATGAACTTTAAGATAAAGAACATATTGTGTACATTTGATCGAATGAATGCAATTTGCAAGAAAATGTTAAAAATATTTTATAATAAAATTAAATGAAAAGAAAATATTTTATAATAATAATAGTTCTAAATTTTATAATTTAATATGACATATTTTTTCAAATTTTATAAATTAATATGATATATTTTTTCAATAATTATATATTAGTGTTTTCTAACTTTATAATAATTTATATTTTTTTAATTGTTAGAATTTAATAATATAGAATAACTTTATAATCATATATTTTTTAATGGTTGAAATTTAATTATTTAATAATATAGAAAGTTAGATATTTATTGATTTGAAATTTTGATGATTTGAATAAATTTATCTTATTATACTAGAATTTTGTTTATATTTAATTTTTTGTAAAATTTTGTTCATATTTGAATTTTTTATTGAATTGCAATTAAAAAAATCTATATGCTACAAGATTAACTTAGTCCATCACATATCTTATCACTAACCACTAGTCTAAAAAACATCATGATACTTAGTGTTCACCACTACCAAGTTCATAAATAACTAATCATAGATATAGGAATTACTTTAGAATTCTTCTTTTATACTCCACATTAATAACTTCTTCTCTTTAGTTTTCAAATAACAAGGATATCAAATTTTATAACAAATGCATAGCTACCTACATTGATCTTCAATTCACTAACCTTAAAACTCATTGCTTCATTTGTTTTCCATCATCCTTGTTAACCTCTTTGACCTCTTCTCAATAATATCCATGTTATTGTGTTTTCACTTCTAGTATCACTAGCTCTTAATAGAGTAAAGGAATTTTATGTCACCTTGAATTATCATAAACCACAATCATATCCATAGGAGTACAAGCGAACTACAACTAAGGTTAACATTGAGGTCATTCCATAAAAATCCATAATCAAACTACAACCGATATTAACATTGGGTCATCACATAAATATCCATATATAGTGATTGATGAGGATTTTTTTAATGTTTATTAGTGGTTGGTAGCATTAGAATTCTCAAAGCACTTCCAATTATCATTTTGACATTTAAATCTATACTAATGTATCTTATTACCTTACTATATTTTAATGAGTAACTGGATATTTTCATCATATCTAATATTTGTAATAATACTAGCCTTCATAAACTTTTAATTCGTCAAAATTATGGAGATCAAATCTTCTCTCCAATCTTTTTGAGAATACAAAAAAAGATCTAAAGCAAACAAAATAATTTCTCACCATTTTTTTTCTTAAGGTCCGATAGACCAAAGTTGGTTTTGATGGATGACAATCATCATCATCATCATCATTGGCAATGAAAATACACAATGACGAACAACTTGACATAAAACACTAACACTCATTGGTTGGCACCCAAATGTTATTTTAATTTGGAGTGTTGACCTTCATATGTATGTCAAAGGTAAGCCGATAGAGGTTAAATTTGTGTTGGGCATTAGTGGATTGTGAGTCATAGACATTCTCCTCATAAATAGAGGGGGACATTGTTGTGTGTATAGTTCAATCATTTGACAATTTTGTTTGAGGATCTAGACAAAAACCAAACCAATACATATTTTGATGTAAAAAATATGGTATTATTATGATGATGGAAATAGATGGACATGCACACATTGAATCCTAGAAACATACATGGACAACATTAAATCAGTCCCTAATCATATGAGTCCTCAGATATGCAAAGAGGGGCTAAGACAATTCTAAAATCCGATATCTATTAATGTTAATAAAATACAATCGAATAATGCATTCTTATATTGAAAATGATATTACAAAAACTCGTTGTCAATAGCATGCCCTGGCAAAGTCAATTTATGTATAAGCTTAGTGTTTTTACCATAGCTACCAAAATTGTGTACTATATCCATACTTTCATCTTACATATTGCAGAAGATTATATTGAAACCTTGATGTTTCTATTTCATCCTACCGACTATGTACCCGAGAGCAAAATTATACCCAAGCACCATGTTATTTATTTCAGTAGTGCATATGCGATTCACATCCAAGACGACCTAACCCTACGCCCAAAAATATTCTTGCATTGACATTATACAGATGTTGCACAATCATAAATGCACCCAAATTGGTATTCAATTCAATTAAATTGTTGTGTTTATGGAGTTGAGTCATCACAACTGTGTTTATGGAGCTCGGTCGTCACTCCGTCCATCCATGTAGCTTCTCTTTTGGCATATCGTTCGCTCCTCATATTCACTTGGCATGGGGGATAATATTAAACATCGAGGTAATCTTAAACACCTCCAATGTAAGTCATAGTTCCAGAGGTCATAGTTCCAGTGGGCATAGTTCTAGAGGTCACAGTTCCACGGGTCATAGTTCCACAGGTAGTTATAGAGGGCATAGCTCTAGAGGTCACAATTCCATAGGTCACAGTTCCACGAGTCATAGTTCCAGAGGTCATAGTTTCAGAGGGCATAGTTTTATAGGTCATATTTCCACAGGTCAGTTCCATAGGTCAGTTCCACAGGTCATAGTTCCATAGGTCATAGTTCCAAAAAGGTCATAGTTCCAGAGGTCATAGTTCTAGAGGGCGTAGTCCCAGAGGTCATAGTTCCATATGTCATAGTTCTAGAGGGCATAGTTCCAGAGGTCAAAGTTCCAGAGCACGTAGTTCCAGAGGTCATAGTTCCATGGGGCGTAGTTCCAGAGGTCATAGTTCCAAAGGGTGTAGTTCCAGATTTCATAGTTCGAGAGGGATTAGTTCCAAAGGTCATAGTTGCACAGGTCACAGTTCCATAGGTCACAGTTCCACAGGTCATAGTTCCATAGGACATTGTTCTAGAGGTCATAGTTCCAGAGGTCATAGTTCCAGAGGGTGTAGCTCTAGAGGTCACAGTTCCACAGGTCACAATTCCACAGGTCACAGTTCCACAGGTCATAGTTCCATAGTTAGTTCTAGAGGGCGTAGCTCTAGAGGTCACAATTCCATAGGTCATAGTTCCATAGGTCATAGTTCCAGAGGTCATAGTTCTAGAGGGCGTAGTTCCATAGGTCATAGTTCCATAAGTTAGTTCTACAGGTCATAGTTCCAGAGGTCATAGTTCAAGAGGGAATAGTTCAATAGGGCATATTCCCAGAGGACACAATTCCAGAGGCCACGGTTCCACAGGTCATAGTTCCACAGGTCATAGTTCCAGAGGGAATAGTTCTAGAGGTCATAGTTCAAGAGGTCATAGTTCTAGAGGGCATAGCTCCAGAGGTCACAATTCCATAGGTCATAGTTCCACGGGTCATAGTTCCAAAGGTCATAGTTCCAAAGGGCGCAGTTCCATAGGTCATAGTTCCACAAGTCAGTTCCACAAGTCATAGTTCCATAGGTCATAGTTCTAGAGGTCATATTTCTAGAGGCCATAGTTCCAGAGGTCATAGTCCTGGAGGGCGTAGTTCCACAGGTCAAAGTTCTAGAGCATGTAGTTCCAAAGGTCATAGTTCCACAGGGCATAGTTCCATAGGTCATAGTTCCAGAGGGCGTAGTTCCAGAGGTCATAGTTCTAGAGGGAGTAGTTCCAGAGGTCATAGTTCCATAGGTCACAGTTCCATGGGTCATAGTTCCAGAGGGTGTAGTTCTAGAGGTCATAGTTCCAGAGATCATAGTTCCAGAGGGCGTAGCTCTAGAGGTCACAGTTTCACATGCCATAGTTCCACAGGTAGTTCTAGAGGGCATAGCTCTAGAGGTCACAATTCCATAGGTCATAGTTCCATGGGTCATAGTTCCAGAGGTCATAGTTCTAGAGGGCATAGTTCCATAGGTCATAGTTCCACAGGTCAGTTCCATAGGTAATAGTTTTAGAGGGTGTAGTTCAAGAGGTCATAGTTATAGAGGGCGTAGTTCCAGAGGTCACATTTCCACAAGTCATAGTTCCACGGGTCATAGTTCCACATGTCATAGTTCCAGAGGGCATAGTTCTAGAGGTCATAGTTTTAATTTTTTTAATTGTTGTAACAACAATGACCCTTGGAGGTTGCAAGCATTGTACATTACCAGGATAACTAATAAAAAGGAAAACCTGTTGTGTTTATTTCTTTCTATTATTGAGTGCATGCTTGAGTTTTTGTCTGAGCTTCCCAATGAGCTGTGTTTGATGTTTTAAAGAGGGGTGATCTTTGTCCAATCACCCTTGTCTAGTCATGTTATTTAACTTATGTACACACATAAGTTAACTAACATGAAGGATAATTGTGTCCTAAAATTGCTTCCAATTTCAATAAAATTCATTGTAGGTTCTTGAGGATGGCATAAGGATGCTCTTTCTTGGATCAAACTATGGAAGATTCAAGCGGACACTCCAAAATCTCGATAATATCAAAAATACTATTACTACTATATTTAAAGAGATTTTATGGTATAATGAGGAAATAAATAATAGGAGAAAGCTAATTTAATATAAAGATACCATAAACGCCAAGTTAGAAGATAAAAAATATCTTTCTTTTATTGCTATCTTAAAGAAGAAAATCAATATTTCTAAAATCAGAACAAACTCTCATAGAGGGCTTGGACAAGACCTAAAAACATTCTTGGGAAGAAATAATATGTAATCTTTGTGATATTAAGAAATTGGAGGATGAAAAACACTCTCTAAATTCCCTTCCTGTGTCACATTAAGGCTCAATTATACAATATTCATAATATTAATGATTTTCATAACTATGCCCTCTGGAATTGTGACCTCTGGAACTATGACCTCTTGAAATGCGCCCTCTGGAACTATGACATGTGGAACTGTGACCTGTGGAATCGTGACCTGTGGAATCGTGACCAGTGGAACTGTGACCTCTGGAACCATGCCCTCTAGAACTATAACCTCTGGAACTACGCCATGTGGAACTATGACCTCTGGGACTACATGCTCTGGAACTTTGACCTATGGAACTATGCCCTCCATAACTATGACCTCTGGAACTATGACCTCAGAAAATACGCCCTCTAGAACTATGACCTCTGGAACTATGACCTTTGTAATTATGACATGTGGAACTATGACCTCTGGAACTGTAACCTCTGGAAATATGCCCTCTAGAACTATGACCTCTTGAACTATGACCTCTAGAACTATGACCTCTAGAACTACTCCCTCTGGAACTACTCCCTCTAGAACTATGCCCTGTGGAACTATGACCACTGGAAATACGTGCTCTGGAACTTTGACCTGTGGAACTAAGCCCTTCAGAACTATGACCTCTGGAACTACGCCCTATAGAACTATGACCTCTGGAACTATGACCTATGGAACTATGACCCATGGAACTGTGACCTATAGAGCTATTCCCTCTAGAACTATGACCTTTGGAACTATGAACTCTAGAACTACGCCCTCTGGAACTATGACCTATGGAACTATGACCTTTGGAACTGTGACCTCTGGAACTAAGCCCTCTAGAACTATGACCTCTAGAACTACGCCATGTGGAACTATGAATCTAGAACTACGTGCTCTGGAACTTTTACCTGTGGAACTACATCCTCCATAACTATGACCTATGGAACTATGACCTCTAGAACTATGCCCTCTAGAACTATGACCTCTGGAAATATGACCTTTGGAACTATGACCTATGGAACTATGACTTGTGGAACTGTGACCTCTGGAACTATGAGCTCTGGAACTACGCCCTTTGGAACTATGACCTCCTGAACTATGACCTATGGAACTATGACCTCTAGAATTGACATGTGGAACTATGACCTATGGAACTACGTCCTCTGGAACTATGAACTGTAGCGCATGGCCTCCAAAGAAAATTCATTGGGCTAGATGAGGGATATGTTCCTTCCTTCAAGGCATTGTCTCATGCCTCCAAAGGCAACATCCATATTTTGTCTTCTCCCAATGGTGTGGGTCCTGGCATCCAACTTGTGGGATTCCTGCCCCAACAAAAGCCCAATCTAGGCTTGTTCCTCCAAATTGTCCATCAAGCAAGGTCTTGCAAATAAAAATGAGTGCGCCCTCCAAGGGTATCAATTCAAATGTATCATGCCAAGTAAAATCACTTTTAATACAAGAGCCACCTAAACATGTGCATCAAAACTATCTTATCAAATTAAACAAGTGCTCAAAGACCCTATGCAATTTGCCAAGTTTAGGTATGGGAGGCTTTTCATCGTGACCTATTGGATGAGTCATTCCTTAAGGCAAGGAGTGTCTCTCAAGTGGACCCTCTCTAAGCTATGAAAATAAGATGAAGTGGATGTGGGTGAAACACTTGGGAATGGGGTTTCATGGCATGCAAGGGTTCATATTTTCTCATTTATGGGTGTAGAGGGTGTCTTGCACCTTCATTTTCAATGCATCCTTTTTCCAAGCCCATTTTATTGCCATTAATTAATTAAATTCCAAAACAATTTGGTACTCTAAGACATGGAAAGAAAAGAGTACCACAACTTCACTTGAAGCTAGAGGTACACAGAGTGCCATATGCATGGAAAGAAAGGGACACCACATAATTGTACACACATCAACAAACGAGACATCTATTTAATGTGAATTCACTTTTGGAGGTCTTCAATTTATTTTAGGAGAAACATTTCATTGTTCTCAAAGACCTCTTTGGGCGAGCATCTAGAAGGTTATAATTGGATTTTATCTTTTTCCAGCTACATTTCCCTCTAGGATTTCATCCCCTTTTTCCCATCTTGGGTCAGTACACCCAAAAATCCCAAAAGATAAGGAGATGAAAATGATGAAGTGTGAAAAATGATAAGTATGATCGGGAATGGTACGATGAATCGTCAAGGAGACTTCCCAGTAGCAAACCTTTCCCCAAGAGTGACCACTTACTAGGTGATCCATATTATTTTCGACATGAAATGAGAGCAGAGATATAATAAAGAAATGTACAAAGATATCTGGGATATCCAATAATATAACAAAATGTATTGGAGATGCAACCATAAACACAAAGATATAGTAATACACAATTTTCTATTAATGAGTGAAAATGTACAAAGACTATAAAAATATAGAGTGAAAGACTCGCTAGAATGGTGGCAGCTTATCTCTGAGAAGTGATGTGTCTGCTACTCGCATTCGCAAGAAGATGATTTTATAATGAGGCTCCAAAATCCTTTTTATCATAAAGAAAATCCAAAACCCTAACCCCATAAGATGAAAAGCCAACAATTTTGTGGACCCTGTTTTGGGTAGTTTGGTGTATCAACTTCCCGGGGGCGTAACTTTGGCATACGATCTTCGTTTGGGGCGCACGATATCTCGTTAGAAAGGTATCGTCGAGGAGATTCATTTAGAGGCCTAAATCAAAGCCTTTATCTATCATTGAGAAGCTTGATCCCAAAAAACCTTCATTTAGGCCGTCAAAATGGCCCCGAAAGTTAAAAACTACTAAAAATAGTAAATTACCAAAATTGTCAGAAAAATATTTTGAGCCAGTTGGAAAAGGTGGGTGGCCACTGATATCCACCTGGGTAAATCCTCCCTCCTTAGGAAGAAATGGTATCCATTGCGTTGATTTCCCAAGGGAGAGGGAAAAGCGTTAGTTGAATCTGCATCTTGAGGAGGTGCTTGCCTTGTTGGAGAAGCTGCGTTTCTTAGCTTGATGAAGGTTGTCACAAACATGTGGCTGGAGGGTTGGAACTTTTAAAATAGTTTGGCACTTCCACATATATGGTTGTCCCAAGAGAACATCACAAACATCCAGTGGGGCAACATGACATAATACCTCATCCTTGAAGGGTTGGATGACGTATGGCGATCGACATTGTTGGCTGACACAGAGATATCGTCCCTGGCGAAGCCACCCGATGTTGTATGGTTGTGGGTGTGGTGTTGTCGACAATCCCTACTATTTGACGACCTCTACTGAGATGTGGTTCTTCTGGCTTCCGCTATCAACAATAAAATGCAGTGGGGTCACCTTCACCCACATCTGTGAATGAAAAAGGCACTCCCCCTCTTCAGGATCTGTTGGTTCTTCTGGTTGAATTGTTGCGGTCATGACAATAGTAGTGGGGTCTACATCGATGATATGTCTTTTACCAATATTTTCAAAATTAGATTTTGAATCAGGGTTTGAATCCTTGTCTTTGATCTCGACCACCAATGACTTTTTTGAGAGGCATTCATAGGTGTTGTGTTAGGGGATTTTGTGGAAATCACATCATTTTCCGGTGTCATTCTTTGTTTTCTCGTGACCCTTATTTTCTTGTGGCTTGGAATGGTTTTTAGGAGACTGTTTGTTAGGGCCATATTTATCATACTTTGGTTGTTGCATATTTTCAGACCCAAACTCATGTTTGTTCTGGTGGTTAAATTTCTGTTCAATTTTAACAACATATCGATAAGCAACACCAAGTGATGAGAAATTCAGAAAATCCATTTCAGTTTGAATGTATCTGTGTAGAGCCCCACAGTATTTTAGAACCAAATGTCGTTCGGATTATTTGATACCCAGCTTGGTGCGCAAGGTATGGAAGGTATTGGTGAACTCCGGAATTGCTTGGCCCCTCTCTTTCCACAGTGTGGTCCATCTCATGTACTGGTCCTCATAGTTGCCAACAGGGTAATATTGTGCCTTTACCGCATCCACAAAAAAATCCCAAGTGGGATCGACCCCATATATTCCAGACTCCTCTGTGGAAGTTTTCTCCTAGTGATTTTCCCACCAATGTTTGACATGGGGGAGAGATTTAAGGAGTGCGAAGGTGATATTTTCCCTGTTGGAAAAATTATGAACAGAGAAATAACCTTCTAACATATTTAACCATTTGTTTAGGGCATCTTCATCTATCTGAACTTCAAATACGGGAATATCAAAATTAACCTGTACCTTGAAAGGAGAGGTGCTTCCAAAGTGGTTGTTTGATGAAGATGCACCTGTTGCTATCGACAGGCGTTGAAGGATGTGGGAAAAATCCTCCATCATTTCGTCCCTCTATCGCGTGAGAGCTTGCTCAAGCAACAGATTGATAGAATCGTCTACTCTGTCGTTTTTCTATTATTCTACCATGGAGGGTTTATTGGGCATGCGAGAGAAACTGTCTTCAAGAGAGACAAGATAGAGACCCAACTTCCTATACTCGGACCTCATTAGGGACATGCACTAAAAAAAAAGATCAAGAGAAGCCTACTCTGATACCACTGATTCGAATTATTTTCGGCACAAAATGAGAGTAGAGATATAATAAAGAAATGTAAAGAGATATCTAGGATATCTAATAATATAACATAAATGTATCAGATATGCAACCATAAATGCATAGATACAGTAATACACAATTTTCTATTAATGAGTGAAAATGTACAAAGACTGTAAAAATACAGAGTGAAAGACTGGCTATAATGGTGGCAACTTATCTCTGAGAAGAGATGTGTTTGCTACTCACATTCGCAAGAATATGATTTTACAATGAGGTTCCAAAGGCATTTTTATCATAAAGAAAATCCAAAACCCTAACCCCAGAAGATGAAAAACCAACAATTTTGTGGACCCCGTTTTGGGTAGTTTGGTGTATCAACTTCCTGGGGGCGTAACTTTGGAATACGATCTTTGTTTGGGGCGTACGATAGCTCATTGGAAAGGTATCCTTGAGGATATTCATTTAGGGGGCTCAATCAGAGCCTTTGGCTATCATTAAGAAGCACGATCCCAAAAAACCTTCATTTAGGCCCTCAAAATGGCCCTGGAAGTTAAAAACTACTAAAAATAGTAAATTACCAAAATTGCTAGAAAACTGTTTTGAGCCAGTTGGAAAAGGTGGGTGGCCATCAATATACACCTAGATCACTAGGGAACAATGTCAACCACCAATTTGAAACAGGGAAAAGAGCATAATTTCCAAGCAGGCATTTTATAATAAAAAACAACTTTAAATGCAACATATTCAAATGCATCAAGTATTAAAGTGACACTTACCACAATACTTGACTTGTACCTCATGGAGAAAGTCCCATTGTATTCCGGAAATAGGTTGATGTGGTGGATGCCAACATGAGGTCGTGGATTTCCATTTTATTGAAAATTTGATGGGGTGAATTTCCATTTTATTGAAAATTTGAGGAAACTCACATTTTTTTGGATTGTTGGACTTGTTTTTACTAGAAAAATGGATTTAACACCATAAAACACCCCTACTGCACCTATATTTTGTAATGTTATCATCTGATATCTGTGATTTCATTAATCTAAAATTATTCCTACAATATTTGAAGCCAAAAATGCTGATTTCTTCTACTATTATTTTGAGTAGCTAGAAAAGGGTGAGTTCATTATGCATCTAGATTACACTCGGATTTGTATCCTTGGATTTTCTAATTCTCTTTGAAATATTGACCCATACGATTCGAATGACTAGAGATGACATAAATATAAAACTCCTTCCAATCTTTTAATAGAGGTTAGAAATGGATACAGAAACTGACTTGTTCAAAGTATTAGGTGAAGTACATGAGATTCAAACATTGACCAAAGGTACGAAACACCTCAGACTTAAAAGCTAGTCCCAAACTTATTGTATTAGAAAAATTCAATTCTCTCATTAGAAAAGGCCTTTATTCCCAATCACTACATTGAATATCCTTGGAAAGGCGAACACCAAGAACTTCCTCACATATAGAGGACAATATTTTGTTTTGTTGAATCAACATTTTTCTTCCTTTGCTTAGCAATCATGGTTGTTTGTTTTGTAAATGGAAATATAATTTTCCAACATCGCATTCACTTTGGTTAACAACATTTGTTTGAATGTTTCAAACACTAATGATGTTGTACTCTCATTTTTATCCAAAAAAATCTATGCTCAAGGTTAGGAATCTTTTCAACAAATGAGGTATGTTGATGAAGTGTTGTATCTAAAGGGGTTTTTCTGTTAATAAATTGAGGGAACAAAGGCACCCTCAGATTGCAGAGGACATAGATTTTTCATAATTTCCAAGAGAACTTTTTTGATAAGCATCAAGTCTCTCAGATACCTCAAATTTCTCCCTTTATACATGACATAGAAGCCACAATGATTTTCCAACAGACACAATTTCTCTAGCTATGGGCTATGTAAAATTGGGCAAATAAGAACTTGTTGATCATGACTTTAATCTCTACTCTTGAAGTTAGTTGAATTTCCATCCAAAGGTGGAGTCATTACACTTTACTTCTTCCCTTTCATTATTTCCCAATGCCCCATTGAGTTTAGTTGAATGAAACATATCTAATCAACCTTTCCAAACTCCCATTGATGCAAAAAATAGCCTTGTTATGAAAATGCCAAATCCTCAATAGTAATTACACCATTGGCACAAAAAAGACAACTCACCAAAAGGACACTTAAAGTGCCTCCAGGTAGCCAAGAATCCAGGGAATCAATCAATGGGAATAAACTGCCTATGAATAACAACAATGATGTGTGGTAAAACCAATTTTATTAAAACCCCAACATCATGATGGAAATATTAAAATACTTGAGAACAAATATCACCGCTGACAACAATAGATGCACAACCATCATAATAAAGAAGACCCTCTTCCAATGGATGATAAGTTATTCTAAGGATTTTGTGTTGTGCGCTCCCTCCAATTATTCAAAAATCAAGGGCACAAAGGGATTTTATCTTGAGGGTATGTGTAGCTTCTTGAAAATTGGTACAATGCTCCAGATTTAGATTTAATTAGGCATTTCAATTATGACTTTGTTTTCCTAGGTATTCAATTCTTATTCAACATGAGATGTTTCGTGGTCAATGTTCATTTTATACATAATGAAAACTGTTCAAATTTGATATAAAAAATATACCATCTCATTAATGCGTCTACTTTTGTTTTGCAAGAGAAAAACTACATATATATTAGTATAAATATCGTCAAATGATAGAGCAACAAAAGAAATTATTACACCTTAAACAAAAGAAAAAGTAATCTTGAACCAAAGTTGGAGCCTACTTCCTATGAGGGGAATATAGATGACATAGGTAAGGACAATGGAGTTAATGTTTTAGGAGAGAGTGTTACATCTATCTCAAAAGATCAATTAGACAATGGAGGGGACCCCTATATGAGTGAATCTCTCCACAAGATGGAAAGCTACAAGAAAATGATTTCCATTTTATTGAAAATTTGAGGAAACTCACATTTTTTTATCATAATTGTTGGCACAAATGAACCTCTTTGGGGTAATATAAATGCAACCAATTAGTTGTCAATCTCTTTGAAATTGGCAAATGGGAAGGAATTAATAGATGCCTCATAAATGGAAAAGTTGTTGAAGATGAATGAGTTCTTGTCTATTTTAATAAGAGAAAATTTTGATCTTAGTGCAACTCGGAGTGGCAAGAAATGCAATCACATGCTGCTCACTTTCAAATGGAGATATTGTGGTATGCTTTTCCATGTTATTAAAGGAAATGAAAAAATAAGAGTAATGTATCTCTAGTTTTCTTTTTTTTGGTCATTTGTTGGACATTAATAAAATTACCTTATCTTATCCATTCTTATCTACTCTTTTAGTCATATAAACAATAGAGGAGAAGACATCTTTCTCTTAATATTTTCACATTACTATTTTTAAATAGTGAAATTCTTGGTTGCTTTTGGAGGATATTAATGTGTTAAGATGTTAATTTTTTATCTGTTTCATTTAGTGGAAAGTGTTGGAGACCTAGTTTTTTTATCTAGGTTATAATATCCATAAAAAGTGATGCTTTATAGCATTAGTCCAAAACATGTCTATGTGTTAAGATTGTATAGAGTATTTATAATAAATATAAACTCATTGTGATAAAAGTAATCCAAGAATCAAAATTGAAGGTTGGGCATTGTTAGGATGGTACCATTTTGAGTTTCTATATAAGTACTTTAAACTATTTAACTACTCAATTTTGATAACATTCTTTTTATTTGGTGATTGAGGCCATCAATTGGTGATTGATGCCATGAATTTGTGTCTTAGCTATTTTCAAATTATTGCTTATATATGTTGGTTAGTATATATGCCGACATATGTATCGGTATATATATCGATATATATACCGATATAATATGTCGATATATATACCGGTATATATATATAACCGATATACATGTCGATATATACTGAACAATATATATACCGATTGATATATATACCATTATATATGCCTCCCAAAAATAGTTTCCTAACATCATACATAGTTTTGGGTCTAACATGGAAATAAACATATATACTGGTATATATACCAATATAATATATCAGTATATATACTAATATAGTATTTTGGTATATATGTCGAGTATATATATCGATTGGTATATATGTCAGTATATATATCAGTCGATATATATACTAGTATATATACAACCAATATACATATCAATATATATACCGATCGATATATACACCATTATTTATGCCTCCCAAAAATAATTGCCCAACATCATACATAGTTTTGGGTTTAACATGGAAATCGACATATATATTGGTATACATACCGTTATATATGTTAGTATGTATACCAACATATAGCAACCAGTATATATGTCGGTATATATAATTAAGAGGTCATGAATTTATATTTATATTTTATTTTAAGTTATTCAAGTACAAAGAACAAAGGAATTAGTTGTTTAAGAACCATGACCTTTCGAATCCATTTCAAATCATAAAAATGTAAAATGTAGTTATGCTTTATAAAATGCTTTAAATTATATTGTATTTTTTTTGTTTGTTCGTATTACAATAAGAAGTAATTAATGGATGAAATTGAAGGAGAACTATATAGAATTGGAAGTTGAAAGTATGGCGTAGGGTCTATGCAGAATCAAATTTTAAGAATGTATCATGTTTTCTTTGAGTTTCACAAAATCATTAGAAAATAAACACTATCGAGACACAATAGATATGTTTTTCATTTGATAGAAACACGTTAAATATGTTTTTCTTTCATTAAGAGCTAGTTGGCAAATGGAACAACATGATTTTCATTAGTGTGTTCATTTGCATATTACAATGATCCCCAAAGAAATCGAAGTCACATGCATGCCCTCAATGAATTTGGTGGAATGGTGGAACGACCCCTTTATTTGAAGCACCCAAGTTGAGAAAAAATTCCTTGGGAGTTTTTCACCAAACATGAACTAAATTTGATTGAAGGGATTGCATATATTCCTCATTTGGAGAACTCTTTGGATTTTTTCACCAAACATTAACTAAATTTGATGGAAGGGATTGCATGTATTCCTCATTTGGAGCACTCTTTATAGTTTTTCACCAAACATGAATCAAATCAACACATATCTATATTAACTTTTAAATTATCAAGCATCGAAAGGGATCAAATCTATTTAAGAGTTTTAATCATTTAACATGTATCTCTTTATAACCATGTTTTAGAGCTTCAAATAATTAAAATGGGCAAAAGCAACAACTGTAGTGCATAATTTAAAAAAAATCTTCTTCCCCTTCTTCCTAGTCGAATACCTGTGAAGAGCGAGCATGCTGAAGTTCTTGCGATCCCCTAGGTTAAAGTTGTTGATCTTTAGTGCAATGATCTTATCCGGCTAAGGATTTCCTGTGTGTATCCCCTTCGAGAGGTACATAGTAACCAAGGTGTAGTCAAAGTCCCTAGGGACACTGCCATGATTCACTACGCCGGCCAGAGGCGGGATGTAGTCGGGCAGGATGGAAGAGATTAACTTTGCATTTGTCAAATCATCTTGATGTTTGGTTATTTTCTCATCTGCAACTCAGGATGGTCCAGATCCGTGAGCAGTCGACGGGGAGGCTTGCACTCCTCGTGTCGATGAGACTTGAACTCTTGTGGACATCACTCTCTCTACCATTAGATCGATTAAAATTTCCTCTACTGACTTTTTCGCAGTGCTGAGATCGTCCGACATGCACGCTCAAGATTGGATATCTCAGGACGATAAACAATTTCTCAATGTAATAGAATGGATGGAAAGGTCTCAATAAGCACAACACAGTAACAATGAGTTCTCTTGTTGGCTTGGATGCAATTCGCAAAAGTGTGCTCGACGCAATAGTCGACGGGTTAAGTAGACAACGATGTAATAGATCCTTCTAATAGACAAGAAGCCTTCATCAATGCAGTTATGTCCATTACGGAGAGGTCCCAATGGTCCGATGGATAGGTTTCTGATCATAACTACTGTTCTAATGTCAATCTAACAGATATAATGCCTCCAACAGTAAGATCACTCCGCCATGGAAAAGTTCCAATATGAGTTGCTTTGATATTCCAGTGAAGTTTGAATTTTGGAGACCTTCCTTCTGTGAAGTCTTCTCTGGAACTTCCTATAATTTCTCCAACTTTGCCTTCTTCTTGCTGAGCTTTCTAGCTTCTTCCCTGTGATCTGTGTTACTGGGTTCCTCTTCCCATTCTGAGTCTTATCTCCTCTTGGCATAGTAACTTCACGCTGTTGATGGTCTTTCGTAGGGTTCAAGGAAAATAATTCTTCTTTGTTTGGGGTAGGCACTCTACTCTCTTGTACATGCAGGTGTTTCAGGTCTGCTTGTGTTCTTTCAACTTCGACAGCCAGATTTCTGGTCCTTAGTAGCTTCGATTGGTTTATTTGTTCTTCCAGTAAGTGTGTTATTCTCTTAGCCATGAAGTCTCTTATTTCTTTCTTTTTCCATTCTAGAGCTTCCTCTTCTTGTTTTCTTCAGATCTGATCTTTCTCAATCCAGGTTTTCCCTAGTAACACAGCAAATGGGGTGCTGTTCTCAATAAATTTAACAACCTCAAATTATTCTTCTATCGAAGTGCCATGAGCACTCATAGATGCCTGGGTAAGTCTTCCACATAGGGTTATCAACTTTCCTCTAAATAATCCTATTCCTCCCAATGAAGGAATCATAGTAGGCCTTCCTAAAATTTCCCAAGTTCTTTCTATCATGACATTCACATGTGTTTCCTTGTCCAGAACACAATCTATGTTGAAGTCTCCTATTCTTGCTTCTATGCATTCTTTGTATTTTAAGATCTCTGATAGATTGATGTCTCTATGATCATTCATGGTTTCTTTTATTTCTGACAATACAGTCTCTGATCCTTTATAGGGTTCTTCCATAGTCTTAATTTCTAAGTCTTTCTCATGTTTAGCTTTTTCCTTATTCATTCTTTCAAGTTTAGCAATCATTCTAGGGAAATCTAGAACTTCATGGTCCATATATTTACAACAAAGACAACTAGATCATCTATCATGGAAATCCTTAGCAAGATGGTTTGGTCTTCTACAACTGTAACAAAGGGTTAATCCTCTCTTTTTCTTAAATGATCCCCAACCTTTCTTGTACTGTGCACTAGGATCATAGTAACTAACCTGCATAAAATTCTTCCTATGATTCTGCATCCATTTGTTAGTCCAAACATTCTTTCTATGCATAGGAATAACATATCTTTCATTATTTCTATCAAATCTACTCATATCAAATATTCTTTCTTCTAACGGTGCTCTAGATTTCAGACTAGGACAAAGTTTATCAAACATACCTAGATCCATAATTTCGAAACAAAAATTTCCACTTATCTTACCTTTGTCAAAGCACAGAGCTTTCAGATCTTACCTCTTTAATAAAAAAAATCCATTGATATTACCTCTATGAGAGCACAAAGCTTTCAGATCTTACCTCTTTTCTTTAGATCTACCTCCTTTCTTAGCACAAAACTTCGTAAATCAAGTAGAACATTGTGCACTAAAGCAACATATCTACGCATAGAGCTTTCTTTCTTTTCCTCAGTCCCCAGTAATCACAGTTTCAAGTCCTGGCAACATAACCATTTGTTGGCACAGGGGAGACCTAGGGTTCAATGCTTCAACAACGCACCAAAAAAACCCTAACTACCGACCCTTTCGGCAACACCTGCGAAGAAGATGAAGTCTCACCTGAGGTAGAGGCAGGGGTGGTTGCAGGAATCTAGTGTCTGCAACCTTAGCTGAGACACATATATGTGATTACAATACTTTAACAAAGCACTTGTATAAGTCATTCATTAGTACTTAACCTTTGTCTACAGCGCAGATAAACCCTAATTACAGTGCAACACATTATTCAACAAGATTCAACACATTTAAGCACTTAGCATAAAGAATAGATCAGATTTGGAATTTACTCACATTGCTGAGCACTAAGCTATTATATCAGATGCTTCTAACATTCATAAATATAACAACACTAAGCATAAATCACATCAAAGGCACAACGCAATAATAAAGATGCACAAAGCAGCCATAACACGGGATATACATGGTTCGCCCCTAGCTTGGGGCTACGTCCACCAACTCTTTGTCTTCTTTATTATCTTCTGTCAATCATCTACATGCACAGAGCCATAAGGTCCTACTCCGCATAGGACAGGATATTTGCGCACACCTCGCCAGATCCTCCTTCCCCAAGCTAGGTTACAACACAAAGCCTTTACACAATCTCTTACAGTCACTTGCACTTAGCCTTGCAAGTTTCACACAGTATGCACAAAGCATGTACAACTATCACTTGCACTTAGCACATCATCACACTGATGCCTATATTGTCTCTTCTTACATTGCCTAGACATCTATTTATACATTACAAAATGGGCCTAAATATGGGTAAACCCATGGGCTGACATCCCCATACCTATTACATAATCCCAAAACTCAAAAATCCCTAAAAAGGGGCCGAGATTTTGCGATCTCTGCTTCAACTTGCGCTCTGCCTTCGACAGCCTGTCAAAGTCCCAAAATAGGTCAAACTTGACCAAGGATCTCCAAATCTTGGTCAAGGGCCAACACCCCAAATGGATTTTATTAGAGCACCTTATTCTTTATCCAAGAAATCCAACTTACCCAAAGTTTCCTTTTGTTGGATCCAATTAATTTGAGTTTTACCCCAAACAATCAAAATTATATAAAAACTTAGCCTAATTACTATAATTTTTTTTCATTTTATTCCAAAAGAAATAAAAAAAATGGTAGAATTTATGCTAAACAATCAAATAAAATGAAATGATGACAAACCTATTAGTATTTATGAGAAACAATCAAAATTATATGAAAACTTAACCTAATTACTTTTATATATAATTTCATTGCAAAATAAAAAGAAAAAAAGGACGACAAGCCTATTACTATAGTTTGTTCAACTTAAAAAGCAAGCAAACTTACAT